>OZ020604.1:42626579-43226579 GCA_963971545.1 Philophylla caesio
AAGCAATTCCTCGTTTGATCGATCCTTCTTAGCGTACAAACCAAAGTTGACAAGGGATGACGGAAAATCAACAAATATCAACAATTCACCCTGTCGGACAAGAAAAAGAAGAAAAAAATATAGTTAATGCCTGTCAGGCTTATAACTCTACGACGACTGGACTTCTGACAGTATACCAACGACGGTTACAAAAGATTTATAAAACTAAAGCAAGTATTTGGTTTAACAAACAATGTCTAGCATCGAACGTTACACCAAAATTTGCAAGAATCAGAATAAAAGCAAACACGGAAGCGAGCCGAAAAACTATCAGGAAAGCTGAAAGGGACTTTGTAAAGAATGAAGTAAGAAGTTTGTACGCTAAGAAGGATCGATCAAACGAGGAATTGCTTTCTATTCACTTAAGACTGGCGGACGTTATACCGGTAGACATTATCATGGACCTGTTCGAACATATAAAAACAAACACAGAGCACATAATAAAGCGGGTATACGAAAAAGTACAGAAAAAACTGGAAAAACTAACGGGGCCATATGAAGTAAAAGAAAAGTCACAAGGTCATGACTTTCACACCAGACTAGTGAATCTTGCAAATATATCCATCAACGAGGAAGAAAATAAAGTATTGCAGAAAGGACTTAAACACAATATAAAGGACAATAACAGGACAAGGATAGCAGAACAAGCCATTATAGATACGGAAGTAGGAATATCTTTGCTGCCAAGTGAGGACCAAGAACACGCAAGGCACACATGCAGAGATATTATAGAAAACCAAATTAAAATAAATGAAAATGGAGGATATAGCCACGAAAGTAAGATTATGAAGAGTGTGAAACAGAAATTTAGGAAGAACAACATAATAACGACAAAAGCGGACAAAGGCAATACAACGGTACTCATGAAGAGAGAGGAATATATACAAAAAACTAAAACACTAATATGTGAAATGAAGTGCCGAGAAATTAGAGAAGACCCAACGGACAGGTACCAAATAGAGATAAAGAAGGCCATAAAAGAAGCGAGCAATATTATAACCCCCCACACAGCACACTTATTAAGCCAAATGAATCCGGCAGCACCACCACTGATAGCGCTTCCAAAAATCCACAAACCGGACACTCCAATGAGACCCATAATTAACTATAAGTCGGCTCCTGCTTATAGACTCTCCAAACATCTGAAAATGCTGTTAAATGATAACTTGGAACTTCGTAACGAGCACATTGTAGCAAACACGACGGAACTCATCCATAAACTGGCAAACGTGAAAATTACACAGCAAAGCAGGCTAGTATCATTTGATATTAAGGACTTGTACCCATCGATTCCACAAACAGAAACAATAAATATGGTCCGGAAAACACTACTCGAAAAAACGAAGGACCATATAAAAACAACCCAAATCACAAACACATTACGAACTACACTGCGACAAAATTATTTTAAGTTTAATAATAAAATATACCGACAAACAAACGGACTGGGAATGGGAAATCCAACCTCGGCCATCCTCATGGAGGTATTTATGCAAGAACTGGAGGGACAGTATATGGAAGAACTGAAAGCCGAGTTAGGCGTAGTATTCTATGCAAGGTACGTGGATGACATTATTTGCGTGATCACCAAGGACAATGAAGAGCAGATACTGGATTACCTGAACAAACAACATGGATGTATTATGTTTACGATGGAAATGGAAAAGAAGGGAAGCAATTCCTCGTTTGATCGATCCTTCTTAGCGTACAAACCAAAGTTGACAAGGGATGACGGAAAATCAACAAATATCAACAATTCACCCTGTCGGACAAGAAAAAGAAGAAAAAAATATAGTTAATGCCTGTCAGGCTTATAACTCTACGACGACTGGACTTCTGACAGTATACCAACGACGGTTACAAAAGATTTATAAAACTAAAGCAAGTATTTGGTTTAACAAACAATGTCTAGCATCGAACGTTACACCAAAATTTGCAAGAATCAGAATAAAAGCAAACACGGAAGCGAGCCGAAAAACTATCAGGAAAGCTGAAAGGGACTTTGTAAAGAATGAAGTAAGAAGTTTGTACGCTAAGAAGGATCGATCAAACGAGGAATTGCTTTCTATTCACTTAAGACTGGCGGACGTTATACCGGTAGACATTCTCATGGACCTGTTCGAACATATAAAAACAAACACAGAGCACATAATAAAGCGGGTATACGAAAAATTACAGAAAAAACTGGAAAAACTAACGGGGCCATATGAAGTAAAAGAAAAGTCACAAGGTCATGACTTTCACACCAGACTAGTGAATCTTGCAAATATATCCATCAACGAGGAAGAAACCAAACTATTGCAGGAAGGACTTAAACACAATATAAAGGACAATAACAGGACAAGGATAGCAGAACAAGCCATTATAGATACGGAAGTAGGAATATCTTTGCTGCCAAGTGAGGACCAAGAACACGCAAGGCACACATGCAGAGATATTATAGAAAACCAAATTAAAATAAATGAAAATGGAGGATATAGCCACGAAAGTAAGATTATGAAGAGTGTGAAACAGAAATTTAGGAAGAACAACATAATAACGACAAAAGCGGACAAAGGCAATACAACGGTACTCATGAAGAGAGAGGAATATATACAAAAAACTAAAACACTAATATGTGAAATGAAGTGCCGAGAAATTAGAGAAGACCCAACGGACAGGTACCAAATAGAGATAAAGAAGGCCATAAAAGAAGCGAGCAATATTATAACCCCCCACACAGCACACTTATTAAGCCAAATGAATCCGGCAGCACCACCACTGATAGCGCTTCCAAAAATCCACAAACCGGACACTCCAATGAGACCCATAATTAACTATAAGTCGGCTCCTGCTTATAGACTCTCCAAACATCTGAAAATGCTGTTAAATGATAACTTGGAACTTCGTAACGAGCACATTGTAGCAAACACGACGGAACTCATCCATAAACTGGCAAACGTGAAAATTACACAGCAAAGCAGGCTAGTATCATTTGATATTAAGGACTTGTACCCATCGATTCCACAAACAGAAACAATAAATATGGTCCGGAAAACACTACTCGAAAAAACGAAGGACCATATAAAAACAACCCAAATCACAAACACATTACGAACTACACTGCGACAAAATTATTTTAAGTTTAATAATAAAATATACCGACAAACAAACGGACTGGGAATGGGAAATCCAACCTCGGCCATCCTCATGGAGGTATTTATGCAAGAACTGGAGGGACAGTATATGGAAGAACTGAAAGCCGAGTTAGGCGTAGTATTCTATGCAAGGTACGTGGATGACATTATTTGCGTGATCACCAAGGACAATGAAGAGCAGATACTGGATTACCTGAACAAACAACATGGATGTATTATGTTTACGATGGAAATGGAAAAGAAGGGAACAATAAATTACCTGGATCTGACGATTAACATAGACAAAATTGCCAAAAAACTTGTCTACGCAATTTACAGAAAACCGACAGCTACAGACACCATAATACATAACACATCAAATCATCCTCAAGAACACAAATACGCCGCTATAAGACAACTAATAAACAGACTTGAACGAATACCTCTATCGCCAGAGGCATACGGAAAGGAACTAAACACAATATACAACATAGCAACAAACAACGGATATAAAAAGGAGCTCGTGGATAAATTCAGAAAAATGTATGCTGTTCAAAAAACAAGCGACAAAGAGCTAGACGAAAAAACTTGGACAGTAATGACTTATACAGGAAAAATGACATACAAACTTGGAATTTTTTTCAGAAAGTATAATATCCACACGGCGTTCAAAACTGGAAACAACTTGGGAAGGATACTTAAAAGCAGCACGAATGAAGAAGACCCATTGAACAAACAAGGCGTGTATAAACTGACCTGTGAGTGTCAATATATCTATATAGGACAAACAGGACGCAAAGTAAGAACAAGATTCCGTGAACACATAAGGGACTACAACAAAAGGATACAAAAACCCACGGCAATACCTGAATCTAATTTTGCAAACCATTTGGTAAACGCAAAATGTTCACCCGCAAACATAAAGAAAACCGTGAAGGTACTGCACGTACAACAAAAAGGACGGCGCCTAAATGCTCTTGAAAACATGGAAATATATAAACAAAAAACATTTGATGGGAGGATAATAAACGAACAAATAAACAGCAACTCTGATGCGATATTTGCAGCATTAAGGCTTGTTTACAAATAACAAAACAAAGACGTAGGTAAAATGACAGATACCAACATACAAAACAAACCTGCAATACCTAAACGGACTAAAATTACTGACTATATACCTGCTCTTACCGCAAAGACAGATTCGTGATAAAATATACATTTTTGGACTCTAACCGCGCGAGACTTTAGGTACCTATATTCAGGACACTTAAAATTTGCTAACATTTACGATTATGCACCATTACCTGATTGACCAAATAAATGAAATAAATACGGAACAACAGACATAAACTGTACAGAACGAAATTTGACACTGAAGATGGCACAACGCCGAAACCGGTTTGTCTCCAAACCAAAGTTGACAAGGGATGACGGAAAATCGTTCCAACAAATATCAACAATTCACGCTGTCGGACAAGAAAAAGAAGAAAACAATATTAAAAATATATATCTACATTGCTCTAAAAAACAAGGCAGCTTATCATTTTTATGCTTATAATATAATTATCGCTCACAACAAAAGTGCTCATTGTTGTCATTACAAACTCCTCAGCACTAATAATCAAACTACTCATTTTTGTCATTACAAACTCCTCTGCTCTAATAATCAAACTCCTTTTTTTTGTCATCACAAACTGCTTAGCACTAATAATCAAACTTCTCATTTTTCTCATCACAAACTCCTCAGCACTAATAATCAAACTACTTATTTTTCACATCACAAACTCCTCAGCAAAAATAATCAAACTACTAATTTTTCTCATCACAAACTCCTCAGCTCTAATAATCAAACTACTCATTTTTGTCATCACAAACTCCTCAGCAATAATAATAAAACTACTCATTATTGGATAAACCAAATAAATAAAAAAACTATTAATTTTAATTTGGCAACTTTTTTTTTAAAGGATTAGATATATTAGTATGCAATTAGTATTTTTATGTTCAAATCATAAGCTTAATAAATATTCTTCATTTTTGATATTTTTAACATTTTTTAAATTAAATGTATCTTTATATTATTGTATATATTTATTCTATACTTCAGTATTCATAAAACGCTTAGTTTATTATTTTTATTTTAAAGCTCTACTAATATTTGTTTGTTTTTTCAAAAAGTGATATTTACAAACATAACGTTAATATTTCTATTTACTATTTTAAATATTAAATTTTATTGTGTAAGATATAATTAGTTTTATCTATTTTTTAAGTTATGTTATTATTAGTTGTTTAAATTTAGAAAATATAATTGTATTAACATTTTTGATACTGCGTATTATTTAAAACTAGGTATGTATGTACGTATTTTTAACTTTTCATGACAACAAGCCGAATTATTTGCACACTATGCTTATTTGCGTGTAATTTTGTTACCATTGCGTCAGCGTACGTTTTATTTTTGAGCATGGCTTCCACAGCCTGCACCTGATCCACCTTTTGTAAACGACTAGCAAAATAACGTCCAACTCACTTATGATCAGTTCTTTTATATTTTGAATACAATTTAAAACACTTATTCTTCTTTCATTGGCTCGATAACCGCCTATGCGATTTTGGCCGAGCCTAGCACAGCACGCCAGTTATTTCTCTCTTTCGCTAACTGGTGCCAGTTGGAAATACCAAGCGTACCCAAGTCCTTTACCGCCTGGTCTTTCCAACGCAGAGGAGGCCTCCCTTTTCCTCTGCTACCACCGGCGTGTACCGCGTCGAATACTTTCAGAGCTGGGCCACTTTCATCCATTCGAACGACATGACCAAGCCAGCGAAGCCGCTGGATCTTAATTCGCTGCCCTATATCTATGTCGTTATAAAGCTCGTACAGCTCATCGTTCCATCTTCTACGGTATTCACCATCGCAAAGGCGTAAATCAGGGAGATGTTGATGAGTCTCCCCTTGATGCGAAGTCTCCCTCCCACCACAAATCCGACACCAAATTTGCGCTCCTTGCCCCGTCCATCGCATTTCTTGGATGGCGGTTATGTCAGCCTTCGCTCTGCCGAGGACATCAACCAGCCGGGCAGAGGCACCTTCCAAATTAAGGGTTCGGACATTCCAGGTGCATGCCCTCAAATCATGGTCCTTAAAACGTTTGCCGTGGTCGTCATCTAAAATGGGGGGTCCTGTCCGAGGCTTTGCTTTGCTTTTCATTGGAAGTGGTTTTTTACGTGGCGGGTTCCAAGCCCTGCGCACAACCCATTGCTGGGGGTTGAAATTTTAAATTCGTTTATAAAGCGAGCCGCTTGCTCCAAGACAGACGCCCGCTTGCAGCCGCACCTCCTGGTGAACAGACGCTGCGGACTCTATTGGACCCTTAAACCGAACATGTCGGAGTGGCTCCACTAAAGCTCCCTCTCTATTAGCCGTGACCCATGGGTCCACACGGGTTGGTTACCGTATCTCGCACATGGGTTGCTCACGTTGCCCAGGGTGCACGAACGAGGACGTAAGAGTAGGGATTGAGTACAGCCGCGCAACTGTAACTGCATACCCAGAAGCACCACTGTACCCCATTACAACACTTGTCTGTCAAAATTAATGGTTTGTAAAATTTGCTGGCAAACCAAACAAAATGGATAATTCTTATTAGAGGAAGTTTTACTTAAGTACGTCTACTCTATCTTGTTTTTTTTTACTTATTTTGATGTTTAGCGAAAATTTTCCAATTTCCCTTGGTACTTTCCAATGATTTTTCACAATATCACCACTTTCTCACTTTCAATGAGGCCGGCTATTTTTTAAGCAAGTTTATTTCAACCCGCCTATTTTAACTCAACTCGCTTATATCTGTTGTTGCTTTCCACGCTATACGATAAGCTACCTAGTGTTCTTTTGCAAGTCGCTTACAAAAGATGAGGCCTATTATTAAATGAAAATAAATATGTATGTACCATGATTCAATTATAAAAGGTTATGTACTTACTGACAGCTAAATTCTGACACTCCTTAATCTATAGTTGTATTTTAGAAGTACGCAGAAAGGGGGAACAATGTGATCCCTTTTTACGAAAATGTACTAGAAAAGTACATACATGTTAAAATATGATGGTTTTTAAGTAAGGTTTTTAAGTAATTATTTGATTTATGTTTTAACTAGCTTGTACCCGCGTTTACCCACAAGATTTTACCCCACTATTTTATACAAATAAAACATAAAGAGAATTAATTATATTTAAACTGGCAAATTATAAAAATTTAATTTTAAAAAAATCAACCGTTGTGTGTAAAAACGTCATTCCAGTTCTCCATCGCACATATCGACGCATTTCTGCGAAAGTATCGTATGTAAAAAAACGAAATTTTAAAGGAAGAGGTTTTTTTAAATTACTCAGCTTAGAATGGGAAAATCATATTCAAATTTTTTTAGGTTGTATTGTATTAGCTACAGGAACGAACGCCAACTTAATTTTTGTCAGTAATGGCGCATTTTTCTAAAAAAATAAGGATATTTAAACATACGATACTTTCGCGAGCTATGTTTTTGTGGGCTTAGCCGCAAGAAGTATGACATACGATAATTGCAAAAAAAATATTTATTGTACGAAATAAGCTAACAAAGATAGTGCAATCATTTTATTATTATAGTATATACTTTATTATTACAAAATAATTAAACTAAGTTTAATCTTCTTCATCCGTTTCCTGCAAACAGTCCTTTATTAAATTTGAATGTCGAAGGTTTAAGTATTCCTTATGATACTTTTGTGGTATACTATTTTTATTACATAAATTACTTAAGTCTACGAATTTTTTTGTTGATATATTTAATTTACAACTATATAAAGATTCAATGTTTTGGTTAACGTTGAACAAATTAATAAGTTTTTTGTTTGAGTTTTCGAAATACTCGTAGCTTAAATCTATTGACAATTGTTCTTTTCTAATAATAGCGATACGTAATTTACTTAAGTTTAGAGTTTTATTTTTAAATAGTGAGTTCGCAAAAAGTTTCCAATTCTTAAAGTCAGTGTGATGTAATTCTATGCATTCGTACCCTGACGGATTTGTTTTTGAATTTCTAATCAGTGTCGGCCATTCACTGGGTGCCCAAACATTACGGTTTCTGATAAAAGATTCTATAGTGCTGTGTACTGAGTCTACCGGCATCATAGTGTGTCCGGGAAGTAAATAGGTAATCTTTATTGTTTTCAGGAAAATAGAAGAATTTAAAAAATATGATATCATTGCTAGCACAGCCTTGTTCTTATTTTGGCCTGCGCAACTATCGCAATAAAGGCTCAGATCATCGGTTTTTTTCCGACAATCTAGAATAAGAAGATACCTCAAGAGAGCTGAGCATATTTCATTACTGCCTCTCTTGCCATCGATTTCGCCCCACAAAAAACAGTATCCATTTCGGGTCCCACTTTCATACACACTTAGGTTGTAGTAAGCGTATTTGCGTGAATAAAAAAGGGTAACATTTTTGGAAAAAGGAGTATGCAAAACCTTTTGCATATCGAAACTAGCGCAAAGAAATTTTTGTCCCATTTTACTTTCCGCTTGTTCTTTGAGAAAAGTAGCTGTACTTTGCTTTTTAATATTTATATGAATTTGAAATTCTTTTGAATTCTGAACTTTTTCTCTATCATCTTTGTTAATATACTTTATATTTTCGCAAATCGTGCATTTGTCTTTTTTTGGCAAATGGAAGCCAATTGAAAACTCTGTATTAAAAACATTTCGAAATATTCGGCAAGATACTGTGAACTCATTTAAGTCTTGATCTTCGAAATAATTAAGATACAATTTATATAAATTGGATACATTTCTGAATTCCCTTGGTAAATAGACTTTTTGATTATTTTTACGGCAATAGTGTGATGGTACTGCTGGCAACTTTTTTATGTAATCTTTGATAAATTCTATTTTACGATGGTCTGTTTTATTATGTGGTGTTTTTTTTCGGCTTTCAAAACTAATAGTTTTCTTTAATGCATGTCTCAAAACCATTTGAGAAATATTTAAAGTTTTCAAAAAAAAATTCTGGCAAACTTTAAATATTTTTCCATCCCACAATAGGGAATATTCAAACGTCCAGTTTCGCCTTTGCACACGCTTTGCTTCCTGCCCAGCTCGCCTTTTTTTAATTTGTTTTCGTTTGATATTTGCATGAAGCCATGTTAGCCGTCTTGTGTTTGACATACCCCAGTAATGTTCGTTAATATTTTGCCGGGAAATGTCTGGCAGACTTCGACAATCCTTCTTACATTTGGTATTTATACACGGGTTAGGAAGTACTCTATTGTCATTTTTCTTCTTTTCCTTTCTCATTGGTTTGCGCTTAAGTCCACGTTTTCCAACGCAGCACTCTTCATCATCGTTATCGCTATCACTATATGGGACTAGCGATTTCACAAGCTATGGTGTTTAAAATTTTGTTAGTTTAACTTAATTTTATAGACTGCAATTGATACATTTATACTGTTACATTTACTTACACTTCACATCTATCTAAAAACACTTCATGAGCTAGCTAAACGAAACAATTATAGGCATACATACAAATACACACAGAATCCACATCACTGAATAACTCGACAATAATTAAGTGAAACATAAGTAACTACTTACTTTTCCATGGGTAAATTCCATAACAAATAAATCATTTGTTGATCACAACTGTTTATATTTTGTTCACTATTGATGTGTTTGAAACTAAATGAAGACTAATTTGGGCTTTCACAGCTTCACTTATCACCAGATAGATCAATGAATATCAAAACGTACACCAAGAATTAACGGCGTAAAGAGGAATTAACGGCAAAATCGAAAGAGCACATAATGAAGATATGAAAATGTTGCTATCTCTCTATATTTTTGTGCGTTTGCAGTAATTCGTTCCACATGCAAAAAAAATTTGTATGGACATACGATAATTTTGCGCGAACAGAAAAATTCACAGTTACATACGATAAAATTGAAACTTAGTTTTTATTGGAACTGTAGCGTTTTCAGTTATATTATTTTGCAGGATAGTGAGACATAAGTTTTCTAACAATTTGGCATTAAAATCTCAATTTCGATAAAAAGTAACATACGATACTTTCGCGGAAATGCGACGATATGTATGTATTTACCGAGAAACACATTCAAACATACAAACTTTCACAGTTTTAATATTTGAATTATAATTTTTGATATTTCCTACTTAAGTACATACATATATATTTTTTGCATTTTTAACAGGTCTGTTCTGCATTTATTTTTTGATTTTAAAGTATTCTCTGATTCCCCGAAAAAAAGAATAAACTCTGATCTTGACAGATATGGAGAAACTAACAACAAATCGAGGAGAAAGGATTTATATATTCCGATTCCGACCAAATTTGTTCAATGCAGAACAGGCCTGTACATTTTTTAAGTGAAAATAAAAATAAAACAACATGGTTATAGTGAAAACTGTGAGATAAAACCTTTTTTTATTTGCACTTAATCGACAAAAACTAGATTTTATATAGTCTTCGGAAAGGTTAGTAAATTAGCAGGGAAACACCAAACGTTTGAGGGAACCTGCAAAGAGGTTCAATTATTAGAATTTCTCTCAATCGTTGCAGTTGCTATTACATTTAACTTACGTGTGTGCGTCTGAGGCAGCAAAAAAGTTCGAAGACGGTAGCTTTGCAGTTGGGCAGGAAAACACCAAACGCACGAAGAATGCTGTAAACAAAAATATTTAATTATTAGAATACTTCCTTATAGTAGTTTCAGTTGCTATATTACAATTTACTTACGACTGTGTGCTTGTCGTGTCGGGTATGATTACACTCGCATACATACTTATCTGCTGCAGGAAAAAAGCTCAAGTCGATAGGCGACGGAAATATATATACATAATTATATATATCCCGATGCGCTGACTGGGGAAAGATTCCTGCAAATAAATATATTTATCATTGATGCAATCAAATAAAAACAAAACTCGTATTTACTCACCAGATCCTCGGCCAGAAAATGTTAATACTTATCCCACAGAAGGGTTTGCTTTCTACATATGTGTTGTGGTTAATTACATGTGTTATATATTTCAAATGAAAAATTGTTATAATATTAGGAAAAAACAACGATTTTTTGCAAAACTTACCCAAATTCACGCAATCACAAAATCAAATGTCAACGAATAAAAAAAAATTATAAATTAGACAAATGATTCAGTAATGCCAACATTTTGTTTAATATGAAGAAGTTTACAATATACTACTATTACAAGTGAAAACTGTAGAATATACAACATTCTTCATGAGTTAAGGAGCCGATTTGTCATGCGGGAAAGAGTGAGCTGCTTTATTACAGAACCTTTTATTATTGAATCATGTGTATGTACATATATTAAATTTGTATACAATTTCAAATGTGTTTTGAAATATTTTTTTTTGTCAAAAAAATAAAATAAATTTATAATGCCTATTTATTTATAGCCTACTTTGATAAACAATTTTCTTATATGTTTCTATCTTTCTCCTTCTTACACATACGATTCTTATTTGAGTACGGCATTGCTGCTCTAACATTTGGAAATTTTTCGACAGTTCGAAAAACAAATTTGTAAATGTGTGGGTGAAATGAGTAAAAGTTGTGAATGTTTGGGTAAATTATTTGAAAATCAGGGGAAACTACTTAGTCTTGGCTGCAGGGTAATAATAAATAATATACTTACCTACCTACATACATACTTTCGAGTAAGTTGGCGTTGTTTTTCTGAAATATAATTGGCCTCAAGCTCAATAAAATGTAAAAGCATGAATGTGAATATTTTATTTGAAAAGTAAAAAACTATCATCAAAGTTTTCAGAAACGTTATAATTTCAAATTTATGAATTTTATATGTATTTCTGTGCACATATGCACATATGAATGTTTGTGAACATATGTATTTTTATGTCGCACTTCTAGTTAAATTCGGCAAAAGAGGCCTTAGGACAGACATTTTACTTGAAGTAGTTTTGTACACGATATTTACTATAACAATATAGTATATATATATATAATAAGCTGACCCAGCAAACGTTGTTTTGCCATATAAATTATTTCTACGATTATTTTAGTAGAAATGACAAACTTATTTTCAGTGTGTGAGGATGTGGTATACATATACTATAAGTGAACTCGCAAACGTCAAGCTGTATAGTTGTGTTTTCGCCGTGATGATTTTTCCTTTTTAAAATTTGTTTATTTCTTCTTATATGTAGATATGAATTAATTAGTTTGTGATGAAAGATTCGGAGATTCATCTGTGCGAATTTAAAGCTAAGTATAATATAGTATGTTGACAATTTTTATACCCGAGCGAACTTGTACACAAGGGTAATATAACTTTGTTCGCATACTAAAACGATCAGAATGAAAATAGGAATCGATTTAGCCTTGACTGTTGCCACGCCCACTTATAAAAAGTTTCAGTATCTCAAGAACAGTGTCAGGTATCGTCACTACCTTTGGTGGACATATTTTCCTTGATATCGCTATTATTATCGTAAAAATTAGCGTTGCCACGCCCACTTATGAAAAATGTCTACATATATCCCAATAACGGTGTAAGGCATCGTCCCAAAATTTGGTGAAAAAATGTTCCTCAATATCTCTGTTATCATCGTTCAAAATTTTTAAAATAAGACCATAACCTCGCCCACATAATATAACGGAAATTTTGAAAATGCAAAAATTTCGTTTTTTTATCTATTGGAACATATTAATTAAAATTTGATATTAAGAGAGATATTTAATTAAGAAACTTGATTTTTATGAAATTTTGAAAAATGGGCGTTGCCATGCCGACTTATGACAATTTTTCTGTATCTCAATAACGATGTAAGGTTTCGTCACAAAATTTGGTGAACTTATTGTCCTTGATATCACTAGCATCACTGTCAACATTTTTTTGAAATCTGACCATAACCATCTAACGGAAATTTTGAAAAATGCAAAGAACTTCGTACTTATTGAAACAAATTGAGTAAAGTTTTATATTAGCAGCGATTTGAAACAAAGAAACGGGAGTTTTATGAAAATATGGGCATCCCCCATACAAAAATTCCTCTCAGGGGTATATAAAATTCGGTTTCGCCTGAATTTAGCTTTCCTTACTTGTTTGCATTGATTTAATTACACTTAAATTCAGTTTTTCAATTGCCGAGTCATTTGCACTGTTATTGTTTTTTATTTACATTTATTGCTTCTTATTTGCTTTAAACTCGTGTATTTGTTTAAGTTTGCGCGCATTTTCTTTTCTCTTCTTTGATTGTCATTCTTGAAACAGCTGTTTGCGTTTAGTTTTTAAGTGTCTAATACTGTGCATCTAAAACTGTTCGTTACATTAATATCTCTCAAACCTTAAATCATTATAAAACTTCATCATCCGATGTACATACATATCATGATTTAATTATAAAAAGTTAGGCAAATAACATTCAAATTTTGACACTCCCTTATACAGAGTTGTTTTACGAAGTATGGAAAACGGGTTAGATTTTGTTACCTTTTCTTAAAAAGTAAATAATAAGTAGTAAAATGTTAGAGATTTTTTAATTAATTTTAATTACAAAATTTAAATAATTATGTACTTCATGGTAGATATTTTTTTTCAAACTACCGAATAAATTTTCAATCTATTCGTCCCATGAACTAATCGATTTTATGGTATAATGCAAATATAAGTTATTTATCCGGTTTATTTCTTTTATTTATTTACCATTGGTATCAGGGTTTTTCTTAATATTGTGATAAACTCCTGGACCAAACATTTTATTCCGATAAGTAGTACGTAATTTTATGGAATTAATGAAGTTGTAAGAAAACTACAATAATTCGAAATTTTAGAAAGAGAATCTTTATATGTATATTAAAAATCAAATTTCATTACTCAAGAATTTAGTTCCTATAAAATCTTTTTTTGGCATTTGGAGGATTATTATGTCACATTATTTTTAATTTATTTAAACCTATTCCTTCTAGAAATTACAAAACTTTCCACTATGTCAAATCGAATTTATGTATATGCGCGTGAAAAGCATTCAATGAAAAAGCGCGTCATTTATACACATTTACATGAAATAAGAAACAAAAAGTGTTGCCTGTTAGTTTTTGGTATTAAAAAGTTTTGAGATAACTTTAATAATAATATAATTTTGGCGCGTACACTATATAGCTCAGTGTTTGGAAGAGAGACCTACAGTTTTGTATCGACTCCGAACGGCAGATGTATTTAATGAGAAGCTTTTTCATTTCAGAAATACCCTCGGAGGTTTGCCATTGCCTGCCGAGGGGTGATCGCTATTAGAAAAAACTTTTTCTATGATTAAGATTTTGTTTGCCCTGACTGAGATTCGAACCTTGAACTCACCGGCATATCGAGTTATAGCACGCACCGCTATCAACTCGACCACAGCGGTAACTAATGTTATTATTTTTAAGAAGCAACGCAGTTTTGATGCAAATGGAGCCGTTTGACAAAAAGTGAGGAAGCTAGCTGCTTAGTTACCAAACCTTTAATAATTGAATCATGCATATATTACTATTCGATCAGCTGATGAACATTTGTTCTGTAGTTGAACAATTTAGATCTGGACATTTAACATTTATTTTTAAATATCCCTGCCTCATACAAATGCGCCCTTCGCGCCGGTCGGGCGGGTATGGAGAGATAAAACCGTTGGGATTATTATTATTATTATGAGGCATGTAGCGCTGTGAACGATGATGGAATATAAAAAGAACACAATACAAAACATTTATATTTTTTATTCATTGTAGTTTATTTTACAATATCAATCCCTTAACGCAATATAGTGTACAATATTTTTTGTTATCCCATCTTTAGCTAACACAAGCAAAGTGGACGGTTTGCCCACTCAAGAGCACACGTCCGTGTGAAAAACATGGTGTGCTCAAATCTAAGGCCACCCTTGAGACTTATTGATAGTCATCGCAAACGGCAATCTTGTTGGAAATTCAAGACGTTTAAATTTAGGTTATTGTAACCATTTACAGGGCTATTCTATTTCTGTTTCCCTGAACGATGTCATTTGGAAACATTAATTGAATGTTGGAATTGATTTCAGGAACAGGTTCGAATCTGGAACCGTGCCGATAAGTAAACCGTTCAATGGTACAGGAGGTGTTTCAATTGCTGGTAGTTGCACCTTTCCTAACGCGGGATGTGTACCGCGTGCCTTATTTTTAAATTTAAGAGCATTACAATGTGGGCATTCCTTATCCATATCACCAATTACCACTTTTCAATGAGCATAATATTGAATAGCGGACTCATACTCGAATGCTAGACTCAGAAATTAATCAGATGTAAATGATCGCTGTACCTGTTGGCGTTGTTAATCATTGAACTATTTTATGATATAAAATAGTAAAGTAATAACGTACTAATTGAAATGTAACTTCTTTATGGTAGCAATTTTATAGCAATGTAAAAATGATCGTCACTTTTTCAGTTCCGCGCCATTTTCTTTACATAATACTGTAGTGGCGCCATAAATAATATTTTATTAATGAAGTGATTGAATAAAAATAATTATCCTAATAATTTGTTGGCCCGAAAACCTGTTTTTTTTCCGGAACTTTTTTCTCGGAAAGTATAATAGCTGAAAGAATTAAATTTTCGCACAGTTGTCGGAAAAAGTTCATTGAAGCTTTACAATTTTTTTTTTGTGATCTAAGCTATTGAAAAAAGCGATTTCTGACTCTTTTTTTGTTACCAATTATTTTTTTAAGTGAACAATTTTCAATATTTTTGGTACATTCTAGTACCACGGATGCACAAACTCCCGATGAATATGTGTATAAAATTGTATGGCGATTGCTCAATTTTTGGGCCCTGTAGGACTTTCACCAACTCGAAAAACGTGATTTTGAGAAAACCGCGTTTAAAAATTGGAATTCAAAAATTTGCCATCAAATTTGCCTAGGCTGCTATGCCCGGTCCGTACAAGCCAACTTCCTCCTTTCAGGGCGCGGCGGACCAGCGTGCTTGACACCGCTCCACCAAACGCCCGATAACCTTTGTAATTTAACAGATTTCAACTCGAAATTTTGAGAGCATATTCTTGAAACATGTTTCACAAGGCAGAAACCCTCATTAATGTATAGTGAAATTGAAAATAATTATTTTTCCTTTAAGTGGTCGTGACTTTAGGTTTACAGTTTGTCAAGAAATTATTTGCAAAATGCAGAATGGCACCAAAATTCGAGTTAAATAATTAATTACAGCAAGAAGCTGATATGTTTTAAATTTTTTAATTTTTTAATGAATTTTTCAGTTAATTTTCTTTTATTATATTAAAAAAAAGCCTATATTATATTAAAAAAAAAGCCTAAGAAAAAGAAACAAAACAAAAAAGACAATTTCCATTGTGTCAATTAATTGTTTGCAAATTCTGAGTAGGCGATATAACGAAAGCAAAATAAAACTAACGGTTTGAAATTCTGGGAAAATTGATTTGGGGCGACACTTTGCAGTGAAGAAGCGAGCTTAAACCAGTAGTTCTTTAGTTTTTGGTACTCAAAAAGCACAAATATTTCTCGAGAATTGCAATTGGGTGAAAGACTCTGCTGGCTTCACAGAATGGTTGTAAAACGATATAATTTGCTATTCACCAAATTTGGAGTAACGAATTTTTTTTTGTAGCACTACGATGGGCCCAACAAAATTTGGAGAAAACCGCTCACAGCCCTCTAAAATAAAAATATAATACCCAGGGTGGAATGTAGAAAATTGTCTGTTATGGCATAGTGATGTATGTCTAGTAAAGATATTGAAGAGTTGAGAATTTTTACGGAAATGATGATAAAATAATTTTATTTGGAAATTTTGGCAAACGAGGTAACTAAAAGCCCACGAAAATTTGGCTTTGAAGACCCCCAAAATCCTGAAAAACTGAAATTTAAGCTTTATCTAGATAACGACCCCAAATATAAGTCGCTGCTATGAAGAACTTGGCTGCTTTATAACTGCAAAAAAGTTTTAGACGAACCTTCGCAAGGTTCAGACAATAACACAATAGAAAATGAGTGGGCATACTTAAAAAGTTGTTGCAAAACGGGCACTAACAAAAAAAATTACTTAAAAAGGAATGGATATATTATATTTATTTTATGTTAAACTCACTGTACATCTAGTAAGCATTAATCAATTTGGGAATTAAATAAAAAAACACTAATTGATATAAATATTTAAAATTCACGATTAGAAAAGGAAAATATGTGTAGGCGTTCATTTTTTAAAATTATTCGTTTTTATTTTATTTATTCATTAATTTAGAATACCAAAAATTCAAAGCATGTGTACTAAATTTAGTGTAAGTTTTAATTAAGTTACTATTACGATTGATGCACAAACACTAAAAATAATGGCCGCACACTGTAGGCTTATTGTGTGAGAGATATCTCATCAGTACTCCGTGCTGTTTACTGGGTCAGAAGTGACACCGTTACACGCCTCGCGGGGATAAATCATCAAGTGGTAATTGATCAGTTATCGACCGGGGTTGAAAATGATTGAATTACTAATATCGCTATAAAAAATAGTGGCTAATGGTAGAAGGGTGAAAATTAAAGGTTGTATGTATTTTTCAATTACGAATCATAAAAATATAAAAATATAAAATTTTGGGCAAAAAAATAAAAATAAAACGTTTGGGATGGACCACCACTTGGTCTAGCGGTTTCGGAGGAGTATGGTATATAAAACTGTGACACGAGAATGTATGTATGTATGTTCACGAATATGTATGCACATAGACTAAAGCTGAGCATAACATAATAAATCGACAAGTTTTTAAAAATTATATGATTTAAAAAGTTTGTTAAGGGAAAGTATTAACAGAACTAACACCCATTTAATACGTTTGCTCGTTGGTTGTGTGTAATTTAAAGCAACGCAACTTTAAGCGCAAATGCTTTGATATATGTATGTATATTTATTCGATTTTTTGTGGTACAACGTTAACTGTGGCGATTGATAAGTAAAATGCTTGGTGAACAGCAGGTGGTTGCACCTGCGCAATAAGCCCGCTCACACCTAACTGACATCTTCAGTGGTCGGCAATAAATGAAAAAGTTTTCACTTCTGTTCCTGAAAATTCAAAGTTGAACAGGACAATACTAACTAGCAGATACTGGCATTATTAATAATGAACGGGCGCAGACTAAAGGTCCCCCGTAACGGATAAACAAGCTCACTTTACACAAAGAAGCGTGCATGTTTGTAAGTAAATTTTTAACTTTTCGAACATTTCAGATTCATTACTGTGCCGCGGTTTGCATACAAATTAAACATCACCAAAGCAAAAACTCCCTGAAGCGAGCACTGAATACTTATACATACACATGCATTTATGTACCAAAGAAATTTTCCCTATTTGTGGGTGTCAGCTCACATATGGTATCTCACCAATTCGACATTGATGGTAAATGATAATTAAAAAGAACTTAAGTGAAAAAAGCAAAAATCAAAGTAACAATAATGCATGTGATTGTAGCAAAATAAATCTATATACATACTTATATGTTTGTATGTATGTATGCATGTATGTTCGTGCAGTATGTTTGTATGAGTACAAAGTATGTATACTTATGCAAATAGCTTCAATGCAAAAATATTGCGTATACGCACCAGTGAATGCAACCGACCGCCATTCTGGCTGACTTATGCCACCACGCGTCGTTGTGTTTCACGGCGTGCTGCTTGCAGCACTGTCACAGGTGCACCTTAAAAAAATTTGCCTGCATAAATAACATACTGCATGCTCGTCGCTTTGCCGGCTCCGGTGCATAGGCAACACCTGGGGCAAAATGTATGCAAATTTTTGTCCTCATCGTAGCTGAGATACATTAACTTAATTACATACATACATATGTATGAGTACATTCAGAAATAAGTGCAAGGAGGACTTATGAAACATAAACATGGCCACATATGTGTGCACCCCTAATACATACGTTGACGGGTCATGTCTCGTGCGATGTTATGTATTGAGACATGAGTGTAGTGTGTAATAATTAAGATGGAAAGGATGTCAGGAAATGCAAGTCACATTCGGTAATATAAACAAATTTTGTGAATTAAACAGTCGTTAATTGCAATTTGGCCGCATTCAACCTGGCGTGAATGTAGTAATTAACGGTCAGGAATGTCAGAATAACTACTAAGAAATTTATACACACTATTATTACTAATTTTTTGGTATTTAATACTGAAATATGTAAAGAAATCGAGCCATTACCGCCAAAATAATGTATCCCACACCATAATCGATTTTTGGTTTGTTATCGAAATCGATAGTTCAACATCATTTGCATCATCTGTCAAAATTTCATGGCTGTAGATTAAACCGTTATGATTTTATAACAAAAACAATTTTAATGTAAATGCATATGGTGACTTGTTTACATTTTCTTTGAACGCTTGTGTGGGATACAATTAAATTCTCTTTTAAAATAAATGAAACACTAGGGGGGAAAAAAACACAATTTTTTGAGACTTTAATTAAATATAAAGCTTTAGAACAATATGTCGAAGGTATGAATTTGTTTTTTTTGCAAAATATGTACAAGTTTCGCCTTGCAAAAGGTCTTAAATACTCCCTATGGAAAAAGTGTTACTTTGTTTTATTCTAGAAAATATTCATTCTACAATGAAAGTTTTTATGAGAGTGGTACAAGAGATGGGTTTTGTTTTTTATGGGGAGAAAAGGATGGTAAACGAGGGTGTAATGAAATTTGCACAACTGTTTTCCAATACCTTAAATTAGTCGATGAAAGGAAAACCCAGTCGATAGTCCATCTTTATTGTGATAGCTGCGCAGGACAGAACAAAAACAGAGCTATGCTTGCGACATTAACCTATTTTGTTGAAAATTCTAATTTTGTGACAAATATAAAAATCACATACTTGTTGCCTGGACACACCATGATGCCTGTTGATTCGATACATAGTACAATTGAATCGTTTATTCGGAATAGGACTATTTGGGCTCCAAGTGAGTGGTACACCATAATATCAAATGCAAGAACTAACCCAAGAAAATATAATTGTATTGAATTAACTAACAGTGATTTTAAAGACTGGAAGACATTTTCACAGGCGTTACTTCCAAATTCAGTGAAAATTCAATTTACAAAATTACGCTCTGTTACATTGGAAAAAAATATTCCAAATATTACTCTTAAATATGGCTACTTTGATGAATCTGAAACCATAAATTATGATCTAGATTCAATTCCACGATCCAGACGAAACTCCCAAATAGTTTGTGAGGGACCTACTCAATTATATGATGATATATTAAACATTTATTCTGCTAAATATAAGGATTTGAAAACGCTTTGCGATAGAAAAACTATACCCGTAAAATTCCAACACGAGTATTTAAATTTAAAATGGGATGGATCTGTTAAAGATTTGCTACCTGAAACCGACCAGGAAGATAGTATTTAGCGTTCTTTATATATTTTTATCTATCGTTTTTCAAGTTTACAAGATTTTAATATGAATAACATTACTTTGTTAACAGAAAACTTTAAATATATGAATTACATTACTTTATTTTTGTTTTATCGAATATACTAAGAAATGTATGCATTTATTTTTTTTTAAATCAAATGTAACTTAATTTTAAGGACTAAGTAAAAAAATTAAATAAAAAAAAAACGGGAAGTCACTTCCTTAAAATAAATTTTTTGTGTAACCCACACACTTTTTTAATAATAGGTTGCCAGAAGGAAAGCAAAAAAAATGTATCCCACAAAAACAACCGTTATGATGCAAATATATATTTAAAATTATTAAAATTAAATGTATTACAAAAAAAATATTTACATTATAAATTTTAAAATAATGGCTTTATTCAAACTGATTTAATTTAACAAAAACCTGTAAAATTTCGAGTTTGTGGGATACATTTTTTCGGCGGTTATGGCTCGAAATATTCTTTTAAAATAAAACAAAACGATTCAGAAGTTATTTTCGTTTGAATTTGGCCTTATTTCGTCAAAGCGAATGTTCGTTTCTTATGATATTACGACGTACATAAGTACGTCTCAGTTTTTTTTTTTTCAATCAGAAGTGAGAGATTACAAAATTGAATATGAAGAAAAGGTGAGTTGAAACGGATTTTTAGAGAGAAACGTGTTGTAATTTTATTAAATTCCAAATATATAAACTGTGGATAGCAATTAGTAAAAAAGGCTGTGGTGAATGTACTTGAGTATAGTCAAAATCGGCAAAACCAAGATAGTGATGTTCTAGTAGCTTGCAAAAGTGAGTGCCTAGATGTATGTAAATGCACTGATTGTCTTCATCTCTAGACCCATTCGTTTCGCTTGTCTATTCAATTTTGAGAAAGCAAAGCTAACTGCGTGGTTGTTTAGGCCGATGATGTCAATGCGGTCGGCGTACGTAAAAGTAGTTTTATCACGTACATATATGTTCGAATGGCCGCATTAAATTCACTTTGTCATAGGCATACACTAATCAATATATTAATATAAAAAATACGAGCTTCAAGATAACATGGAATTATAAGGATAAATTTAAACTCCTGTCATTACGCACCATTGAAGGTGTATCTTATAACCAAAAAATAAATAAAATAATTTGTTTGCTGAATTTTTGGTAGGTAAGTCTAAAGTAAAATTTAAAGCTTTTGCTTTTATTGACAAAACCGTTTTTACAGAAATGAGTTATTCAACAGAGTCGGATGAAAGTATTGCAAAGAGCAGAAAATATCCCAAACAAAATTTTATAAACAATTGGCTCGAAGACGATAAATTAAAGGGTTGGTTACAAGCTTTCTGCGGTGCGTCGTTTAAATGCAAATGCACAGCCTGCAACAAAATTTTAAATTGCGGCAAGTCTGATTTATTGAAACATGCAGTAACAAAATCTAACCAGAAAGATGTAAAAGCCATAAGCAAAACGGGCAAATTGAGTACTCTTTTTAAGAAAAGCTTTGTACTTAAGCCATAAGGGCCATAAAAAAGATTTGAAGTAAGACTCAGCATGTTTTTCGCTGAAACCAATGTCGCCTTAACATTGGTACAATTGGGACAATCCCGGGATCCTGAATTTCACTAAGTTTTGATTAGTAATTTTTAATTTGTCAAAAAATGTAACACGTCTGTAGTCTTTGTATTATAGAAGTGTGCAAAATATCATTAATATAACAAAGAACAATTTCTTGCAATTCATGTATGTATTTCTAGGTCTTTCCAAGAACAAAAAAGAAATAAACGTAACATATTTGGTATAAAGCAAATGCACCTACATAAAGTAAAATCATTTTTAATCACTGTTTAAGACCAATATTAATATACTACCATTCAGTAAAAAAGAAATACATCAAGTTAAAATTAAATACATCACCCATTCCATTTTAAGCGAGCCAGAATTAAAGGCCCTAAGTGTGTTATTCTCCAACCTGGACCTAAATTTGTTGAATTTAAAATCTGCTGTGGAGAAGCTCTCTGTAGAACATAATTCAAAATTGTTTTAGATATCTCACCTATACATTTAAAAATTTGTTTTTAAACTGTCGAGAAATTGTTATAAGTTAGAGCAGTGATGCCGTTACTCTTATAACAATTGTAAGTGTTGGAAGGAGAAAGATAGATACATATGCCGCAACTTCTAATTGAAGAACCCTATGTCAAAACTGGCATTTCAGAGAAAAAATTTTGATATTGATTTACATTTTAAATCAAAATTATCAGCTTATAAATGTATATATGTTACATTAGTTAACAATTTTAATGAGCTTTCATTTTAGATGAAGTTTTTTACTTATGCATTTAAACGATTTAAGTATGTATCTAGATGAACTTTTATTTTATGGTTTGCTTTGTTTTTATTTAATAATTAAAGTAATTTATTTTAAATGATTTTATGAATTATTAAAAATAATGTTCACCATATTTTTTTTGCCACAGAAGGGGAAATAAAGTAGTGCAGCTATAGTTTTTTCTTTATAGCGGAGCTTAATGCGAGCAAACGTGATGCCTGATCACACGTACAAGGGAAAAGTAGTGAATTTCTGCACAGAGCCTTAACGAACTTCACCAGATTTTGAACCACTTTTTAAGTTAACGAAACTTATGTTTTCACTAGTTTTTTTACCGCTCGTGGCTGGCGGGGTATATTTTTATGTATTATACATATTTAATATAATAATAAATGTACCAAACATTTCACCTTTTCAATTCTATTGTCAAACTTTTTGGGTTTCTTTTAATATTATTGGGTTAAACTTGTAGGGAAATTTGTGGGAAAAAATTCCAAAACGCGTTGGGAAAAGTAGGTATTTGTTTCGCCTTTGGCAGGGATTTTCCAAAAAATTATGTACGCTCACTGCTCCAGCATCAGGTTAAAGAAATCACACGACAAAGAGTCACCCTAGCTGAAACCTCGTTTGGTATCAAACGGCTCGTAGAGGCACTTCAAAATTCGGACGGAGATCGTGATGTAGCTTAACGTAATTTTACATACCCGTATTCGTTTTGCGGCGATACCAACTTGAGACATTGCGACATTTAGGAAACTTTATCTTGTACTGTCGAAAGCGGCTTTGAAGTCGACAAAAAGATGGTGAGTGTTAATTCTTCTTGCTCGGGTCTTTTCCAAGAGCCGACGTACTCTGAGTGTCTGGTCAATAGTAGATTTACCAGGTCTAAAGCCACACTGATGGTCGAGTGGATAGCGGTGCGTGTATAACTCGATACGCCGCTGAGTTCGAGGTTCAAATCTCAGCCAAGGCAAGTAAAATCTTAATCATAGAAAAAGTTTTTTCTAATAGCGGTCACCCCTCGGCAGGCAATGGCAAACCTCCGAGGGTATTTCTGCCATGAAAAAGCTTCTCATAAAATACATCTATTGTGGTATAAGATTAAGACGCACAGCACAAATAGTAGGAGAAGCTCGGCCAAACACTGAGCTTTATAGTGTAAGTGCCAATTTATTATTATTATTATTAATCCCGCGATATTTGGCGCGAAATCCATGATCACCCTTCTTGTGGATTGGGCAGAGCACACTTAAATTCCAATATGCAGGCATGCGTTCGTCCGACCATATTCTGGAAATGAGCTCTTCCATGCACTTAACCAGCTTCTATCCGCCGTACGAGAATAGCTCTGCTGGCAAGCCATCCAACTCAGGGGTTTTGTTGTTCTTCAACCGTGCTATCGCATTCCAAATTTCATTACAGTCGGTTGATGGTACGTCGAATCATCATTAATTGGGCCTCGGATTCGTCATCTCCAAAGTGGTTGGAGCTGATATCAATAAGCAGTTTGGAGAAGTGTTTCCTCCACAAAAGTCAATGGCAAAGTCTCTCTCCCACCAGGAATCCAACACCGAATTTGCACTCCTCTATTTTTCCTACCATTTCGATTGCCCCGTCCATCGTTTTTCTACGATGGCGTTAATATCAGCATATGCTCTGCCAAGGAAATTAACCAGCCGGGCAGAGGCAACCTCCCAATTATGGGTTTGGACATTCCAGGTGCTTGCTCTCAAATCATTGTCCTTAAGATGTTTGCCTTGGTAGTCATCCAAAGCTGTGTGTTGCTCTTCACGGTTTGTTTTTACGCGGTGGAACCATACATACCGCCGCTGAAAAAACCATCGGATTTCAGCGAGCCCGAAAAAACAACTGGTTATGACAGGTGGCTGGTGGCCGCCGTGATCGAGTTGGTAGCGGTGCGTGCCCTATCTTGATATGCCGGTGAGTTCGAGGTTCGAATCTTAGTCAGGGCAAGCAAAATCTTAATAATAGAAAAAAGTTGTTTCTAATAGCGGTCACCTCTCGACAGGCAATGGCAAAAGAGAGAGTCCGAAATGCGTGAGGAAAAGCGCCTGAACATTTTTTCAGAAAGTACAGCGGCTAACAGAAGGTTTCAAGACCAGGTCGAATTCCTGTAAGAATGACTGATGATGATGTCCACAGCATACTTAAATTATGAAGGGAGCACTTCTTCACACTGCTTAATGGAATCAGCCGCATCCCCAATCAATGATGACGGACGTGATGTACCATCACCCGACTATGACGAAATTCGAAAAGCGATAGCACGGCTGAAGAACAACAAAGCCCGCGGGGCCGACGGATTACCAGCTGAGTTATTTAAGTACGGCGGAGAGGAGCTGGTTAAGTGCATGCACGAGATCATCTCAAGAATATGGGCGGAAGAACGTATGCCTGCTGATTGAAAATTAAGTGTGATCTGCCCAATCCACAAAAAAAGCGATCCTGCAGACTATGCCAATTATCGCGGGACTAGTCTTCTTAACATCGCGTATAAGGTTCTGTCAAGTGTTTTGTGTGAAAGACTTAAGCCCATCGTCAATGAACTGATTGGTGTGTGGCTTTAGACCTGGTAAATCTACCACCGACCAGATATTCACAATACGCCATATCTTGGAAAATACCCGAGAAAGAAGAATTCACACTTACCATCTTTTTGTCGACTTCAAAGCCGCCTTCGACAGCACGAGAAGAAGTCTCGTATATGCCGCAATGTCTAAATGTGGTATCCCGGCAAAACTTATACGGCTATATAAAATGACGTTGAGCCACACTACAAGCTCCGTCAGGATTGGGAAGGACCTCTCCGAGCCGTTTGATACCAAACGAGGTTTCAGATAGCTTGAATCTTTGTCGTGCGATTTCTTTATCCTGATGCTGGAGAATATAATTAAATATTTAATAAGAACGTGCAGCTGCTGGCTTACGACATTGACATTGACACCATCGGTCTTAACAACCGCGCAGTTACATAGTTCTGCCTTCTCCGAATTGGATAAAAAAGCGAAGTTAATGGGTCTGGGAGTGAACAAGGGGAAAAATAAGTATCTCCTGTCATCAAATAGACAGTCGGCACATTCACGACTGGGATCAAACATCAGTGTTGGCAGTTATAACTTTGAAAAAGTAGAGAACTTCGTTTACTTCGGAACCAGCATTAGCACCAATAACAGCGTCAGCTTGAAATCCAACGCAGAATATTTCTTGCCAACAAGTGCTACTTCGAACTGAGTAGGCAATTGCACAGTAAAGTCCTCTCTCGACGGACAAAACCCATACTCTATATCTATCATATGTGGAATCTGTGGTCGAGTTGTTAGCGGTGCGTGCTATAACTTGATATATGAGCGTGACAACGCATACTTTTCAAAATTTCGTAAATATACCGTTTCTTTGGTTCACTTTGCTCCAAATATTAAATTTTACTCAATTTGCTCTAATAGATACCGAAAAAAACGAAGTTTTTGCATTTTTTAAAACTTCCATTACATGGGAGGTGGGCGTAGTTATTGGCCGATCTCGACCATTTTCAAGATACTCACTGATATTGATGTCCCTCTGTGTATCAGCATCTACATATTGGTGGTATGTACATTCGTACCACCTCTTTGTACATAAAGGTTAAAAAAACGTATCAAAGAATACTGAAGTGTACTTCTCTAAAGTCATTAGACCCATGAATCAAATTTGAATTTTTACTCCGCAATACTTCAACTGCATTGCTCCATTCGCTTATTTTAGAAGCAAGAATTTGTTCAATCGGGTCTTTAGTCTTCTAGTATTGGAAAAAAATGTACATTTTTACCACTATGTATGGTTCTTGCCAATTAATTTGATTTTGAAACTTTAAGGCCAAATTTTCATAGTTTTGTAAATAGTTCCAAAAATTATTGTAGATATGTTCAAATGTGCATAAGCCATGATGTATTTACATATGTACGTATCTATGTATTTCAGCCTTCACTTTCACAAGTTATATTTCCTTTTGCCGTTCGCTATTTGCGTTTGTCTACTCAATAAGGATTCGCCTAATATTTATATTTTTAATGCACTGATTTTGTATGAGTACTTGTAAAATCGCAATCGCAATTCCTTTCATTCGCCAGACAACTGGCTGACAATTACTAACGCTAAAGACTAATGCAAAATCCCAAATTTTTTTAATATGAACAAAGGAAACAGTTGCACGTGTTGCATGTGGTAGATACAGTGCTCAGGAGGCATGAAAAATGGTACATAATTTTAGCTAGATATTTAAGAACCTAAATAATACTGTTCCACTAAAATAAAATTGTTTTTTAAACAAATATGTCTGATGGCCTTACGTCAGGGACGGATCCAGAAGTTATTTTTGGGCGGGGTGGTGTTCTATTTATTTTCAATACGAAATGCTTTCTTACGATATTGTACATGTTTTGAGATTTATGATTATTATCCATTATAAACATGGATATAATAATATTGGGTAAAATGTTGAATGAAATTTATAAAACAAGCGACAAGCAATGATTATATCATTTGAATCAGTAGAATCATAAAACGCCAGGGATTTAAGGTACTATATGGATTATCCTAATTTTCTTTACCAAAATATCTAGTATTTCATCACTAATAACTTCAATATCTCAGTTTGATAAGTCAGTGGCTTTTTGAATAACAGCATTCTGTTTCTAAACGTAATAACCAAATAATAGTTTTTCCTGAGACTCTCAAAATAGGTTTCTGTGGTGACCTTTTCATTTGACCGAAACCTCTTACAACCCAGCCATTTCTTCAGGTTTGGAAATAGAAAATAGTCGCATGGGGCTAAATCTAAAAAATACGCTGGCCGGGGTAGTAGTTCGTAGCCCAATTCATGTGTAGAATGTGATATATCCACCCAGTTGAGATGCCTACGGCCTCAGCCTCAGCCAATATCATTACTTGGCAGCGTGGTAATTTCAAAAAGATACTGACTTATCTAACCGCCCTCGTACAAAGGCCTAAAGCCTCAATGAAAGCTTTTGAACGCTCCTTTGCAGCAAATTCTTAACAAAATATGAACTAACAATAAACATCAAGTAATTCCATTTTACTTGCAGCTTGATATTTCAGTTTTTGATTATACTTGTACCTAAATATAAATGCATATAGTTTCTATATGCGAATTTTGCATAGGAAACATCCCAGTAACTGAAATTCGATTAGATTAGCGTTATTTATATATTACTTAATTCACTTTTATTTAGTTTGTGCACCACTCAGTTTAAGTTAATCAAATACAATATAAAAGGACCCCTTCCCTTGTATCTGTCCCTGCCTTAAGTGTATACGTAACATTTTTAAATTCGGCATTGTCTTCTAAAATTCAACATCATGTCGAAATTTAGATATATTTTCAACATAAATTGCAAAAAAATGTGAGATCTAATTTTTTCATGCTCTTATATCACCAGGCAAACGCAATTTACATATGTGTTTGTGTCGGGGTGCGTGCTATAATTAGGAATGCCGTTGAGCACTAGTTTCAAACTTCAGACGGGGCATATGTAAGCTTAAATCAAAAAAGGTGTTCTATCTAAAAGCGTTCATGCAAACCTCATTTGGTAAAGACCAAAACCACTCATAATTTCGAAATTAACGACAGAAAATTATCCGCTTAACTAACCTTAAACACCACTTTTATTTGGGTTTTATGGACTTAATTTGGCGACACTTTTGAAAATTGGTGACTGACTGAATTGGAAATTTGGATGAATGGCAAAAAAAATCTTTTTGCATTGTTGACTGTTTTGGCAATTCCCATAAGAGAAGGTAAATAAATACAAAGAATGTCAAACGAAATTTTGAGCTTGTGAATCACCCTAATTTAAACCCTTGACAGCTGCTCATAAACATAGAACCTTTAACTAAAGTTTATGGCGCAACGTGAACATAGGATTAGAGTGATTATGTGCCGTAAAAAACATCAGCATATAAAAATAATACTTACGAGTAAGTAAAATACATTCGCAACAAATTTTAGTTTTCTTGTTCTAAACTGCTTGTTTTGACCAAAAGTAGTTGTCTCTCTTTGACAGCGCCGTTCAACTGAACTTTGTTTGGTTGTAAGACATACTTCAAATTTACAAATACAATAGTTGAGGTACAAATCATAATGGGGACAAAAACTTTTGTGTTTCCACAACTTAGAAATATTTTTCAATTGAGGAAGTAAAAAATGTCTAACAGAATTATGTCGTTACTTTTATATAAAAAGAGTTATACAAAATTTCTATCCAAAATCCAAGATTTCAAAATATACTTATCTATGTATTATTAATTCAATTAATATAGTGCAATAATACATAAATTATTATATTTAATTGAAATCAGCACTTTGAAAAAGTTCGCAACGGCAGAAGTTCACGTTTTTGCTTAATTTTCCCACTACATTTGAATTTACAAAATATGAGATAGCGCCTTCTACAAATACTTTGTTTTTCTCCACAGATTGGCCATAGTGTCACGGACGCACATCCATTGTCTTGCCATTTTTCGCACTTCATTGAGCACTGCTCCGCCATCATTTTCCTTGAATATTAAAAAAAAACAAGAATGCATGCTGTTCATTTCCAATGAAAATGATTTATTCGAGCGTTGCAATCATGTTGCAAATTGCTGGATTTCCACCGCCTCGAACATCTTCCTGTCGCTCCAACCAACCATCGCCAACATCAGTGATGCTCTTGAGCTTAAGAACATACTTAAGGATCTATGTTTTGACTGCCATTTTCATTGCAGCCGCTGTTGCATTCTGAACAGACATAGGCGAAGTGGAGGCTGCTCAAGTTATGCATTCGGCGTTGCCATTGTAGCAGTGTTGCTAAATCAAATGGGCGTCGAGTAAGTGACGCGTAAAAATAACCAAAGGGATGCAAGTGCACCGATATAAAAAAGAGCGTCGAAGCAAAGACGACGAGGATGGGCCAACAAATAGCGGTGATGACATAAGGAATTTCAATAAATGTTTAACCATGCTCCTTCACTTAGTTTTTCCCCGATTAAGCTCAATATGCGATTGTTGAAACAAAATGAAGCACGTTGCCGCGTAACGCAAAAAACGCGACGCATGCATTTGAAAAGCAAACTAGCGAATTTTAATATCACAGATTGTTGAAATTCTTTACTTGTTATTCCCGAGCGTACTTGTACACAAGGGTATTATAACTCGGTTCGCATAACGGTTGTTTGAAACAGCAAAAAATAATCGAGATAGATATAGACATATCTATACTAAAATTATCAGGATGGAAAGAGGAATCGATTTAACCCTGAATGTCTGTCCGTCCGTCCGTCCGTCTGTCCGTGGTTACAATAACTTGAGTAAAAATTGAGATATCTCAATGAAATTTGGTACATAGATTGCTCTTCGGACAGGGTAGGTTGTTATTGAAAATGGTCAATATCGGTCAATAACCACGCCCACCTCCCATATAACGGATATTTTTGAAAAATGCAAAAACTCCGTTTTTTCGGTATCCATTAAAGCAAAGTTAGTGAAATTTGGTATTTGGAGCGATTTTGAACTAATAAATAAGGTATTTATAAAATTTTGAAAAATAGGCGTTGCCACGCCCACTTATGAAAAATGTTCTGTATCTCAATAACAGTATTAGTTGTCGTCACAAAATTTGGTGGACGTATTTTCCTTGACATCGCTATTATTACCATAGAAAATTTTAGAAATCGGTTAATAACCACGCCCATCTCCCATATTACGGCAGTTTTGGAAAATGCAAAACTTGATTTTTCGGTATCTATTAAAACAAATTGAGTGAAATTCGGTATTTGGAGCGATTTTGAACTAAGAAAAAAGCAATTTATGAAATTTTGAAAAATGATTTTATTATTCCTTTATGAATCATTTTCTGTACCTCAGTAACAGTATTAGGTAACGTCAAAAAATTTGGAGGACATATTTTCCTCAATACCGGCGTTATCATCGTTAAAAAATGTTGAAATCGGACCATAACCACGCCCACCACCCATATAATATATTGGAACACATTAATTAAAACTTGATATTTAGATATTTAGAGAATATTTAATAAGAAACTTGATTTTTATGAAATTTTAAAAAATGGGCATTACCACGCCCACTTATAAAGAAACGTCTGTAGGTATCTCAATAACGATGTAAGGTATCGCCACAAAATTTAGTGAACATATTTTCTTTGATATCACTCCGATTTCACTGGCAAAAATATGTGAAATCGGACCATAACCACGCCCAACTTCCATATAACGGAAATTTTTAAAATGCAAAAACTTCGTTTTTCAATATTTATTGGAAGAAATTTTGTAAAGTTTAATACACTGCGATTTGAAACAAAGAAGCAGGGTTTTTATGAAATTAGGGCACCGCTCATACAAAAATACATCGCGAAGGTATATAAAAATCGGGTTCGCCCGAATTTAGCTTTTCTTACTTGTTTTTGTTCTAAAATTTCAATGTGATTTTATTATTCCTTTATGTATGTGTGTATGTTCTCAGATGTAGTTCGTTTATGTTGCTGGCTCTCAACATTAGTATTTTAAAGCTCAATATATCTAGGTTTTAAGAGTAAGCAAAGCGTGAAGGAAGTGATAGTCCAGTAGTGCACTCGAAAAGTGTTCGAAAAGATACTTTCACTTGGTTGCCGAGAAAATGGCAGTAATGCAAGTGCAGCGAAACTCACTTTAGGCAATCAGCCACCCAAATGCTATCTCTACACCGTAAAGCTAAGAAAAATTAACATAAATAAGTATTTACATACAAAAGAATATACTGGCAATGGCAAACGTCCGAGGGCACTTCTGCCATGAAAAGGCTTCTCATTAAATATATCTGCCGTTCGGAGTCGGCACAAAACTGTAGTATAACATAAAGATGCGCACCGCAAATGGTAGGAGAAGCTCGGCCAAACACTGAGCTATATAGTGTAAGCACCAAAATTATAATTATTATTATTTATTTACATACAAAAGTAACGAACGAGTAAATAAGAATTGATATACATGTACACAACACATTTTATGTACATAAATATGTACATATATATGGGGCATACATCCCCACACCATTATGCTCGTTGGAAACTTTTCCGTTTTAGACAGTCTCTATTATACGCCTCCGTTTTCTTGCGTATTAACCTTTTCCTATCGTCGCCAATACAAACATCAAATTTTGACTCGTCGCTATATATTATGAAATTTGTTTTGCTCATAACTGTATTTCTTTGGTCTAGCAATGTGAATTTAACATTAGTACACCGACTTACCTTATAGAATACGTAACCAATTTTTTCCATTTGTTGGCGAGTCCATTCCCTCTTTACTGTTTTTCCAATGCTCTCCGAACATTCCGACGCTATATTTCTTATTGAACTCTGACGCTCTGGCTTCATTTGCTAACACTCTAATATTGCGATAAGTTATTTTGGAAACACGGCCTCTGTTTGCGACGTTGGTATTACAATATCCATTCCTTTTGTAATTTTGCACCGTAGATCTCGGAAGCTTAAGATCGGAAGATATTTCAAAATAACTCTTTCCAGAATTCAATTTTTCAATCACTAATAATCGAATTTTCGCAAATACCGACTGAGCAAAAACACGAGAACTGCAAGCATTGATTCCTATTGTAGGTAACGGTGTTTTTATTTGTTTGCTTACTTTTAATATTCTGTGACACTATACGCAATAGGGATGTTGCGTATATTCGCATCCGCATCCGCATATGCGGAACATCCGCATCGATTCAGACATCCGCATCCGTATAAATAAAGGGGAGCGCCCGGCGATAAGAGTCAGAAATTTACAGCCCTGACGCAATTCTCAAGAAGGAGTGACTTACTACCCGCAATAAAAAGCGAATTAATTTAATTGAGAGTCTTCTTAAATGTTGTAGTGTTAATCAATGCGAGTTCAAACTGTTATCTAAAATAGCACGCAAATTCTTATCAGCTCCACCGGCCAGTGTTCCAAGTTATTTAGTAGCGCAGGATTAATATGCGAAACAGACTGGAGTCCGAAAAGGCGGCCATTGTACTTTTCATTATATTCAAATTTAATTAATAAAATTATTAATTTCTAATAGTAATTCATTCACTAATTTATTATTAAAGAAAGAAAGGATAAATATTCCTGTGTGTTTTTACCATACCAAACACAACTCTTAAGTTTTTTGTACAGATCCGCATCCGCGGATGTGAAGAAAATGCATCCGCAACATCCCTAATACGCAATGTCAACTTACTGTACGAATTAATAGTGGTCAAATATGTTTCTGTCAGTAAGAAGTGCTTGAAGTTTTTATTATTTTGTGTTTTACTATGTTATAATAACAGCCCATAGTGCTAACGAAATTAAAGACTAATAAATATCCTTTGTAGTGGCCGCTGTGCCGCTGAGTGCGAGGTTCGAATCTCAGGCAATGGCAAACATTTTTGAAATAAGCCTATATAGTGTGATCCTGTGTATGTTTTTCCACTGTGAAATTGTCTTATGTTGCGTTTTTACGAAACCAAACTTGCAAAATTCGGGCACGATTCTCAACTTCAGGAAAAGATGCGAGAATTCTCTTGAGGGAAATAAAATTGTATTCTCGTTTCTCAATTATTGCTGACGTGTTTGTTGGTCTCTACAATCCAGATGACTCCCGAGATTTTACACTTGCTGCTGCAAAAAAAATATTCTACTAAGACTTAATTTACCTCTTTCCATGCTTTGTGGAGAATGTTTTGTTTGAGCACGTAATATGTCAGGAAAAAACAAAGCAGTTGAAAAAATGCTAGACGATCAAAAGCAAAGTCTATACATGTTCACTGCTTAAATCATTTCCTTCATTTAGTACCGCAGGAAATTGCCAGAGAGAATGACGAAATTTTCGATATTCTCTGTATCGTCAAAGATTTTTCCAACGCTGTTTTGGAATCTTCTATAATTAGAAAAGTATACGTTGTTTTACCTGCAACCGAGGATCAGTTAAACACAAAATTGCACCATCTGATACCAATGTGCCCTACGCGTAGGTGTATTCGTTGCAAAGCCCATGTTAGATATAAAAGCGAGTTTGTCAGGATTCTGGATACACTACAGAAGATTGTCGATGAACCAGGTGCAATATATCCTGAAAGAAAAGCTACAGTACGTGGATGATTGCAAAAATTATTCAAACTTGAAACTTTTCCGCACCTAAACGCGAGCATTGCAATATTTGGTCCATGTCTATGGATAAGCGCTGCAATGCCCAAAACAAACAGCAGCTGGTGTGCTACGATCTGTAAAGATTTGATTTCACAACTAGAGAAGATGAGATTATCAACAGAATTTGAGACAATTTATGAAGCTGCAAGTGTCAAGAAGCAGCCCTGAGATTGGAGTTTCCAGCTACATACAGCCAGAGCTAAAGAAGTACCGAAAAGAATTTAGTACAAAACAAATGCTGTTCCACCAACTGTACTTGATCCCAAAACAAAGTTCTTGATCTTATGATCAACCGATTAAGAGATCGTTTTGATTAAGAAGGGCTCAAGACCCTTATTAGACTCGAAAACATCCTTTTAGATGCTTTACAAAAGAAAGAGATCTCGGGCTCAGCTGACCTTCGAAAATTATTGTAGCCTTATTCAGATGACTTTAAAGTGGACGTTCTCAAAACACAGCGTAAGATGTTGCCAAGTCTTCCATTCAATCCACGTTCAAGATCTTGTCAACATTTCGACGAATTTTTGGCCAATGAATCAACTACTGTGAAATGTATGCTGCCGCAAGTAATTCAATTACTAATACTCGTGCTGACTATTCCAGCTCTTTGCGACGTCTAAAGATGTATGTATATTTGTACTAAAAGGTGGGATTAGCCCCTAATGTCAGTTCTGTTTTGACATTTGTGTAGTAAACACATGCGAAATACACGTTAATAAACAATGTTACGCTACACTGCTCCAGAACGCGGAATATTGCTGACTATTTATTTGACCAATAATCGGTCGGTGATTTCGTCGCAGATTTCCTGGCCGTCTGGTGAAACACTGCGACGTTTAGCCGCTCGCCTCGAAGAGACTGGCATAACACGAGATGCTGCCAGGCGTGGCAGACCCCGGAGTAGCCGTTCTGCAGAGAATATTGCTGCTGTAGCCGAGGATGTCATGGAAGCGCCGTCGACATCGACCAGACGACGTGCCACGCAAATGGGTATCAGTCGACGGTCTTTACAACGAATTTTGGTACAAGATTTGAAGATGTTTCCGTACAAAGTCCAGACGGTGCATCAGCTGTTAGCTGCTGACCGCCAATCGCGTCTAACATACGCTCAAGCCAACATCGGAAGTTTACTTTTGCGCCACCTTGTATATATGTAAATATAAATTTTGTTAATGATAAACTAGCGCTTTCACTTAATATGATATTGTTTGGCCGAGCTTCTTTTAACATTTGCAGTGCGAGTCTTTATCCTGTACTACAGATCGGGGGACGTACAGTTTAATGACGACTTCGCACGGCTGAGTCTTTAAAGTTGCATAACACAAATGTTCTCGGTGTTTTCTATTATCTACTAAAGTTTGACCGCTATCAGAAAATTATTTTTCTACTTTTTAGATTTTTTCTGACAGAGGTTCGAACCGCGTTAATAAGAGGAATAGCGAATTATATCACGTATCGCTAAACACTCGATCACAGCGGACGTTGTATTCTGCCTGTAGGTTTATATGTGCATGTACATGTGTATAAATACATACATACATTTAAAGTCTTTGCAAAACACTTACGTAACTTGTGTATTCAAATTAAGCTGTTCTGGTTCAGGAGGAAGATATTTCGAGGGTGTTGCATTTGGCTGCAGCCTCCGTCGTTTGCCAGCATAAAAGCCTGCTTCGTCGAAATGCTTCTCACATACTCTCGCCGAATCGGAAAATTTAATGTGGCTAGCTTCGACCCACCTCTTTCTATGCACACCTCTTCTTGGCACTGGATAAAAATGGAATTGGTTGCCGCTCACTCTTTCCCGCATGACAAATCGGCTCCTTAACTCATGAAGAATGTTGCATACTCTACAGTTTTCACTTGTAATAGTAGTATATTGAAAACATCTTCATACTAAATAAAGCGTTGGCATTACTGACACGTTTGTCTTATTTATAATTTTTTCACTGTTGACATTTGAATTTGTGATTGCAAGAATTTAGGTAAGTTTTGCAAAATTAATGTTATTTCATAACAATATAACAATTTTTCAATTGAAACATCTTATATATCTTATTTCCAGTGTAATTAACCACAATGCTTAGAATGCGATCCCTTCATGTAATTTTTCTACAAAACTTTTAGTTTACTTTTTTTTGTTTTTGAACACATTTAGGTGTTATTAAATTTCATAACGTTTGACATAGGAGCTAACAGTTCTTAGCACACTTTGTTAGATATACTTTGTGTATCTTTGTGATTTCATCAGCTCTTATCAATATTATTTGTTTGAAAAAAAAACAAATTCAGGTATTTTATGTGTTTGAATAAAAGTCTGCACATGTAACATATAAAACGTTTGCAAAATAAATTAGGTGTCTATGGGATCTCTTTTTGCAAACCAATAAGCAATACTTCTTTACATTGCAGAATACTGTTTATAGTGGAAATATTTAATTTATTTCTTAATATTGTTTTGATAAGCGTAATAAATAATTAATGAATTATTGCGAAAAAAAGTTAATAACAATAAATTTTGTAAAACTTTGAATTTTGCAAAATTGCTCAAGTTATATTTTTGTATGCTTGTTAGCCATATAAAGTGAATTGTACAAAAAAAGCTTGACCGGCGAAATTTGAGAAATTTTCATACGTTATATTGAATTTTAAACACAGGCCTCCGGCAGTAAATATACTCGAAGTTATCGTAGAGGTCGTAGGAGTACCTTATCGGATACGAAACGTTTATACATAGGTATATTCTAGCAAGGTAATAAAATTTACAGGGGTATAACAATTTACCATTCGGTAAATTTTGTGAAAGAGGACGTAATAAAAAGCAGCTTTTTAGTTTTGTTTTATTAATTTAATACAAACCCGAAAGCGAAGATGTTCCGGCATTTAGGATTAGGCACTTTATCCCAAAATATATTTGCTGATGCATTTGAAAAAACTCGACTTACAACTTTAGCTGCTCCTTTATTGTTATTTAGTATACATTTTCTGAAATAAACAGTTGCTTTCATTAATTAATGTATGTTTATTTACGTTCATTAAGTCAAATTTTATACTCGTACTTCTCATTGTCAAAATGTGGCGAGTAAGTTCTACCAAACGAGGGTTCCATGCTTAACTATGGTTCCATGGAGCCAATGACTAACCTTTACTGAAAGTCCCCATAGTCCCCCCCCCCCCATATTGCCATTCTGCGGCAGTAACTTTAAGCCAATTGATGCATTTCTCTTTCTTTCTTTAAGGGAAGAAATACTTATACTTTCTGGTAAATAACAGTAGTTGCTTCTTGCTGACGTTGTGGTCAAGGTCGTTATTGACTCCACCTAGCTTCCCAAAGGAGAGTTGGCTAATATTTCTGATACTACTAAGTTCCATCCCTTCTCTACTCACGAAATTCAGTATGAATGCATGTTGGAACTACTAGCGATATCACGGATTAAATACAATAATAAAAACAGCTCTGGGAATTGGAATTTCTGAAAGTCCTGGCTTGTAGCTATAGCAGGATCAGAGTGCAGTCTCCACTCTAGCACAAATTGAAACGGGTTAAATTTCGTTCAAAGTCATTCATGGTTAAATTTTGTTCTTTATTATCCCAATAAGTTAATACGTGTAAAAAAAAATCTAAGAAAAACACTTTGTTGCGGTGCTTCTTTGAGGTTTGTTGGTCAAATGAAAACTTTTCAATGCAAAAGTCCTAATCGTTTTCCTTCCAATTTACTTTGCCAACTAATATGGTTTTATAGCTTATTCGCTTCCTACCATTTAAAGTGTCATTATAGTCTGTCATCAAAGGGATTTCGTAAAAACGTGCAACTATTGCTATGTTATAAAGTTCCTCGTATTGGTTGCACCTTGGCATTGTGCCAGAAATAATAATATAAATCTGTTCGTGAGCATATTTGTGTACTAGCGATATAATTTCCGGGCATGCAACAGTAAAACAAATTACAAGGAATCAACAGTTTGCTTGGCCATTCGCCCATTTTCGTCTCCACTTCCGCAGCGGCGTGCGGTTGCCACTCAACATTTTTGAAGTGGCATTTTGGGCTGGTGCTGTGAATGAATTATTTTACAGTCAGTGCACACTTCCTTGTTAATATGTATGTATGTATATACATATGTATGTGTTATTGTGAGCGATACATAATTATGCAAGCAACAAGTGCAGATAACTTAATTGATAGCTTTTAAATTTGCACCGAAGAAACATTCGCAAAAATTGAGTTTGCAAACAAATCGTGAAAACGCTAAGTTTCTGAACTGTGAATTTTCACCACTGCAATGTTCGATGCAACACTTGCAGCAATGCAGCGGTGTTGACAACTTTGTGACACTTTGACATTGCGGTTTAAATTGACCGCCAGCTAAGCAAACGAACAACAGTGTGTAGCGGAGAGGAACGGACAAAGTGGCTAAAGAAGGGAATTGATTGTGCTGTGTCATGAAATTCAGAGTTAAGGCTCAGTTAGTCTTACTTAACTTAACTTAAATTAAGAATTGGCGACGATTACTCAAAACGCCAAATTAATTTTTGGCGATTAATTTGTTTTGCATATTGTTCATCCAAAATCTTCGTTGACACAAAGTAGAAAATAAAGCCAAGTGCTTTTATTATTTTTGGATCGCATATTGCTTGTAAGAATTTCTAGGAAAATTAAATTGTGCCGGATGTTTTTAAGTTTAATACAAATGTACAAAATACGCAAGAAACAGTCACTTGGTTAGAGAAAAAGATAGTGGAAAGTACAACCGATAAATATAGACTTTTTGTTGTGCCAATGTACAGGCAGAATTTATCGTGCGATTCTTTATTGGAGGATACGATATACATTTCGTCATTTATTTTTATGTTTTCTTCTTTTTTATAATTTCATTTTCAGCTATTTGACGGTTCGCCGCCTATGTTACTACAACAAATAAACTCGTTTTAAATGTAATTTTAACTTACATTTACTTTTAAAAATCATAGAAATCAAGATCTTGTAAGCCTGTTTCTCTCATCGCTCCCAATTTACGAAAGGCCGAGTCTTAAAAATCTAAAATCAACAGATTCTTAAGTTTCTTACGGTAAGTTCAGTATTGACTAATCGCATGCACGGCTTTCCATATAACCAGTTGGCCAAATAATAAATTAAGTTAAGTTTAGTTAAGTTAAGTCTTAACTAACTGAGCCTTTAGTGCAATTGAAATCAAACATTACAACGTCACTTCAAAGATTGCTGGTATATTCTCGTTTCATTTACTAAGTGCAATCCCTCATATAATATAATATAATTTTGGCGCGTACACTATATAGCTCAGTGTTTGGCCGAGCTTCTCCTACCATTTGTGGTGTCCGTCTTTTATATTATTCCACAAATGTAGGGACCTACAGTTTTGTGCCGACTCCGAACGGCATACATACATATGTATTTTATGAGAAGCTATTTCATGGCAGAAATATCCTCGGAGGTTTGCCATTGCCTGCCGAGGGGTGACCGCTATTAGAAAAATCCCTCATTGTCACAATTAAATTGAATAAGATTGTCACTGAACAGATGCAGTCCAATACTCAATTTGGAGCTACGAGACCAAACCTTAATCGCTTAATTTGTAATTAATTATTTTACATCCTTATCCTTCATTTACTGCAGACAATTTTTTTGGTGACGTGTTAATTCGACTTTACTCAATGCTTCTGCAAATTTATCGTCCAATCATAGTTGCAAAAACAAAACCCATAAGGACAACATCAGCCACTACGTTAAGATTGTATTGAAAAGTTGTGGGATACTATTTAAAACTTAATATCAGTTATTTTATTTGTCTCACTTAAAACAATTTTTTTGCAACATTTTGAATTTGCCGGATTCAACAGAAAATATGGAAATAAATTTCTATCGGAGTAATTAGCAACAAGGTAGAAGCCACCACTTTAAGCAGAATTCTTTGAGCGAATTTTAAGTAACTTGGATATAAATATGTTCTTACATTGATCATTCTATAAACACACAATGTATGTTATTTGCAATTGTCATGATTGCGTTACATTTACAAAACTACTTGTAAATCTAGTTAAACGTTGCTATGCATATATGTTTGTATATATGTATGTATGTATGTATGTACATATTGCGATAAAAAAAATGTTATTCTCTTTTTATACGTATGTACATACGTATGAATATATATGAAAGTCCACATTTTAGACGGACCCAAAAATGATGGTCCGAACCGACGCCCTATTTCCTAGCAGGAAATCGCAGGCAAAAGTATGAAAAATTAAGTAACATATGTATATTAAGGAACATTTTGAAGACTCTTTCCAGAAAATTCAAGAAAAATTTCCTGTTCTGCGTTACACACCTATAAAATCGATTATAAAGATAAGAAAACATTAAAAACAACGAACGTATTATGCGTAGGATTTTTTAAAAAATGATTTTTCAACTTGGTCTAATCATGATAGTTACATCGAATGTGCTTAATTTTTTAAAACAATAAGGGCCGTTTGCACCATCTCTGGTTAAAATTACTGGCGGTTAGATACAATTAAGCTTACTATTCAGTGCTTACTTATTTCACGGATGGGCTTTTAGTTCTGGTTAAGCGCTTAACCGGAGATGGTGCAAACGGCCCTTAAAGTAACGAATGACGTAGCTGAAAGAGGAGTTGCGTTAATCGAAGAATATAGCAATTACCTCACTAAAAATGTATAGCAACTACAGTATTTGTTACAAGTAGTTCGAGAAAATCTGCAACGTTATTCAGACTGTTTAAAAAAATATCTTCAATTATAAAATTGATTTAGCTTAAATTTGACTAAGTAATTTTAAAAGTATTTATAAATATAGTAAATAATTTTTCTTATTCAAACAATACGAATCGTCAGTTAATGTATTCCTTATGTACATAAGTATTTCAAATGACTGAAGAAATTTTATTTGTCATTCGATTAAACGAAAACGAGATGAACAATGATTTCGAAGCGAATTGAAGCTAAAAATGATCTCAAAGAGTTTCACTGGTCTCATTATTGCAAACAATTTTTAACAATAATCGTCTAAGCAACTAAAATTAAGATAAACATGAATTTTTTTGGTGATTTGTTCCATTAAATGCATCAACAACCTTAAAATTTGCGATAAATTGAATTTTGGCATCAAATAACTCTTAACCTATTTGGTTTCTCGAAAAATCAGTTGAGATCTTTTTTGTAGAGCGTTCAATTCTTTACAAAATAAGCAAAAGGATATTTTTTATGATACACGACAGGCTAGTGATAAAATTAATAAGGTGCAGAAAAAATTGTGTTCATGTTATTCTTATGGGAAGTAGAAAAACGCGAATGAGCAGTCTTAATATTAATATTAAGGGCTCAAATTTTAACTGGTATCTTTTTGCGTCAAATTGAAACTTTTGAGCCTGTTTGCAAGAAAAAAAAAATGTTTTTTTTGGGAATCAGTCTAATGTACGTACATACTCGAGTGTTGCACATATGTAAGTCTCGGGTCGTATATATATATCCTGCCGAGTAATATTTACACCTCTAAAAAGTATACATATAAATTTAATTTTTTATTGAAAATGCACTAAAATCTTTAAAGCGAATGGTATTTGATTATTTATTTGATGCTAATGAAATAAATTCAAGGGAAAAATTTTCAGAACTAGGAGCGCAGTTGTTAAGGTATATTAGATCAACGACGATAACACTAGAAGTTGCAGACCCTTATAAAGGATGGGGCCTGGACGGTTTATTTCTGCAGGTTCTTCGACATCATTTTAAAGAAATCGCAGGATAAAGAATGACTCCATTCGAAACCTCGTTTGGCATGAAAGAGCTCGCAGGGGCCCTTCTCAATTTGTGAGGAGCTGGTGGTGTTGCTCAATATCATTTTTAATAGCCGTTTTAACTTTGATACCAATTTCAGATATTGAGGCATTAAAACAACTTCTTCAACGGGTACGGGCATCAATTATCCCTATTAAATTTTCGATTGTTTGGTTTTTTATTGTTCTTTCTTTATTTGAATTAATATGATAAAACTGTGGGTAAAGGTTTTCTCACTACACAGTCCTGGCTCTATGAGTCTCGAAATAAAATACAGTTAAATGCCCGAATTCAGTAAGCAGTCTCAGTCTCTAATAGAAACGAAAGTCACAATTTTAAACCAGTTTACATTATTTGGACTCAAACTAAAGTCTCTAAATTGTGACCAGGTTATAAGCAGGTCACAAAAAATTTAAACAAACACGAAAAATAAAAACGTAAAAGCGAGGAAAGGTAATAATCTCCAACTCATACATACATAGATTATACCAAATTTCTGAATTTCGGCAAAATTTTTAAAGATTTTATCTATTTTCCTTTACTTTTTATATAACATGATATGGAAAATGCCCATAAAAGGACGGGAAATCTTGAAAAATTGTATAACGCTTTACTGATATTAAATCCTAGTTGAACGACCGCATTGAGTGAGCATTTGTCAGTAAGTCGTTATATTTTTTTCTTCCGGGTTTTACCGTTCTCTTATGACATTTTTCTAAATATAAAAAAAATTCTAAAATACCTTTATAGCGTTTTTTGCAAATTATTAGGTTTTCGAATATACATACATATATAATGGTCAAATCTAATTGATAAGCACTTTGTCGTTACCGTTTCAATAAATATATAATGGATGTAAAATAAGAAGATGATGATAGATTAAAAACCCTATTTATTCGATATTCTAAAAATCAAGACTTCAAAAAAATCTAACAAAAATTTATAAAAAAAAACCGGTTAAAACTGGTTTGAAAAAGCCGAGTAAATCACCCTAGTAAAAATTGATCTTATAATAACAGTGAAACGAAGTCTCTATTGCAAGTATTGTAAACCACGTTAGCTCCCTCTCTAAGTTTTTAAGGTTTACTTTCAAGCTCAGTTTGTTGTCATGTACAATTGCCAAATACTTCACGCTGCAAGGAAACGAAACTGTTTTGCGTTCATATGATGAAACTTTGAATCGTGGTAACTCGTACCTATTCGTGAAAAATAATAGTTCGGGTTTTCTTGGGTTCGCGCTTAACCACTGCTAGTCTCTCAAATATGCGATATACTCATTGATATCTCTAGAGCTTCTCTTAAGGTACTACATCGGCAGCAAATGCCACCACTTTGACTCATTCCCTGCAGTGTTTCAGCAGTGCCACGTTAATTGCTATTGCAAGGGATAGAGAACTCCGCCCTATGGAGTGCCTTTGTTCACATACATCTATGGCCATAAGCGTAAATCCCATTTTTGCCTATATTTATGTAGGTATATTATATGTGTGTTTGTACCATACATGCTTCGCCAAACAAACTTTAAAATGCGTATACAACGATGAGAGATAGCACGATTGCTACAAAATTCGACGGTAAAAATTGTGCGCTGTGTATACGAGTACACTTAGAAAGGGTGTTAAGTTGGCAGAGTTTTTTTCGGTAACCAAAGTTTTGTTACCGATGCATTGCAGACCTGTTAACCACAAATCTTTACTCTTTTCCGCTTTCTCTAGTAATTCGATAAAGCCACGTACTCTTCAATTTGCAACTTTAAATGTTGTAAACTGGCTGCCCAATTCTTGGGACTTTCATCAAAAATTCAAACTTAAAATTTCGCAGAAGTTACTATGTAAATAAAAAAGAAACAAAACACAATACTTCCGCAAACACAGAAAATTTAACCAATGCACATAAATATGCTCGCATGTGTGCATTTGTAAATATGTATGTATGTATTTTTATTGGACGAACGTTCGATACCCGCAAAGTTTTTTGTATGTACAGGTTCCCAGATTGGCTTACGCACATACATACATATATGTAAGGATATAAATATGTATATGTTTAAGCTTAGTAGGAAAAAGTAATGTCAAATTGGATGGTTTACGCGTTTACGGCGCGCAGTTGGGTCGAAAAACGAAAATTTGCGATTAAATCCCAAAAGATTTTCAGAAAAATGTGTACCGATGTTTAGATTTGTTATATTAACAGATTAGGACAGGTTTATCAGGCTGTCAGTGATCCCGGTAGCATGCCTAGGCTGGAGTGCCTCTATCATGGCTTGATTATCAAAATCCTTAAAGAACTTAAAGCCGAAGAGCAGAAGAGGTGCCTCACGGTTTCACGTTGTTCCTCGTCTCGGTAGTTTCTACATAATTGACTGTAAGGAATACCAAATGTTGTGGTTTCACTTTCACTTTCACTTGCTTCTTTAAAATATATAGATCCCTTATAATAAGCTTGAAAACTTTTCCTCTGTTTTATGCCCTGATCTAATACTATGCCCTGCCAAACATACCAGGTAAAAATCCATATCATTTTCATATTTGCGGAAGTTTACAGTTTTAGAGTTGCAGTTGACCTTGAGTGCAACTCGACTATCGGAATAGATGAAGATATTTTGCATTTTACTTATATTGTTCTGAAGTATTATACCGCCTCCTGTATAGCAAGTGTTGCTTTTTCTCAAATTTTCCCAACAAACAATTGGCGTTAGGCTCATTAAAACATATAATGAAATTAAAAATAAGTTAAAAATAACAAAATATTAGCGCAAAAGTTGTTTCGATCCTAATTGGGCTTAAAAAACCCATCACACCTTATCCTAGTTATCCTTAGTTTTAAAGCATCGGTGCAGAAGAGACACTATTGGACCACAAGTCTCGGTCTGGGATCAATATCCTTAACGTCTTAATAAAGCTTTGGGTTGGAACGCAGTGGTCTTAATCCTGTGAAATTAATTTGTTTACGATTATTGCGTGGCCAACCCATGCGGGCAGCCCCCGTAATCTTAGAGCGGCACGTGTCGCAAACGGCTTCCCAGCAAATTGGTAAGATATTTAAAATATTATCTTTGCCTCCGAAGGAGTTGTGCGTAGAGACCACAAAAATACGAGTATGCATAACAACGCAATCCTTTGAACTGCTAGTTGTGTTGATTTCTTATTGAGGCATGGCCATCAAACCACCACCTCGTAGGGCAAGATTGGCCTGATCACAACTGGGTGTAACCAGTGCATGGTTTTACGGGATAAACCCCATTTCCTTCCGATAGCTCTCTTAAAACTGTTGAGGGCTACGGTTGACTTTCGAATACCCACCTGGGCATTATGTGCCCTAGTCAGCTTTTTGTCTAAGATCACACCCAGATAGTTGGCGAATTCCACTAGAACCAGCGTCGTGTTTCCTATTACGTTCATATATATATATAATATAATTTTGGCGCGTACACTATATATGTAGCTCAGTGTTTGGCCGAGCTTCTCCTACCATTTGTAGTGTGCGTCTTTATATTATACCACAAATGGAGGGACCTACAGTTTTGTGCCGACTCCGAACGGCAGATGTATTTAATGAGAAGCTTTTTCATGGCAGAAATACCGTCGGAGGTTTGCCATTGCCTGCCGAGGGGTGACCGCTATTAGAAAAAACTTTTTCTATTATAAAGATTTTGCTTGCCCTGACTGAGATTCGAACCTCGAACTCACCGGCATATCAAGTTATAGCACGCACCGCTACCAACTCGACCACGACGTTCATAGGGACAATTAATATTTTCTTGTGAAAAGAGCAAGTTCTGTCTCGCCCGGGCTTGCACGCAGACCTTTTTTGGTCCAGTTTTCCACCTTAACCTTACCCACCACCGCAAGATACGTTGGCATACGCTATAATCTTAGATCCTCCTTCCTCCTCCTCCAAGCGCCGCAGTTGAAACCAACTTGAGCAGCATTCCAGCAGACGCTGCTTTACTGTAGTGGACGTATATCCAAATGTCGAACACCATCAACTCCACATACTTTTTCCCCTCCACCGCCATTGAATTGGCCACGTCGTCGTCGCCCAACTTTAACTACTCCTATGTATCCACGCTATTAGCCTCCTCTGGGTCCAACTTCGCCTTTAGGCTTCTCGCCGGATTCACATCGTTCGAGTGGACACTGACTCGAACCCGCACTCTATTTTCCCCGTTTTTTTTTCAGAAACAGCAGGAAATATATATACATACATCATCAGGACTACCAGACGCGTCACTTTTTAATTGTGCTTAATTTGTAGCACTCTCCAGTTACCACTAGGTAACGTAGGGTTAAATCGTTGGATGCTCTCCCATGTATTAAGCTCGCTCTGGGTTTGGAAGGGATGCGTTTGAAGTCTATAGCCCAAATAATCTAATTCGGGTAGACATCACTTACGCTGACGACTCCCTTCTTGTATAGCGTCGTCACGATCGTCGCATTTCTCTGGAATAAATCAGCATCCCTGTAAGATTGAGCTAGTCCTGGATTCTTTCGAAGCACCATGACCACAGTGCTCGACATCTCCAACTTCACCCATTTCCAGTGGGCTCTCAGTTTTAGCTCGTCGCCGTGGTTTTCATCCACCACACTCCATACAATATTATCCTTGCTTTTTGGTTAGTTGTACGCAACCTCTATCGACCTGATGCGCTTACGCTCTGCCTGTGGATCCTTGGGAGCAAGTAGGGTAAAGTGGGGCCCATTTCTCTATGGGGCAGCTTTGACTTTGCCATTTTTGGTGTAAATATGATTCAAAATCTCCATAAACACAAAACTCAACGCGAGCTAAGGTAACAACATATGTTTACATTGCATTTGGTAGTTCCCCTTAAACGTTCTGCAAAGCAACACGCGATTTGGTAATTTTCCTTTGGTTGATATAATTTTTGTGCAACGTTACCTAAGCGTTTTGTAAAGTGAATTTAATTGTATTTCTAAAGTTATTGTTCGAAAGTGGTAATATGAGACTTGGAGATTGAAAAAAAATTGGTAAGTTACAATGAATTTAATAGAATAAAAAAGTTAAAAAGATAAAAATGGAAAGTATCATTTGGGGCACATTTGACTTATCAATTTGGGGTGCTTTTGATGAATTTCAAATGTGCCCCCTATTATATTAGTTCATGATCAATTTGGTTTATAAGCGAAACTAATGAAGAAAATATAAAAAAAGCCTTAATGGCTATTAGAAATGGACTAGAGACACAAACTTCGGCAGCCGAAAAATATGGTATTAACAGAACCACATTAATAATGCGGATGAAAAGCCAAAATCCATTAAAATTTATGTCCATCGCGCCAAATTTTTACAAAGGAACGTGAAGAGGAATTGGTCGACTATATAAAAAAGTATAATTTTTCGCCTATGGGTTATCATACCAGACATTCAGAAAGTTCGTTATGATTATGCGAAATTTAATCAGATCACCGTTTTAGTTGGAGTATCAGTAAAGAAGCCAGTGCGGATTGGCCTCCCTTAAAAGAAATCCCACCATTTCATTACGAATGCTGTGGAAGGATTTTACTCAAACCGGACGAGAGTTTATGCGGAATACTCTCTTCAGCCAAATGATGTACACAATTTAAATGAGACTGGAGTAACTACAGTCCTAGAGCCCCATAAAGTTAGTATTTAAGTTCAACAGGGACTATATATAAAGTAAAAATGGATGACATCAGAACTATTCATCGATGTAGTAAAATATATACAATGCAACACTAATTGCTAAAAAGATGAACCCATTCTCGCAAGTATTAGCTTTTGCCGAGATAATGGAATATTAAATATTGTAACAATGTGGATTTTCGTTGTATATTAAATATAATTTATTTAATAATTTGCCAGTAAACGTGGTGCAACATACATGTGTGTAGACTTATTTAAACGTATATATATGTATGTAAACACACGTACACACACATAACACACATACATACACACAACACATACACAGTTTTAGTGTTCAATCTAGAATGTATGACGATTAAGGGCCGTACACATACAACTTTCCTCGCTTTACTTGACAATTCGAAATTTAACAACAAAGCATGAGGTGTAGAAGGTTTGCTACATAGAACGCTTTGATAGTTTCTACCTTAGTGGTTTGTTTTCAATTGTTATTTGTGTCTGTTCCAAATATTTTGTTTAATAAAATATTAAGAAATGAGTTTTACTAATTATATAAGTAAGTGGTAGTTTTGCTACTTATGTATGTTTCAAAGTCGCGAGTGTAATAAACTATATTGAGGCCGAGCATTTTCCAACAAGATAAATAAAAACCGATCAAAGAGGTGTTTTATTTGCTATTTATTTATATTTCTCTTCTTTTATCTTTTTAAAAGTAATTATACACGCAAAAACTATAAAAAACTAGTAAATTTTCTAAATCGTGTGTATATGCACGCAAAATAAAATGGAAATGCAAACAGTTGGTTGTCAAAGTGTACAAAAGTTGAGAGTTCGCCATGATTTTGCTTCGTTTTGCTTTGCTTTACTTTTCTTGCCTTGTATTTAACAGCACTCATATAACATCTGTACTTTAACTTATCTGTCAAAGCGAAACTCTGAAGCAAAGCAAAGCGAAAGTCTTATGTGTACGGCCCTTTAGCGATCCAAGGACACAGCATATGAGCTTATTGAACGTCACATATGCAATCAGCCGGATCATCGCCGTCCAACAGACACATGTAACGGACAACAGCTACGCTGCATGCGTCCGACTCATCGGCGTCCAACAAGCAGCGCAGCGACTACCACTACCCTGTAAGCGGCCGGCTCATCGCCGTCCAACAAACAATACAGCACAACTTTATATGTACTTAAATTACCGCTTTGCCTTTCGATCGCCAAATAGGACGTTTTCCATTGTGCGTCTTTCTTTATAGGTTTCAAAATGAACACCTTTACATTTGGATAAATTCAGAGTTGCTCTTATAAATGAATTCTTATACAATAATAGCAATATTAGAACATAGGTGGCGCTAATAACTTAATCTAAGACAGGGTGCTCGCTACAATATTATATTTATTACTGTTCTATCATTTTTATATTGTTACAATGAAAAAAGAACGTTTGCCTTGTTTTTTAAGGTTTTTGTAATGGTCAAATTAGCCCCTTTACTAGTCAAGGGTACTCCTTACACGGGACACATTTGACAATTTGGAATTTTTTAATAAAATGGTTGAATAAGGTATATAGCCGACTTTTTATACCTAATTGGTTACTCGATTACTGAGATCAATAATGAATTGGTGCGACCAATTGTTAAAATCTAAACTCTTACAGCCCTATTCTAATATCCACAAAACTCTCCTTACTGACTGTTGTGAGGTTCCTGACTATTGTGAGGTTACCCTTATGCTGGCGTAAATTCAAAAGCTCAAATGCTCATAAAGGGCCGTACACATAAGACTTTCGCTTGGCTTTGCTTCAGAGTTCCGCTTTGACAGATAAGTTGAAGACCTGATTTTATACGAGTGCTGCTAAATACAAGGCGAAAAAAGTAAAGCAAAGCAAAACGAAGCAAAATCATGGCGAACTCTCATCTTTTGTACACTTTGACAACCAACTGTTTACATTTCCATTTTATTTCTGCGTGCATATACACACGATATAGAAAATTCACTAGTATATCATAATTTTGGCATGTATAATTACTTTTAAAAAGAGAAAATAAGTAAAATATGAACAAATAGCAAATGAAACACCTCTTTGTTAACCACCCTTATCGTTTTCCTAAACTCCCCTTGATCGGTTTTTATTTATTTTGTCGAAAGATGCTGCAAGAAGACTTGTTACTTCTCAGTATTAATAAAGTTTATTACACTCGCGAATTTCAAACATACATAAGCAGCTGTAAAACACATGTATTATTCTTTTATTAAACAAAATACTCGGAATAAGCACATATCGCAATTCAAAACAAACAATTATTGCAGAAACTGTCAAAGCGTTCTATGTAGCAAACCCTCTACACCCCATGCTTTGTTGTTAAAGTTCTAATTGTCAAGTAAAGCGAGGAAAGTTGTATGTGTACGGCCCTTAACTGTCAGGATAGTTGTGATGTGCGAACGACAGCCTCAGAATACGAAAGCAGCTGATTTTTATTGAGCAATTATTACAATATTTTGTTAATTTTCGTTCGTAATCAGTTGCGTTGATTTTTGTTTAAATAAAAAAATATTCAGGAATGGCAGAGTTATTGCTTGTTTGTGCAGCTGTATTGGAGTAAAGAGAATGCAAAAGAGGGTGTAAGAGTTAGGGGTCGCTATATAACGTCCCTTTAGAATCTACAGCTTTTATATAATCAACAATATTGTATTTTTAATTTCATTACAATTAATGTATTTTAATAAAAAAAATTATTTAAAAATAAAAATTATTTAAAAATATCCGAAACATTTGACCTCGTAAAAAAGTGTCAAATCTGCCACACTACCCTACCTAGAAGTTTGGTAGGATGGTGTTTGCCAATGGTGTTATATGTAAAAATAATTTAAAAAAATAATAAAAAAATATTTGGCAGCTCTGTTAATTATTTTTAATAATGGTACGACTTTAAAGTTATTAAATAAAATGTTTAATTCATATGAGGATTAAAAAAATTTTTAATTTTTTCATTAAACTTAAAAATTGCCATTGTCAAAAGTCTACGCTCACATAATGAAAACTAAAAGAATCTCATAATACTTAGTTCAAAGTTAACAAAAGTATTGATGATTTTAATAACTCATTGGATACCCGCTACGTTTTAATACTTCTCTGAGTCTACTTGGCATTGAATTAAAAAATTCAGCAATCTCATCTCTTGCAATCTTTGCCCACTCCTTTCTGATGACATCTTTCAAGCCTTCTTTACTAGTAATTTCATGTTTTCGAATATTTCTTTCAAGAAGCGCCCACAGGTACTCGAGGGTCGTTGTCTTGATGGAAGTATTATTCGCTTGACAACCCCAGCAAATAGGCACTTTGCTTTTCATTTTGTTTTAATATGTCCAAATAACCAAATCTGTCCATCGGTTAATTGATAAATTGCAATTTAAAAACACCACCAGCTGCCATACTTACGCACATCATTTCCCCACCGCCACTGTGGTTTATTGTAGGTAATAAGTTCTCCCTATTAAGTGCTGTGCTTGCTTTTCTCCATATAATTTTTCGACCCCTGATGCCAATAATACAAAAACTTTCGTCTGTAAATAACACCTTACCCTAAAATTCCGGTGGCTTGTTTAAAAACTGATTTGCGAATGCAATGTGTTTTTGCCTATGTATTAAAGAGATGTATGGCTTTTTTGTCCGCAATACCCGGCTTTTCTCAACACCCGTCAGACAGTAGAAGTACTAATAGTTTTTTGGAATTTTTTCTGATATCTTCAGTTACCTCAGATGCAGTTAAATTAAATTTTTTCTTCACAAGTGTTATAATACTGCGCTTTTCTCTTAGCGTTAATTTAGAATGGCGCCCAGATCTTAGTTTTGAGGTCGAACTTCGGTCTTCTCATAATTTTTAACTACTGTTCGGACTGAAGTTCATGCTCTGCCATTTATCCTTGCAATTTTTAGGTATGTAGTTTGGATCTTCTTTCCACAATTTTATTATTATTTTTCGATCGCCCACATCTATTTCTTTTTTTTTTGGCTCCAATGTTAAAAACAGCACAAGAAATATAAAATTCTATTGAAAGTAGCTAAATAATTAAAATACAATTTTTCCTTACCAAAACAACGTACACGCAGGAGGAACTTTCAGACTATTAATAACAATCAACCACTTCTGAAGCTCGTCGTCATGAGATTCAACGAAAAATGTATCGTTAAAATCGGCGCCACTGCAGTGAGCTTAACAATTTTTGTCGACATCATGGCTACTGCGATCAGAAGCAGCACGGAAGAAGAATTTACAAAATTTGTTTAAACAAGTAAAGAAGTGGCTAAGTTCGATCGAACTTTACTCGTATATAACCGGCGCACGCTTTCAGCTAAATTTTTAAATTAATAAAAGCAGAGACTAAATTCGGCCAAAGTCTCTTTTTTCAAAATTTTCGTATAATCGGATTTCTTGATTTAATACAAAACCTCAAACCAAATTTGAGCAAATTAGCTTCACTAGTTACAGAAGTATCCGATTTTTACGGGTTTCAAAAACTTACTGGGTCTGGTCCAATTTTAGAGATTTTAAAAATACTGCTTATTTAGACATAATAAAATACCTGTACTAAATTTGGGCAAAATCGATCAAGGATTTCCACAGAGTAGATATGAACTCTAAAGTGGGCCGTACCATGTACCTTTTCCAAAATGTTCGTTTAAATGGATTTGTTGAATTAATTCTAATACTTACTGAAGTATCAAATTTTCATAGGTTTGAAAAATTACCGTTATATGGGAGACGGGCGAAATTTTCGTCATATACATATGATCTCAAAAGTGGGCGGTGGCACGCCCCTTTTCCAAAATTTTCATATAGTCGGATTTCTGGCTGCAATACAACACCACATACTAAACTCAAGATATTTCCCTTAAACATTAATTGAAATGTCTGATTTTTAGTGTTTTCGAAAATTACCGTTATATGGCAGGTGGGCGTGGTTATGCTCAGATTTTGATAATTTTCCAAATATCGCTTAAATAGGCATAGTGTAATACGTATACAAAATTTGAATAAAATCGGGGGGCTGGGTTTGGTTCCACATATATATGTATGTATTTACATACATATGAACTCATAAGTCGGCGGTGCCACACCCCCTGTAAAAAATTTGTATACAGTCGGATTTCCTGCTCGAATACAACACTACATACCAAATTTGAGCTAATAAGCTTCCATAGCTACTGAAATATAGCAGTTTTTGCATTTTCGACAATTGCCGTTATATGGGAGGTGGGCGTGGTTATTGTCCGATTTTGCCCATTTTCAATACCAACCTACAATCTACCTACCGAGTTTCATTAAGATATCTCAATTTTTACTCAAGTTATCGGACGGACAGACAGACATCGCTAAATCGACTTATCTTTTCTTTCTGAGCATTTTGGTATATATGTATATGTCTATATCTATCTTGATTCCGTTATGCTGTTACAAGCAACTGTTATGCGAACAAAGTTGTGCACAAGTGCGTGGGTATAAAAATTAGATTTTAACCACCAAATTTTTAAAAGTTAAAAGAGCGTAGACTTATGACACCTAGTGTATATTATTCAAAGTTTCACATTCAAATTTTAATTCGAAAATCAGTGGTTATTCACTTTTCGTACTCCCACAATATGACAATAGAATACGAAGAACTTTAACAAGGCACAGAAGAAACGCAAAACCTTTAAAACAATTGTTAACACGACTTGCTTATAAATTCACTTTTGAATTAATCGGTTGGACTCGGCACTTGCCACCATAGTACGGCAAAAAGTTTTGACATTTCAGAAGTGTTGTATCCGAATATACTAATTTGGTTTTAGAACCTCCTTAAGTACAGTTTCATTTAAAACAAAACCAACATAAAAAATTGAAATAAATAAGAGTCTGTTTGAGAAGAAGTTCACCACGGACTCCAACATAGCGGCTATAATTTCTACCACTGAAACTGTTGTCGAAGGCCTTTCTGGGTGATTTTAATCTCGGAAGAGCTAAGGCACTAATAGTCACTTGAATAACATTGGAGTGGACACGGAGTCAATCTGCAGAATGTGCGGAGAATGTGACGAAACTCCAATGCACTTGATCGCGGAGTGCGTAATGCTAATGAATGTTAGATTCAGATGATTTGGAGAATACACCCTATTTGGAAATTCGCTTCCAAATTTGGGGCCATCCAAAATATATGAGTTTATATAGGGGGAGGGGGGAGGGGGTTACATAAAGATATTTTACGTCGCATTGTATATCACCCTTCGAAATTAATCTTTATGATGATTTATGAGTTCTTCTCGTATTTAGGGTTGCAAAACGCTCTAAAAATCGTTTTGGTTTGGTTCACTTAGGACAAACTTGACCTGCTGCAAGAAGCGATTTCCTTGTACCCATGAACCACCGATTCAGTTCGGTTCAACGATTTATATTATGTTCTTGTGATAAGTACATTTCTGTGACCGCTGTGCTCCAGTGGGTAGCGGGGTGTTCTTTAACTCGATATGACGATGAGTTCGAAGTTCGAATTTCAGCCAGCGCAAGTAAAATCTCCCCTCGACAGGCAATGGCAAACCTCCGAGGGTAGGTATTTTTGCCATTTAAAATTTTTTGAGGGTCTAAGAGAAAACCTAAACTCGAGCTCTAATGAAAATTTAACAATTTTGGAAGAGAAAATATATACATCGAAAAAAATTTTTCGATTTGTCATCCATCTTAATGAGCGAGAAAGAGTCAACAATTTATTTTCACAGTTTGAAGTAAAATGGAACGAGGTTAACAGATCATATGATCGTTTTAAAAAAAAATTAATCAATTCATCCGTAAAAATAAAGGTGAGTTGGCGCAAAATTTGTGTATAAAATAATAAAAGTTGATTTCATACAGAAACTATATATATATGTATTTGTTTCTGTTTGTGCTATGTAATGAAATTATTATTTTGTTCTTAGATTTCCATGAAAGAAAATCAAAAAACATTCGTCTGATATTGATGAGTCCAGCGAAAGAGGCAAAACAAGAAAGACCGAATCTCTTAGATTATCATACTCAAAGTCTGAGTTAGTATACGCCACGCATATGAGTTTGCGTGCATCTGGAGCCTTAAACGCATAAGATGTACTGAAAGAAAGTCTTTAGAAGACCCCGTAAAGAGATTATAACAGCGAATTTGACAAAAAAAAAAGCCTATCTTTTGACAAGATCAGTGACTAACGAAAACCGACGTGACTCTGTTTATCCTGAAAAAGTATTAGCTGCGAAAGACCGTTGTTACCCTCCAACTGTTGAAATGAAAATTTCTGAGAAAAGTGCGGAAATTCCATTGTAAACATTGCTTGATCACACTGCAAGTAGATTATTATCATCTCAAAAAGGAGTAATCGAATCGCTGCATCCAGATGTAACAAATAACATGAAACTGTTCTTAAAATGGGGCTGTGATGGAACATCTGGTCAAGAATATAAACAAAAATTTAATGATAATAACAGTTCGGATGAGCAGGTTTTTTCATATCCCAATGAAAACCTCTTGATTTGGAATAATTTGAAAACTTCTTCTCAATGTTTTTGCTGACTATTATTGCTCAAACTTCTGAACTAAACTGTGTAGAAAGAGAAAATCTGCATTTCAACATAGGAGCTCTACATGCTTGGATTCGATTTAAGGAATGGTTTGTACATCTTGATGATGTAGACGAGAAAAAATGGCAGGCAAGTTTAAAAGAAATAAAAGAAAAAATTTCGTTCCGAAAACGCGACATTCAAGATCGATTCAAAAGAGAGCTTGGTTTGCGTATCGACATTCCGAAAGGAGGAACTGGAACAACTAACGACGACACAGCACTACTCGCCGTTTTTTCCACAATGTTTCATCAAGTGCTAAAATTCTAGAAGTTGACGAGGAACTGATGACGAATTGTAAAGTTGTATTACAAACAATGTCCGGGTGTTTCATTTAAAAGTACTTGAATTATTGGTTTCATCCAAGGCATGTTCGTTGAACTTTGAAGATATTGACCCAGAACTAAGTGACATCGATTAACAGTAGTAATTCAGACTTCATGGAACAACTCTGTTTACTTTTGTCTCATGATAAAAGAGATTATTACTAAAATAAGCGAATAGTCTCTGATAAGCAAAACTTTTAATGTAGATTAATTTAATCACTTGTTGTGTGTGTACTTTTAGTGTAGAATATGAAATTGATATTGCAATGAGTATTCCATGACCCCAAAAACACCCGAACACTAATTTTTGTGAGGACAACGTTAATTTACCAAAATTCGATCCGCCATTTTATAATCGCTATTTTTGATTTTTAAATTTTATCCCCAAATTCGTATTCCCCGACTCCAAAAATACCCGAATACTAATTTTTATAAGGGCAACATTAATTTGTCGAATTTTGGCCCGCCATTTTGGAGACGCCATTTTGTTTTTCGAAATTTTGACCTTAAATTCGTATTCCCCGACCTAAAAAACACCAGAATACTGAATTTTATAAGAGCAACATTAATTTTTCGAAGTTTGGTCCGCCATTTTGGATACCCCATTTTGTATTTTGAAATTTTGACCTCAAATTCGTATTCCCCGACACGAATAGTAATTTTCGGAAGGATGAAAGGAATTTATGAAATTTCGATCCGTCATTTTGGAGTCGCCAATTTGTTTTTTACAATTTTAACCATTAATTCATATTCTCCGACCCCGAAATTAGTAACTTAATGACTTTAAAATTTTTTGTGGAGAATTTGAATTTTGGCCAACTTTTCGGGTGTTTCAGAACAGTGTGCAGCGCCATTAAAGAAGAATTCCAATGTATTTATTGAACTTAGTAGTGCAGTTGCAGGACCTTTGCCTTGTTGAATTTGATGGATCATTTGAAAGTGTTGTCAAATGAATTTGTTTATATAGTAATTTAATTTAAGAAAAGTAAGATCAGAAGAGCATACCGAAATGATCAGGATGATGAGCTGAGTCGATTTAGCCATGCCCGTCTTTATGTCCGTATGTCCGTCTGTCTGAACATTTGAAATGTCTTCATCTACTTGCCTTAAGTGGGATTAATTAAACTTAAAGTTGAAAATGCATTTCTACTGACACTTGCTTACTAGTTATAGTTTAAGAAGAGCACTCAAACTTCGTTTTTCTTTGCTCAAGTGTATATTCTGATTAATTATCGGACCTTATTTTAAGTTGTTTACATAATGGCTTCCTCAAAAAACCTGAACTTAAAGTTGATTGTAAATTTTAAACGATTTCTTTTAATGTTTTTCACTACATCTTTTATAAGTCTGGCTACAAAATTTTTTACCACACAAAAACATATTTAGGCTAAAAAAGGGGCAGCAAAAAAAAAATGAAAATTCAGAGAATAAATAAAAAATAAGATCTAGTCGCGGGGAGAAAAATATCTCAAGAAATATATTTGTATATCACAGGCAACATTTTTTGCATTTTCGTCTGGATATACATATCTGAATTAAAATTAAATAAAAAGTAGACATTAGTATATTCTATCATCTAAAATCAAGATTTTTTTTAGAATCAAATTAAAATATTTATTTGAAGCTTATGTATGTCCATGCGGTTGATAAAAAAAAAACATATTTTCGTACCATTGAGTATGCCATATTTATTATTTATTTATTTACTTATTTCATATTTTAGAAAAACAGGCATTTAAAAATGTTTCTTTAAATTTTTGTGGTGGCGTTCATTAATATCTCGACTGTAGTATAATCAAGGACGTTCTAGGAGCTCATTTCGTATGGCTCCATATATACATAAGTACGTAAAAAATTTGGTGTAAGCTTCTAGGCGTTGACAATACAGGTTGACATATTTTGATGCCTATATTTTCGTCAATGTTACCTAATCGCTTTTAGGCATTCATAGCAATATAAACGGAACAAGACTTCCTGTTGGGTAGGTTGTGTCCATACCAAATGGTTGGAACTATGTTCTGTTTGCTTGCCTTTGAGGATTTTCATGTACTCAAATTTTAGTCAGTCAAGTTAACAACATCAACTACAACGACAAAACCAAAATAATTACTGCCTGCTCTACGATGGGGGGATATCCCTACCGAGCAAGCTACCTGCAACAAGCGTCTCCATCATCGAAATATGCAAAATTGTCTAATATATATATACATATGTACATACATGCATACATACATACATGAAGGCTAACTGAACTGCAGTCACCACTTGTGCATTCCAAGTCTGGCTGATGGCAGTCCTCTAGGTAAGCTGCAGTCAAAACCAACAACAATCAAAAGTTTTAATGTGACACGACTTCACCCTTTGGCATGCTGCCATACAACGCCTACCAGCGCCCTGTTGCCGCATGGCACATGCCACATGCCAAATGCCACACGCCCTACGGCACACTGACCTCAGGACTACCCATACATACATGCGAGACGAATAGTTGGCCAAAAAGTTTTCATTTCGTAGTGGCGGTCGCCTTAGTCGAATGGCTGTACTGATGCATTGCTACATGTGTTGCACATTTAATCCATCAATTCAAGACCGGCTTCCGATGACTATACTGATCTTCTACACGTTGCTTTTAGATTTGCCATCTTTCTATTTATTGACACTACTAGAGTTGTTGTGGTTATTTCTATCGTCTGATAGTACTCTTCTTCTGCCGCGTGGTGGTTGAGGAAGAGTTTGGAGTTGAAGTGGCAGTTGATGTATCATTCACCAGCTTTATAAATTGCTATTGGAATGAATCACAGCAAGAACACCAAAATATTTGTTGTTGCAATGATTTACGTCTAACCATAGAATGTATGCACTTCGGGTTATTCTGATTTAATTGATTTTCCTCTAAAATTGGTTGAATGAATATAGTTTTGTTGGCACTTTTAGCGAAGGTATGTTCTTTAAGTGATAACTTATATGTGAAATGTGACCATTCCTGTGCGTATACTAATGGCGGATGGTTCAGTGGGCAGAATGCCACGCAAATAGTGAAGGTGTCTGTTTGCCATACACTTCGGGTCAATCCGACATACTTATTAGTTTTAGTGGTCACCAGATTCTACAATGTCTGTTCACGAGTGGGAGCGGCCGCGAGCAGGTGCCTATCTTGGAACTAGCTGCTCGCTATACAAAATATGTCAATTATTAAAATATGCGCAGGATTCGAGCACCAGCACGTAAAAACTTTATCTCTTATAAAAAGAAAACAAAAAGAGCCTCAATTTTGATGCATAAGGAATATCCAGCCGTTTAATAGGGAGGGCCCCCCTGTCGGGCTGGTTGATGTATTCGGAAAAGCAAATGCTGACACCACTGCCATACAAGGAATTCGATGGGTCGGAGGCAATCGAAACACAAGATATTCGCTTGTTTCGTTCGCAAGAGAGGTAAGATCACTGTATCGACTTCGAGCTATAACAATGTGTAGAATAACATCGGAAGAAGCAGCACTAGTGGTGGCTGGGCTCAGTCCAATAGAGATTTGGGCGAAATAGACTGTTGAAACCCTCGCCAAATAATGATATACGTGAAGCAGCGAGGCATAATTGCTTGCAGATATGGCAGAAGCTAATTCTTTCTTTGGAGAAACGCCTAGGTAGATAACATGGTGAAGTGGATTTCTACCTAATTAAAATATTGACGGGACATGGTTGTTTTAAGTGGTTGTTTAAGTTGAAGCCACTTACGGTTGAGAACAGAATTCTAACTAAACTGCGTCACGCGGAATAACTCCGCTAAATTTCATAGAAAGGCAATAAGCCGCTCCCCTTCCGTGAAGTAAAACCTAACGGTAGTTCGGCGGAGTAAGGGCAACGGGGCAGGGGTGAGTTTTTAGAGGAGAGAGCCGAAAGGCAAACCAACACTTCGGATTTCAATGCTTTGTACCATCTCTAGAAGAAGAAAAAAACAGCAGCAAAAGCGCACAAATTCTTTCGGAAGGTGCGACAAGACCGGGGCGATTTTCTATAAGAACGGCTACGGCGAGCAGAAGAACGATGTCCAGAGAATACTTCAATTATAGAGCAAGGGAATTGGTCACTTTGGAGAAGATAATAATCCCGAATCCACAATCAATGATGACTGAATCGAAATCGAAAAACGAAAGCATGGCTAAAGGAGAACAATACCTCGGAACTGACGGAATGCCAGCTAAGTTTTTCAAGAATTAATTAAAAGTATGCACCAGTTAATCTTATATTTTACGGCAGTATCGCGAATAAAGTTCGAACGAGCGTATTTTGTGGAAGACAGATTCGACCTTGTTAGTGTGGCTTTTGATCTGATTAATTTACCATCGACCGAATATTAACAAAACGTTGAGCAACACATTCGGCACCGTCAGCATTGGAGAAAATAATTCAAGCCACAGAAAAAATCTGTCGTCTGTTGTGAACAATTATTTTGCAGAGAAAAACGACGAGTGCTATTTAGACGGATTTGAAAGATGGGAGCATCGCTGGGAGAAGTGTGTAGAGTTGCAAGGAGACTATGTACAAAAATGAAAACAAATTTAAGAAAAAATTTCTTGTATTGTTGTTATATTGGAAACTTTTCAGACCACCCAAGTATTTCAGTTCTAATTTGTAGTCTACTGATCAAACCAAAAACATAAAAGTTTTCTTTTACTAGAAACTTACGTTCGCTAGTTATATAAATTATTTAGTTGCAAAAGCGTGTGCTGTATACTTACAAAACGTCAGATTTTAGGAAGACCCGAGAAAGAAAAATCGATACACGCCATCTTTTTGTCGACTTCTAAGCCGCTTCCGACTGTACAAGAAAAAGTTGCCTAAATGCCGCAATGTCTCAATTTGGTATCCTCACAAAAGTAATACAACAAGTACATTCAAAAATTCGTTGTGCTGTTCGGACGCATTTTCATTTCGCTCTGTGACTTTTATGTCAATAAGATATTTATCAGTGAGACAGTGACTCTTTAAAAATGAAATGACTTTCGTTATTATATTACTGCAATAATAATATTACTAAAATCATAATTTCCACAGTGGCTCTTGTTTTCCTTGAATTTTGCTTTTGCCCTTATTATCAAATAAATTAGTTAATAATGGTTTGTTGTTGTGGACAGAAGGTTGATCGAACACAACCAAAAGTGCAATGTATGAAGTGCAATGAACTTTTCCACACATCATGTGTTGGTATTTCGTCGAATGAATTGGAATTTTTGCTTAGCTCTAATAAGAGTTATTATTGCAATGTATGTACGGCGGCGCGCCGAAGCTCTCTTCGTTCACCTCCTCTACCTATTCTAGTGAGTGAAAATTTAAATGCAAACATCTCTAATAGCGCCAAACCTGTCGCCTCTCAAAAACAAAGTGAAAATATGTCTATTGTAACTAACAACACGCTGAATCAAATCACATAGGAGTCTTTGTATGAAGTAATGGTCTCATTACAAGCCGAGAATGCTCAATTACTCAAAATAATTAGTGATGTGCGGGATAACAACAATAAGTTATTATCAAAATCCGACAGTATGCATTCGGATTTGATCTCTATGCAGTGCAATCTTCTTGAAAAAGATGAAGCTATAGCTAAGCTAAATTCAGAGCTTAGCGGTCTTCGTTCCCTGTTAAACAATGTTCTTGTAAAGCGTGGAGATAACAATTTTTCGAAACATCTTGGAGTCGCTTCGCCTAGTGCTGCTAATCACTCAATTGACAAGCACTCAACTGCGAACCATTTAACTCCACTTGCTGCTGCTCAAACTTCGCATCAAGATGTCAATGCTTCGCCTAGTCCAGAGATAGGCTCAACCCCATCTGTTGCTGCTGCTGCTTTTTCTTCGTCTGCTTGTTCTTCGTCTACCTATTCTGGAGCCAAATCGAAATTGTTGACCGCACCTTCAGTTTCTGCTGTCAACATTCAGTCGTATGCTAGTGTTGTGAATGCTAACACACATGCAGTGAATACTCGTTCTGCATTATCACATTCGCATGGAGATAAGGTTCGCAATTCGCCTGCTGGCAATTCTGCCAATATTGCCCGGCATTCTTCTCATTCTTCTTCTTCATTACCTAATAACAACAATTGGATTAATGTTAGTAAAGTAAGAAGTCAAAAACGTCTTAATGTTATTGGTTTAAGCTCGAACTCGGATTTAGAAGTGATGGATCATAAGAAATGGTTCCACCTCTCTTCCTTTTTGCCTAGTGTTACCGCAGAAAATATAATTGATTACGTGTTTAAGTATGCGCATATTGATAAAAGTCATTTATCTTGTTATGCACTTGTCAAGCAACAAACGCCGCCTGTTAAACTCAATTACGTTAACTTTAAGCTTGGTGTATCAACTGCCTTTTATAGTAAGCTGCTCTCGCCTGATCTTTGGCCCACTAATGTTAATCTGCGTCCTTTTCGTTTTTTTCCAAAGGAGCAGTCTCAACAACTAACATTATGAACCTAAATAAATCACTTGGTGGTGGTAGTGGTCTGAAAGTTTATTTTCAGAATATTTCGGGTCTTCGTACTAAATACGATTATGTTCGCTCACTAAGTTCTCAATTAGATTATGATATATTTGTTATAGTGGAAACGTGGTTAAATTCAGATTTCCGCGACAATGAATTTTTTGACCCGAACTTGTATAATGTTTTCCGCAAGGATCGAGATGCCGTGAAAACACATCGCAGTAGAGGAGGAGGTGTTCTGGTCGCTATACAGAGAAAGTGGAATGCACATTTAGTTGCTTTGGAAAATAATGATACTCTCCTTGATCAAATATGTGTATCTATAGATGGCTCTTCTAATAATTCTTTATTTATTTTGGTTTCATACATACCTCCAAATAGCAGCATTGAACTCTATCGCGCCCATGCTGATAATGTCAGTTCTCTTGTTCTTAACAAGCTTCATGATAATCACTTATGTATTTTAGGTGATTTCAACTTATGCAATGTTGGTTGGAGTCATTCATTCTCCATTACCAGTCTTACCCCTACGAATGTTGCTGCCGCACATGAATTATATTTCATTGATGGTCTCCTAGGCTTTAACTTATCACAGATTAATTATTTTGTAAACAAACTGGGAAAAATTCTGGATTTAATTTTCATTAGTGATAACTTAAACTATAATATTGAAGAATGTTTTAATCCAATCTCAAAACCTGATATGCATCATGTTCCGTTGATTCTCAGTTTAGAATTTTATGAATTTCCTCTACGTATAGTTGAAGAGAAGTGTTTCAACTTCAATGCTTGTAATTTTGCTACATTAAATAATGCCCTTTCTGAATTGAATTGGGATGACGTTTTGAGATGTAAAGATGCTTCCACATCTTATAATATTTTTAAAACCTCTTTATATGAACTTTGTTCAATAAATATTCCATTTTTGAGGAAAAAGACATACAAGTTGCCATGGTATAATGCTGAATTAAAAAAGTTAAAGAACCTTAGAAATAAATTTTATAAAAAATTCAGAATGACTGATAGTCAGACTTTCTATGTTATATACAAGAAATATTTGAAAGAATTTAATTGTCTCGACAAATTCCTCTATAAAAATTATATTCTGGGTATTGAATCTAGCATTAAATCTAACCCTAAGTCTTTCTGGCATTTCATTAAGTCCAGAAATTCTAGTTCTACTATACCCTCGAATGTTTTCTTAGATGATAAATTTGCTCGCTGCCCTGCAGATATTGCTAATTTGTTTGCAAAATTTTTTAGTTCTAACTTTATTCAAGATACTGGTATAAATTATTCAGATCTTAAATTTAAAAGTAAATCTGCTTTCAGTTTTGGTTCTCTTCTAATTTCTTCTAATGACGTGGCTAGTGGGATTTCCAAGTTGAAACCGTCAGCAAAAATGGATATTGATGGTTTTTCTGCGGTCTTATTTAAGAATTGCCCAGCTTTAGTCTATCCATTAAAACAAATTTTTTAATATCTCATTAGCCACTGGTGTCTTCATAGATGATTGGAAGATTACTACCATTAATCCTATTTTGAAAAGTGGCAATAAAAATAATGTTAACAACTATAGACCTATCTGTAAGTTATCGACAGTGTCAAAACTCTTTGAAATTATTGTTAATGAAAAACTTGTCTTTGCTACTAAATGTTTAATTTCTCCTAATCAGCACGGCTTTGTCTCCAACCGGTCAACCGTTAGTAATCTTGCAGTCTTTTCGGAATATTGCATTTCATCTTTCACAGCAGGTTTCCAAGTTGATTGCATATATACAGATTTTTCCAAGGCTTTTGATCGAGTTTCTCACTCGATATTAATTAAAAAGCTAGCCTCCTTGGGTTTTCATTCAGTTTTTTTACGTTGGATTATTTCGTATTTAAAAAATAGGCGCTGTGCAGTCTCGATAGAAGGCACTTCTTCGGTGCCTTTTTTTGCTACTTCTGGTGTGCCTCAAGGTAGTATCCTAGGCCCGCTATTTTTCGTATTATTCATAAACGATATCAGTTCCTGTTTCTCTTTTGCAAATTTTCTACTCTATGCTGATGATTTGAAAATATATTCGATTATAAAAAAGGTCAGTGACTCAGTCAATCTTCAGACTGACTTAGATAACCTCAATTTTTGGTGCATAAGGAATTGTCTTTCACTAAATATTAAAAAATGCTTTAAAGTAACGTACTCTAAAATTCGGAATGTTCTGATAACAAAGTATAATATCTCCAGTGCAGTTTTAGAATCTGTTGATGAGTTTAAAGATCTAGGAGTTATTTTTTCATCTAATTTTTCTTTTAATAGTCATATCAGTCACGTAGTCGGGAAATCATATTCTGTGCTGGGTTTTGTAAGACGCAATTGTGTAAAATTTTCAGATCCCTATACACTCAAACTACTATTTACTTCTTTTGTACGTCCAAACTTGGAATATGCCGCAATTATTTGGAGGCCATATCATTCGAATTTGAATTACCGAATAGAAAGAGTTCAAAAAGTTTTCCTCAAGTACGCCCTACGTTCTTTAAATTTTACGTATCCGTTACCGCCTTATAAGCATCGTTTGCTATTAATTAATCTTAGTTCTTTGGAAATAAGAAGATCTTTTCTCTCCTTGTCATTTGTTTTCAACATCATTAATAGTAGTGTAGATTGTGCTTATCTGCTAAGTAAAATCTATTTTAATATTCCCCAACGCAGTTTACGAAAATATTTACCCTTTTATGGAAATAACTGCAAAACTGAATACGCTCGTAATGCCCCTCTCACCCGCGCCTTAACTGAATTTAATATAATTTCGGATACAGTTCCTATTGATTTCTCTATTTCAAAATCTTTATTTTTAGAAATATTAAAGTCATATTTTAGTCAAGCTAGTTAAGTTTTACCTTAGCTATAAGTCATCAATGTAAATAGTCTGTAAGAAACCATTGTTTCATAGATTAAATGAATAAATAAATAAATAAATAAATAAATATTTATACACACATTCATATAAAATAGTGTTTAGCAATACAACTAGCTCCGTCAGAAGGCGATTGAAATGTTCGAGAGAAAGATTGCAAAGGCAATTACCGCATACGTTGGAACGATGAGCTGTTCGAGATTTATATCGACGTAGACGTAGTGCAGCGGATTAAGAACCAGTGGCTCCGCTGGCTAGCTAATGTCGTTCGAAAGGATGGAATAGCTTCAGCCCTGAAGGTTTTTAAAGCGGTACCTACTGGTGGTAGCAGAAAAAAGAAAGACCTCCTCTGCGTTGAAAAGATCAAGTGCAAAAAGACTTACTACATAGCTATGCTTGGAATTTCCAATTGGCGCCAGTTAGCAAGTGAAAGTGAAAGCAGGCGTGCTATGTTGCTAAAATCGCTTAGGTGCTTAATGCGCCAATTACGTAAGGAAGAAAGTTATCGATGCTTTTCGTCCGATACTGTAGTAACTTTCGGGCATTTCTAGAAACCATTGGCACCTATCAATTGGTGTTGCTGTATCCATGCATATACTAATTATTAGACATCCTCGTAGCGCGTTACGTTTAAGTTACACTTTTTTTAATCTTTTCCATACGCCACTGGAGACAGTTCCACTATTCGCGAAAAATTCACCGATTTTATTTTATTCAATAATTCTATTTTACTGTACAATTTCACTTTCTAGTGCAACATGTTTCATATCAAAATAAAGATTAAAAAAATAATCCAAATTTAAATTTAAATATTTGCAACTTTTCTTTTTATATATGTATGTATGTATATAAAAAAATTTTTTTAGACGTGTGGTTTTCAATAAGGCAATACTTTTTTCGGAATTGGCCTTTAGTTTGCCTTTTCAAGACGTATTCGAAGAGAATATTCGGCGCGTTATTGCTGACATAATGGCAAACCCTTATCTTTTTAATAAAGTTAAATTCTTGGCTATAGCATTCAATTATATTCGTTTTATTTCTTCTTAAAAACCACATGCCTAAAAAACATTTATATTATTTATTTAGTATTCTTGCTCAGGTGAGTTGGAAATTTGCACTTCATTAAATAATTATAATTTAGCCAAGTGTGACAAACATATACATATGTACATAAGTACGAGTATATAAGATTTAGTTGAAGGAGTCCGCAAAGGCTTCCAAATTTCCATCACTGTGCGAAAGCGTTTATGCATTTGTGTTCTTCGCTAACAAAGAAACTCATATACAAACATTTGTGCATATAAGGGTGTCTGTATATATGCGTATATGTGTACATAGTAATTCCCACCAGTATTTGAGGTAAGGGCCTGCAAATTCAGTACAATATTCAGTACGAAAAATGACATGAAACTCAGTTCAGCAATCAATGCCTGAAAAATTTACCGAACACGCAGTGAAGCTTTCAGGGGTACTGAAATTTGTGCTTGACACGTAGTGAAGATTTTAGGGGAGTTGCACTTTTCGCTGAACGCGCAGTGAAGTTTTTAGTTGTTTCTAGAAATTCATTGCGGTGGCGTCATATTTTGTGATAAAGAGAATAAAAAGTGTAAATAAACTAAATCTCTCCGGTAAAATTTAGTTAGATAATTTATTAAGTAAATAATAAGTGCTAAATTACATTGTGAAATAAAAATATAAAAGAAAAGTTTAAGAATGAGTGGTTTAAGTAAAAGAAATTTAATGCGTTTGTCCGCAAGGGCTAAGCAGAACATGCAGCGGAGCGCCGTTCTATGTCCGTCCGAGTGTCCCAGTGAAAATGCTAGTATTAAAGCCTCAAAGAAAGCCAGTGAAAATTATTTTTTTATAGAAAATGTGGCAGAACCTGGTTTCTCGGCAAATATAAAAAGTTCTTTTGTTCCAAAACCCAGTTTGAGAGAAAAACTAGAAGTGTGGTATAAAAAGTTCAATGTCACACGTTGTCAGCTAGATTCCTTGCTAGAAATATTAAGTTCAGAAAATATTGATGTTCCTTTATCTTCATATGGCTTATTAAAACAACCGAAGCCAGATGTTATTATTCGTAGCGTTTCTCCTGTAAGTTATATGCATATAGGTATTGTAAATTACCTTGTGTATATTAAAAACAATTTTGAAGATGGCCATGAATTGATATTAGACATAAATGTGGATGGGTTGCCTTTGTTTAAGAGTTCAAAAACTAATATGTGGGCAATATTGGGGTTTTTTCAAAATGTGCCTAATAGCGAGGTGTTTATGATAGGGTCGTATGTGGGAAGTCAGAAGCCTGCAAATGTAAATCAATATTTACATGACTTTTGTACTGAACTCTTACGACTTACTAGTAGTCCTTTTAGGGTAGGTACAAAGTTAGTGACATTAAAATTGCGATCTTTTATTTGTGATGCACCAGCGCGTGCATTCATGTGCGGTACCGTTGGCACAAACTCGTTTCACGGATGCATGAAGTGCACACAAATTGGTTGTCGAGTCAATCATGTAACAACATATAGTTAAGAATCTGGCCAATTAATTTCAGATGAGGAATTTAGAAACAGAACCTTTTCAAAGCATCATCTGCAATATTTTCATGACAATAGTTTGTCGATAGAGAGCTTAAATATAAATATGATTAATAGTTTTCCCTTGGATCCAATGCATCTTCTTGACCTTGGTGTTACAAAAAAACTTTTGAAAATGATAATAGAAGGAAGGACATTGAACTTTAAATTAAAAAAATGTGATTTAGAAAATAGTTCGTCAATGCTTCTCGACTTAAGGCACTTTATACCAAAAGAATTTGGTAGAAAACCCAGAGGGTTTGATGAATTTCCACGCTGGAAGTCTATTGAATATAGGCAATTTGTTTTATATACTGGGCCAGTTGTATTGAAGGATATAATTCCAGAAGATTGCTACTATCATTTTCTTTTACTCACGTGTGCATATAGGCTGTTATTGAGCGAATCGTAAAGGTCAAATACAGTGGGCGACAAAAGTCTACGTACGATCCATATTTCCGCGTCTGCCCGAGTTTAAAAGTATTAAGGGAAAAAGAAATGATGCAGTTTTGTTTTAATTATATTTTTATTAGGAAATTATAAAAAAGAAACGTATTCCAATACAAACTTAGAAGTTATTCACAAAAAACGAGAAAAAAACCTTGACAAAAGTCTACATACGGCATATATATGTACATGCTTTATATTATTGTTGTCAGTTAGAAAGCAACGGAAAAGTACCGTTTGCAAAATTTCTAGTTTATGATTGGCATAAGGCTTGGTGTTAATTACGTTTCATTTGAGTCGTGAATAGTTTAAGTGGTGCATAGTAGTGATAATGGCTCCTCGTAAAGAAATTTCAACTGATGTTCGAAACTTAGTTGTAAAATATAAAAACGAACAGAAATCATTTGGAGAAATATTGAAACTGCTAAATTTACCCAAATCAACAGTCCAAGCCATATTTGAAAACTTTAAAAATACGAAAAGTGTTGAAAACAAATCGCGGAGCGGTCGGCCGAAGAAGCTTAGTCGCAGAGATGTCTCTTTTATTTTGAAAGAAGTGGATAAAAATCCAAAAGTGCATGCCACTAAGTTAGCTGCAGAACTAGCAATGCGGTCAGATACAACTGTGCATCCTAGAACAGTTCAAAGGGCTTTAAATGATAAGGGATTACACAGCCGAACTCGACGCAAGAAACCCCTTATCAGTGAAAAGAACTGAAAACTTCGTCTGGAATTCGCTCACAAGTATAAAGACAAAGAACTCGGTTTCTGGAAACAAGTCTTATTCACAGACGAATCCAAATATAACATTTTTGGAAGTGATGGAAGAGCCAGAGTTTGGAGAAAAGTTAATACAGAAATGAACCCTAAGCACCTAGTATCTACAGTCAAGCATGGCGGTGGAAATGTCATGGTTTGGGGCGCTGTGGCTGCGTCTGGAGTTGGAAATTTAGCGTTTGTTGAGGGGAACATGGATCGTTATCAATATAAGAATATACTAGAACAAAATTTAAAAGCATCCGTTAATAAACTGAACCTTGGTAGAAGCTGGATCTTTCAAAAGGATAACGATCCGAAGCACACGGCCCACATTATAAAGGAATGGCTGCTTTACTATGCTCCACGTCAACTAAATACACCACCACAGAGCCCCGATTTAAACATGATTGAGCACGTTTGGGAGATTTTGGAACGCAAGCTGAGGAAACATGCCATTACAAGTGCGAAAACGCTAAAAGGAGGAGTGGCAACAAATAACACCCGTTGAGCTGGAAAATTTAGCTGTTTCAATGCCTAGACGCTTACAAGCAGTTATAGATGCCCATGGGGGGCCAACAAAATACAAATTTTTAACTTTTTGCCTTATTGAAGTTTTTTATGCTAATATGCTAGTCGTACGTAGACTTTTGGCAAGGTTTTTTTCTCGTTTTTTGTGAATAACTTCTAAGTTTGTATTGGAATACGTTTCTTATAATTTCCTAATAAAAATATAATTGAAACAAAACTGCATCATTACTTTTTCCCCTAATACTTTTGAACTCGGGCAGACGCGGTAATATGGATCGTACGTAGACTTTTGTCGCCCACTGTATATAAGTAGCAGAAAATATACTCCAGCATTTCGTACAACAATTCGATAATGTTTATCTGCCAGAGGGATTAACCTATAACGTTCATAATTTGATGTATTTGGCACAATGTGTTAGGGAAATTGGACACATAAACTCATTTTCAGCTTACAGGTTTGAAAATTTCTTACAGAAAGTTAAACGAAATGTTCGAAAACCCACACACATTTTGCAACAGTTTGCCAATAAATTTTTATTTTACGAATCAAACTCAACCCCAAATAAAATTGGTCCCAAATTAAACACAAATGGTAAAATAGTTGAATTCAATTTTAAAAATTTTGTTTTAACATCAAAAATGCCTAACAACATTTGTTGTTTAAATTCTGGTATTCCCGTAAAAATTGATGGCTTTCTCTTCATTAAGGGTGATCACTATATAAAAGGTCGAGCATTTTTAAATATCAGAAATTTTTTCGAACTACCAATACAAAGCAAAACAATAGGCATCCACTTGGTAGATAGTAGAGTGTCCGAAATTTCTGAATTGCATTTGGTTAGCAATATTAGTTTAAAATATATGTATCTGCCATTTAAATCTGCAAGTGCAGTATTAGTACCACTTATTCATACGCTTTCAATTCAATAAATTAAAAAGCCATAACATGGAAATGTCAAATTTTGAAACTATAATAATAATCCTGACGACGAAACTGGACAAAAGATATCATCACTGGGAAAAGGATTGAACAAATGCATAAGGAAATGCAGCAGATAAATAATGAAATTCAAAGTTTGAAAAGTAAGTATTAGTTGAAAACTAATAAATAGCTTACACACTATACAATATGCTTACAAGAAAAACATTCTTTTCAGAGTTAACAGATGTTGTCGTAAATCAAAATGCTAAAATGTTGACAGCCTTGGAGAAAATTTGTGAAAACATAAGAAGTCCCAAAGCTAATTTTCCCGTTTCAACCGTGTTCGAGCTTGAAGAATTAGAAAATAAGGTGAAACTGGATTTTGAAAAATATGTAAGAAAAAAAAATTCAAAACCCTCAGTTAACTAACATCATCAATTTGAAATTTATAGGTCATCCTTTTCAAATCAATACTTCTGCCTCATGGCATTCATAAATATCTTAATAGGATACTTTCTGAAGAGCTGTGCGTTGAAATGAATTACTCCGGACTGTCAAATAAGAAAGGTCTACGGCATTTTGAATCCCTTAACAAAGCTTTATATGGTAAATATTCTTAAATTTTAAATATATATACATATATGTATATACTCTACACGTTCTTCAAAAGTGTATGAACTCAAAATGTTGCATTCTTGATATTATGTACTACAAAAATTTCAGTAATCATTTTGTTTGCTGACATACAGAAAATGTTAGGTCAATGCACCTTTTGACCAACTTTTATTTAAAATTTTTCATTAAATCTCCTTAAATTTCGTTTCATATTTTCCAGAATCGGTCTCAAAAGACGGCTATTCTATAACTGATTACGTAAGAGATGTACGTCAGGCGTTTCAGAAAATTAAAAACAAAAAATATAAAGCAGTATCTCTTAAAAAGAACTTGATGAGACGTCATGGAAACAGTGAAGAAACTGAAAAGGAAAACAAAGAGTCTTCATAAATTAATTAAATTTTTTACACCTTTGTTTTATTAATAATTGACTGAACTACTTTTATTAATAATATATTTTTTAAGTCTCTTCATATGAAATATATGAATGGCTGTGACTAGATAAAAGAAATAGCAATATTAAAAGAAAACTAAAATACTCTAAAACTATCAAAAATTCATTTAATTTTATACAACTTTGTTCTATTAATAATTGACTGAACTACTTTTATTAATAATATATTTTTTAAGTTTCTTGATATGAAATAAATGAATGTGATTAAAATAAGAAATAGTTATATTACAAACTAAAAAGGAAAACTAAAAAACTATAAACTATTCTTGAATTAATTCAACTTCTTACACCTTTTTTTTAAACTTGACTGAGTTACTCGTATTTTTTATTTTTGAATAATATATATTTTAAGTTTCTTTATATTAAATAAATGGTTGTGATTAACAAATTATTTCTTTTATTCGCAAAAACATTTTGAAAGGTAAAGGAAATTTCCACTGCGCTTGAGATGGTTTTTCCTATCGAAATTCCGCCTGAATTTTAAGAATTTTTTCTTGTGGATATGCTCGCTTACCGTTCTCCAGCTTTTTACTGTGGAAGTGCTCACTGCATGTTCAGTCGTTTTTTCATACAGAAATTTTCCCTTCTCGTTCGTCAGTTTTTAGATAGTTCGTTTTTAGCGCCATCTCTATATAAAAGCGAATGAGAATATTCAGATTTTGTAACTACATCCCTACTGAATATTCAGCAGGAAAGAAGTGCGGCTTTCCAGCTGAAAAATACTGCTGGGTTGTAGCGAGAGAAGCATCGTTTTTCTACAGTTGTAAATAGGCGAAGGGAACTGTGAGATAAACGTCAAAACCATTATTTTATTTCTATCCGTGGCTGCAAGTCCTGTGAAAACTTTAGAGCATGGTGAAAAGGTCACCCGTGTAGCTGATTATGACACACGTACATACGTGCTCGTATGGATGTATTTACATACTTATGGATATAAATATGTAAATACATAGAATATTTGTACAGGGCACCCACATGGCATCGAGTAACTAGCATAGTCAGTGTCAGAGTGCTCAGGAAACATATGCATGGAAATTCTCAAATGTAATGCATTTTTTCAAGGAATATTTTATTATAAAGATGTGAAATTACAATAGAAAAATAGTAGAATGATGAAAGAAACGCAACTAATATAGAATGAAAATGCGAGCTTTAAGAGACAGCGGCTGGCAAAGTTGCGGCAACATTTGGCATCCAGCAGCTTGCGCCACCAATTCATATTAGCTCTTTGTTCGTTAAGCTTTGCAATGACATGATGCTCTAGCTGTCACTATCCCTATTTATTCAGATTTGGGACGCTCAGTATGCATTTTATTTGCTCCGCTTACTTCCTTCGCAACAAACAGTTCCATTATTGCTTTTGTCAGTGTCAGGCTGCGCCCTAAAAAATTGCAACAAAATGCCCTGGGCTGCATTCGGATAGAGGCAAATATGAATGCGACTGAATAAAGACTGTCATTTGTCCGCCGGATGTTCTACTCGCTAAAGGACTTCCACATGCCGTATGGTTAGTCCCTCATAGTTGACGTACTGCTCAACTCAACTCAACTATAGCAAACTTAAGCCAAGTGGATTTGGTGGAACTCAACTTGTCGCCTTTGCAGCAGGATTGTCACCTTGCCTGCTCTTACTATACATATGTATGTGTGTATGTATGTGTGTGTGTGTGTATGCACTGATGTGCTGGGCTAATTAAATACTGCATTGCTAAATCGCAAAGACCAAATGGAATTCTTTTGTCATTTATACATACATATGTATGTATGTACATACATATCTATGTACATATGTACGGTGAAGAACACAGTACCATTTCGTTCACATATGCGGGTATATCAAAATTATTTAGTATTATAAGCTTAACTCTGAGTCTTTAATTAAATAAAAAGATTACTATATTAAACTGCGCTCTTGGTAATCTATGTCAAAATTTGGACTTTTATGTTCTATAATAATAATAATAACAATTCATGTCGATAAGTAAGTTTAGGGATGCAATATCGCTCATAAAATCATCGACGTTTGTTTGTCGATATTAACAAAAAAATATCAGCTGTTCTATATATCGTCTAAAAAATTTCGATACTATATCGATATTGAATATCGGTTAAATATTAAAAAAAAAAATTTTAAATTGAAATGTAATTTGCTACATACATACATATTGTCCATAAAAATATGGAGCCTTACTTTCCATTATTTAAAACTTAAAATAAAATAAGCAGTTCAAACAAAAAAAGAACTTGCTTATTTCCTATATATGTAAATACTAAAAAGCAAATCAAAAAACGGAAACTTTCATACATAACATATAGCCAGATCTTCAGTTACTAAAATCTTTTAAGGCGATAAAAATGTTAAAACTTATTTTTACAGTGTTTTACACTTCAGTACCTCATTCCATGTACTTGTAATACCGATGTTAATTGGTTTAAGAACTTAGTTATTACTGATAACAAACTGTAACGAATTAAAAAAAAAGCAATTTAGTAAGCCTTTTTCCTGTGATAAGATTCCATTGCTGTGTAACTGTGGCTCCGGCCATGGAGGAAAAGGGTTTGAATAGTTATTTTTTAAAGTAATCAATTGCAACAACGGTAAATGTGGTAAATATTCGAATTTGCTATTAAAAAATAATAAAAAAGAAGAGTCTGCAGGAAGAAAGTTCGTCCAAAAATAATTATCGTGGTTTTGAAAAAAAATATCGCTGATGTTGATATAGATATCGGTTTTCAAAACAACTCGATAAAAATATCAATATCGACCACAAAATCATACATAGGGCTTACATCGATATATTATTTGCATCTCTAGTAAGTATCGATACTTTTCTTTCAAACAAAACAAAAACTTAAACTGCAACGCTGGTGCAAAAGAATACTAAATTCAGAAAAAAAGAAAAGTCTGATAAACTAACAATATATTTGTCTGCACCTATATCATCTATCAAAAGCAACTCTATAGAAGAGTAGGGGGGTTCAAAATTTATATTTTCACGCTCGTGTATTTTCGTTAGTTGTTATATCGTCAGTTCCATGTGGACGACTGTTCTCTAAAGCAAGCGTCACAATAACACAAAGCCGAAACCATCTCTTCAATTAGTACCTTAAAAACTTTTATTTTTCGGCAATGTGCCACAAATTGTATTTTTTATTGATTTGTAATTAATATTTAATAGTATTTGTTATGAATATGAGTTTAAATTCGCCACTGACTACAAATTAGATATCAATTTAAGACTTAAGATGTGTTTTTTTTATAAATTTATTATAATCGGTGCAAAAATTCTCGATAACTTATTCCGATACTTATTCGAGTACCGATACCTTCTGGCGATATTATGAGCGAGTAAATGTATCGATACTTTAGAGATATCGTTGGAGCTCTAGACATAAGTAAGTTACTTATTACTTTAAATATGGCATAGCAGAGAGTTATCGGGTTAGTTTTGGTTTTTAACGAATTTTGAAAATTTGAGAACTCTTTAAAGTTTTCCTTAGGCTTTGTTTAACCCGAACTTCTCTCCAATGCAGATTCTTATCAATAGATTCGCTCCTTATTTCTTTTGACTATGGTTGTGACTGCGACTCCAATATAATTAAAATCTCCAAGCATTACTTTGGTTAAATGATTCCTGCATGTTTTCTCTAAATATGGTAGAAATTTGCCCTATTTCTGTTGTGCATAATAAGATCATACAATACCTAGATACTATTTTGCAGTTCTGGACATGCACAAAAAAAAGTGACCCACGAATTTGAGGGTAAGAGGGGTATCGGAGAAAAGGTAGGAGTCTCCCTCTAAAAATGTGTTTTAAATTTTAAAATTTGTTCACTATAAAAACCACTAAAATTACACTGATTACACAATATTTAGGAGCACTGCACTTTCCTTTCACGTTTTTTACGTCCTCTTTAACTTAAAATGTTGTTGATTTTATTACATTTAAAAAATCTTGGAACGTACAGACTTTTATGTGAATTCACAGCAACACAAGTTATTGCCAGATATCTAAGATGAGATAATACAATACTTTGCATATTTTGTAACAGTTTCTAATCGTGCAACTACGTAATATACATACATACATATATATATATAGTGAAAAGTGATGAAATACACTTAACAAATATGGACTTCTTACAATTTAAAACGCAAATATCCTAAAAAGTTCGAGGACTCGAGGACTGATACCCCTCTTACCCTCCAAGAAAATAGAGAAAAATGAATTTTGTGTGCTCATTAAGCATTATTTTTTGCAGAAAAAGACCATCACTCAAACCAAAGCTAAGCTTGATAAATACTATGGGGACTTTCCACCATCAATTTCAATGGTAAAAAAGTGGTTTAACGAATTTCGTTGTGGTCGTACAAGCATGGAAGATGTCGAACGTTCTGGACGCCGAATTGAGGTCTCAAGACCCGAAACAGTTGGAAAAATTCACGATATGGTGTTGACTGATCGGAGATTGTGAAAGCCTTAGGCATCTCACATGACTCAGTGGTTTCAAATTTAAATGATCACTTGGGTATAAGAAAGCTTTCCGCAAGATGGGTTCCGCGTTTGCTGACAATCGACCACAAACGCACACGCACACATGTGTAGTTTCCATGGCAAAAATCCATGAATTGGGATACGAATTACTCCCTCATCCGCCCTATTCTCCGGATTTAGCCCCCAGTGAATATTTCTTATTTCCAAATCTAAAGAAATGGCTCGGCGGAAAGAGATTTGACTCACACTATGAAATCATCTCGCAAACAAATGCCTATTTTGATGCCCTCGACAAATCTTATTTTTTTGAAGGGTTAAAAAAATTGGAGAAACGTTGAACAAAGTGTATAGAACTCAAAGGAGACTATTTTGAAAAATAAAATATTTATATATCCAAAAACTTGTGCTTCATTCAAAAAGTCACGGATTTATTGACCCGCCCTCGTACTTTATACTGAATTTATATAACATGTATCAGATTTCTTCCAAATTAATATCAATTGAAAAGTACCTATACAATATTAATGTTTTCAATTTTCGAAACATCAAAAGTTTCAGCAGTTTTTTACAATAAAGTTTGTGTGACACGCTTCGTCAGCAACATACATATGTACATACATATCTGGGTGGCTGCGGCAACAACCCAGCGATTGAGAAGATAACTTCTTTTAAAAGCAAACCGACCGTTTACCGCATTTTAACAAAATTTGATAGCGTTTTTATTAAGAAGTGAAATTTACGAGCTAATCAATATATAGCAGTTGTGGAGTTTTTAAATTTCTTTGTTTGCGATTTATGATATTTGTACACATACTCATACTGGAAGACTATATCACTAGGTGTTGAAATGTGGATTTCCAGAGACCAGATTCATAATTGAATATAATTTGATTGATAGATAGTTTCACAATTTAGTAAAATGTCTGGGAGGAATGACATATTCTCTTTAAATACCCAGTCGATTCGCTCCCCTCCTGCGCTTCCACTTTTTGCTTTTTCGAGCCTGTCATGCAAACTAATCCATGCTCCCTGGAAATACTAAACATAGAAAACACAAACATGTTTATACATCTACTCGTACATATTTTAATGTACTATGTATGTATGTATGTACAGTGGATCACAGCTTATTTTGTGCAGTTTTGAAATAAAACTTTGAAACCTTAAAGCAAAAAAACTAACAGTGATATAAAAAATCAAAAGAGGCAACTCGGGGATTGTGCAATCATGGCGCATTCCGGGTTACCGACACACTAAAAGTCGGTATTACGGCTAACACAAACAAATTTGTATCCCATACAATATTACAATTTTTTAAGGCTTAAATGAATCTACATACATACATATATGTTTTAAAATACAAAAATATTAGTCGCATATTTTTTCCAGGATACATTTATATGTATGTATTCATATGCACGCATGGTGTACATGCACATGTATATACAAATGTATCCACAAAAAATCTACCAACCAGGTACTAGTTTCATTGTGCATATGCATTGGCATTGGAATGTTATTCACGTACTTGGTTTAGTTCGTATAAATCTGCTTAAAGCATATCCTTGAAAACTGCATTAGGTACTAATAAAAATTCGCTTCAATCCTCCAATATACGGTTAAATATTTTAAAGAACAATCGAGCCAGCGAAGCGTCCTAAAAGCTCGTATCCCAGCCAAGAAGAGGTGCAAATAACAACAATCAAACACGGGCAGACACGGGTATCAAGAAAAAGTGAGATAATGTCCCAAAAATCAATTTAACCATCCTTAACCACAAGGCATAGTCCTTTGAAACGGCACAGCTGATGTTGCACAACGCACCAAGAACACTGTCCGGGACTTCACTCAAGAGCAACACTTTCCAGTAAGAGAGCGACAGCGAGCTGACGCAGTCGCACTATAAAAATCGGTTTTCCATTCCAATATTTTTCAGCTGACACAAACAAATGGCTCTCGTTAGTGCCATAGTAATGGCGGGGCGCAGCAACAGGCTATTGGGGGATTAAAGTATCAGCAGGCTTCAGGCCGCCGGACATAGCTGAGCAGAGCTGGGATACGCGTTATTAGTGCTATGCACAAAGCAAAAAATAATAAAAAATTAATGCGAAGAATATGGGCTCGTTTGTCGTTTGAAAAATAAAATTCACTATAATACAATCGAATGCAAATATAATGAACCATTTTTTGTTCAAGCGTTTTCCATTTGCATTTCCCCGTTATTTACATTTGCTTATTGGGAGCATTTTTGATTATTTACTTGCATTTTTGCGTTAACAGCACTACGGGCCTTCGATTTACAAATTTTATTGTGAAGGCAAAGCGAAAAGTTTTGCAAGAATAACAAGCGTCCAATGCAAATTCACTACTTGCTAATGCTGCATTTGCCATAATCCCTCGCCCGTTGCCAACTTCGTGACATTTACTATACGATTTGCCTGACTCGCTCGCACGCCAATACTCACTTTCACATTCCATATACACAGAGTTATTTACGATTTACGTTAGAGAGCACTAATGTCCAGAAATTCACTTCAAAATGTAAAGTTTTTCTCTTCACATTTGCTTTGCAAGTCTTTTGAAGAAGAAAATTGCATTTCGAATAAATTTGATTTCAACAGATAAATCCTGAAAGAAAGAACAAATGGAATAGCCTGTAAAAGATGGGTGAAATAGGCAGAAGAAACGAAAAAATTGCCAATGGAAAGGGGAAAGAAGACAGGAAACATTTCCGTTAATGTTGTTGTTGCAATTGCTGGCACGAATTTATGATGCTAAGTAAATTTTCGGAAACTCTAGAATTTCTACCGCATCAAAGTGTGACGTGACATCCGTTTACAAATGGCATTTCCTTTAAGTTTAAGTAATTGATGCTGTATTTTAAGGTTTCTTTAGACAATGATTAACTTAACTAAAGTGTATTTAGTAAGCGAAGTAGATAAAAGCAATACATACGAGTAATATATATTGACAATTAATTTCAATGTATTGGTTGATATTTGGAGTTTCCTTTGACGATATATCTAGTATTAATTCCCTGATGTTCTTGTACCCAAAAAAACTTACATAGTAGAGGCACTTGGGAGAGTGGAATGACAATATCGACTGTTAATCCTGATGAATCAAGCAACTCTTCATTGCCCGTCATTAGCGAGCAACGAGATACCACCTCTCAATCGCTTCGTACCGCTGCGGAGGATGTGGTCGAAAACTTACCACCAACCACGCTGAAACATCTCGGGTCAATGCCGCGTCGTTTCTGCAGAGAAATACTCAGCAAATAAAGCCAATCGCAAGAATCGTGCGATACCCGGAAACAATTAAGGAACAGAGACGTCATTTCAAGAAAAATAAAAGATAAGCATAAAGACCTGAGTGCAAAGAGCTTCAGGCAAAAAGCAAGTGGGTTGAAAACCGAGACTGGTCCCTTGAGATATGAAGATTAAGATATGGTAACAGGCATCCAGAGGATACTTAAAGTAAAAAGGAAAAACTTCTCAAATCCTTTGAATGAAAACCCTAGTAGCGTGTTTGAAGAAGATGAACCAATAAGATGGCCATGAAGAACACCAAAGTGCCTGAAGTAGACAATATACCGCCTGAGCTGTTCAACAAATAAAAAGTCCTCGTGCATTGGAATAATCGTCAGAGTTGTCAATTATAACTTTGAAATAGTAAAGAAATGTTTATACCACCACCAATGATGACTTCCGGGGTGCAATGGGGTATAGTAGTGCTTCTGGGTATGCAGTTACAGTTGCACGGCTGTACTCAATCCCTACTCTTACGTTCACGTTCGTGCACCCTGGGCAACGTGAGCAACCCATGTGCGAGTTACGGTAACCAACCCGTGTGGAGCCATGGGTCACGACTAATAGAGAGGGAGCTTTAGTGGAGCCACTCCGACATATTCGGTTTAAGGGTCCACTAAAGTCCGCAGCGGCTGTTCACCAGGAGGTGCGGAATGTCCGGACCCTTAATTTGGAAGGTGCCTCTGCACGGCTGGTTAATGTCTTCAGCATGTCCGACGGAAAAGAAGGACGATGGGACCACCACGGTGCCACCACCACGATATAAAAGTCGTTCTTTGCGATTTCAATGCCAAGGTGGACAAGGAGGGCATCTTTGGTTCCACAGTCGGATAATTCAGTCTCCACGGCGAAACGTCCGATAACGGATTGAGACTGATCGACTTCGCCGGGGCCCAAAACGTGGTAGTCTGTAGTACCAGGTTCCAGCATAAAAAGATTCACCAAGCTACGTGGCTGCCTACAGATGGTAAGACACTAAACCAAATCGACCACGTTGTGCTAGACGGAAGGCATGCTTCCAGTGTCCTAAATGTGCGCACGATCCGAGGAGCCAACATCGAATCGGATCATTTTCTTGTGGCACCTAAGATCCGCACGCGCCTCTGTGCAGCAAAAAGCGCACGCAAATGGACACAAGGAAAGCTCGACGTCGGAAAGCTGCAATCGCAACAAACAGCCACCCACTTCGCCACTCGACTTGCACTCCTGCTCTCTGAGAGCAATAATCAACAGAACGATATACGAACAGAGGAACCATATTTCTCGCTGTCTACATACCGCCGCTGAAGAATCCATCGGATTTCAGCGAGCCCGAAAGAACTGCTGGTATGACGAGGAATGTCGCGCCGTTAAGGAACATAAAGACGCTGCCTACAGGGCCACACTGCGATCTGGCGTGAGGAAAAGCGCCTGCAAATTTTTTCAGAAAGTACAGCGGCTAACAGAAGGTTTCAAGACCGGGGCGAATTCCTGTAAGATTGACTGATGATGATGTCCACAGCATACTTAAATTATGTAGGGAGCACTGCTTCACACTGCTTAATGGAATCAGCTGCAACAACCTAGGAGAAGCAGCTGCAGCAACCTTGGAGAAGATGTTGTACCCGAATCCCCAATCAATGATGATGGACGTAATGTACCATCACCCGACTATGACGAAATTCGGAAAGCGATAGCACGGCTGAAGAACAACAAAGCCCCCGGGGCCGACGGGTTACCAGCTGAGTTATTGAAGTACGGCGAAGAGGAGCTGGTTAAGTGCATGCACGAGCTTATCTCTAGAATATGGTCGGAAGAACGCATGCCTGCTGATTGGAAATTAATTGTGCTCTGCCCAATCCACAAAAAAGGCGTTCCTGCGGAATATGCCAATTATCGCGGGACTAGTCTTCTTAACATCGCGTATAAGGTTCTGTCAAGTGTATTGTGTGAAATACTTAAGCCCACCGTCAACGAACTGATTGGAACTTATCAGTGTGGCTTTAGACCTGGTAACTCTATCACCGACCAGGTATTAACAGAGCCGCAGAACTAAATCGGTCAGGAACCATCTTTTATAAGAGTGTGCAATTGCTGGCGTACGTCAATGACATTGACATCATCGGCCTTAACAACCGCGCAGTTAGTTCTGCCTTCTCCAAACTGGATAGAGAAGCGAAGCGAATGGGTCTGGAGGTAAACGAGGACAAGACGAAGTATTTCCTGTCATCAAGTAGACAGTCGGCACATTCCCGACTGGGATCTAACATCACTATTGACAGTTATAACTTTGAAATAGTAGAGGACTTCGTTTACTTAGGAACCAGCAATAACGCCAATAACAGTGCCAGCCTTGAAATCCAACGCAGAATCTCTCTTGCCAACAAGTGCTACTTCGGACTGAGTAGGCAATTGCACAGTAAAGTCCTCTCTCGACGTACAAAAACCATACTCTATAAGTCTCTCATCATGCCCGTCCTATTGTATGGCTCAGAAGCATGGACGTTGACAACATCAGATGAGAGGGCTCTTGGAGTGTTCGAGAGAAAGATTCTTCGAAAGATTTATGGACCTTTGCGCCTTTGCGATGGCGAATACCGTGTACGATGGAACGATGAGCTGTACGAGCTGTGCAATGACGTAGATATAGTGCAGCGGATTAAGAATCAGCGGCTCCGCTGGCTAGATCACGTCGTTCGAATGGATGAAATAGCTCCAGCCCTGAAGGTTTTTGACGCGGTACCCGCGGGTGGTAGCAGAGGAAAAGGAAGACATCCTCTGCGTTGGAAACACCAAGTGGAAAAAGACTTGGCTATACTTGGGATTTTCAATTGGCGCCAGTTAGCACGAGATAGGGACAGCTGGCGTGCTTTGTTGACCTCGGCCAAAATCGCTTAGGCGGTTAATGCGCCAATTAAGTAAGAAGTAATGATGCCTTCCTGGAGATCAGGCGAAGAGTAAATCTGAATTTCTTTCCTTTCTCGACTAACAAAAATATCGCTTTACAAATCCCTGGTTATGCTCGCACTCGTATACCTCTGTTCTGAGCTGATGTCGACCAAAGATGATAAAAGGGCCTTGAGGATCTATTCTACGCAAGATCCGAGGTTCTGTTTTGGTCAAGGACGTGCTCAATACAACAAATAATAGGTAAATGTGAATCATCAAACATTCCTTGAAGCAATTATTCACAGGTATTGTCTTCCAGGAGAGGTCAAATTCGCGTTCCCTTATTTTACTTCAGTTTTCAGTCATTTTACTTTTAATTTTATTAAAATTCTTAACTACAAAATACTTACTGAATTCAAATAATGTGGTATTGATCTGGGATTTAAATCTTGGGAACGGGCTGGCCACGAGATAGTGCCTGAACGTCCAGTCCACCTTCCCGGATATTCCTGGTAAAGGAAATCTCTTACTTGTACTTGTAAGGCTGATGGTAAACAATTTGAACATCTATTGTAATAAAAAATGTTATTTCCCTATCTGAATCTTATTCCAATAAACCTAAACTAAACTAGGTCAAGATTTTTCATTATTTTATTAATTTTACTTACTATTGTTGACTTTGGTAAAAGTGACGTCACTATCAGTTTCGCTCGCTCATGGCAAACATATCGACTATCCATCTCTATCATCATTTTGCCGTAAAATTAAGAACCTACCAAGAGCTTGTGCGAATAAAAAACATTTGAACTGAGTAAAATGGGTTAGCAAAAATCGGGTTACTTGAGGTTTTTATTTTTTTACTCGTTTTTTTATTATGAAACTAACAAGTATTGTACCATTTTACAATCCTGATTAAATACGCGAACTTTTAATGGCACTTGCCAAGGCACTTTAGTACATTTTTCAAAGCCGACAAATTATAAAAATTTTTAATTCGAAGTTTAACAAATAGTCTTAATTCTAGAAAACTTGGGGCAATTGTGTCATTATTTTTGACTTAGGTTCTAGAAATGTTATTTAGGGTAAAGGTTTAAAAGTTTAAATAAACAAAAATAATAAAAATTAACCACAATAACCGAAAAATGGTTACAGTTTGACCAAATTTCTAGGTTAAATGCCCATAATTTTCAAACTGCATGGGATAGATTTTTTTCTGATTTTTTTCATGATGGTTACAATCAATCCTGTCAACCAGTTTCGGCTTGGCATTGAGTTCTGGGACACCCTGTATAATCCATTATTGCAAGGTCTTGTTATACGCCTTGTAAGTATCACCTGTTTCTTGGTCAAACCCTATTCCGTATATTTTTCTATTTCTTTCGAAGGTAATACGCTTTTTCTTTTAACGAACTTTTCATTGTTTCATGGACTTAAACAAGCTATAAATGTGTGCTACTCAAAAAATTAACAGGAGTCATATAGAAATTATGTTTTGTTGGAAAACAACTATGCTTATAATTTTTCTCCATCACTTCGTTTATTACTTTTCCATCCATCTTACAGCTCAGTTTACTCTTCTCAAATCATAGCCATTCTGGAAGCAATAAAAATCGCACAAAAAGAAACTGGGTTATTTGCCATATGCAGCGATTTGCTTTCTTCTATCGAAGCGATTGGTAACGTCAATAATGACAGATTATACCCCTGCCTCATACGAAACACACTTTTGTCAATATACCCGAAAGTAATCCTCTTATGGATTCCTGGTCACGTAAATATCGTCGGAAACAATATTGCTGATGAATCCGCAAAATTTGCTACTAACGCACCTTTACACACAGGGCCCAACCTTAACACCAGCGATATGAAACGCTTTCTGCAAAACCATTTCTCCAAAAAACAAGATCATCACTGGCAGTTAACTTCTTCCTGGTACCGCCGTGTCAACAACAAGAAACTCAACGCCAGAAACTACTTGAAATCGTGCTCCGACAGCCAGTTAACAAAACTTGACATGTCAAAATTTCTCAATATAAGGCTTGGGCACACCAAATTAACACACATATTTCTTTTTGACCGTTCTGAACTTAATCTCTGTTACTTCTGTAATCATTCATCGCAACTTACCACCAACGCAATATAACGCTAAAAAACTCAAACACATTGGAAATTTTAGAAAATCCAAAATTTACTTCCTAATATAAATAATTATATATCCGACATATACATATATAAAAACTATTTACAATCAATGTATACGCATTTGTAGACGTACCATCTATTTTTCACCAACTATTTCAGCTGAAGGCCATCGTTGCTATAGCTGTGTCGTAAATGTAGCTTCTAATTTCATATTTTAAGTTACTCGTAATAATAAAAAAAAAATTTTAAAAAAATAAAAAAAAACTTTGGTATTCTTCAAGTTATAACAGAAGACGCTACGATCGAGTTCACATACGTGTGAGACCACTTTGCTCTTTCTTCTTGTAGCGTTATACTCAGCACTGGCCAAGTCACCAACAAACGTAGAGCTCCGGTCGCATAATGACGACGCACGGTGTTGCGAGTGTGGCAAAAAATCACAAAAAATGAAGTCCAAATTGTTGGTATTTTTGTGTACAGTTTGGAAGAAAACATATTTATTAAGAAATACCAAAAACAAATTTTATAAAAAATATTACAAGCTGGTCGCAACAGTACATCAAAGTTGCACTATAAAATAATTATATACTTTAGTGAGATAAAGGCCAAATGTAAGTATTTATTATTAATTGTTTATAAACATACTCGTATGTGTATTAAACTGCTTATTTTATTATAAAATGTAGTTTTTTCTTACTAAACCAATATTTTCTTATCCGTTTTGATTACTTTGTTCGGGGTACCGTTACTCGAAAAAAAGTTTTTTTGTGAAGTGAAAATATCAAAAGTTACAAAAGTTCAGTGGGCAATTTAAAAAATACATTTAATAACACGTTTTCAAAATTTTTTTAGTAAAACAATTAGATTTGTTAGAACTTATATTCCAAAACTTATGGAATGCTAGCTATCTTAAAAGATCGTCTTTTGAAGAGCGGCACGCATCATGGCTCGATCAGGGCATAGAAATAAAGGGTTTAAGCGAGTAAATTGCTCATGCGAGTCCACCAATTGATCATGTAAGTTTATTTTTTCGTCTCTATATTTAAAATAAATAACATTTTTGTATATTTCATAGGAGCCAGGTACAAGCAGAGGCAGGCCAAGAAACGCGTTTGAAGATGCAAGCGAGCGAAGTAAACGGTACAAGGTTCATGAGCTAATCTCTTCAACACCACCCACAGAAATAATTATGCGGAGATAACAAACCTTGTTATTAATATGTTAAGAAACTTTTCATTAAGAATTCTTGCTAGTGGAAAACAAGTTAATATAAATACATTTGAAAATCTTTTGAAGAATACATACGAAATATATATATGTATGAAAAATTATTCGTGGTATAAAATGTCTGCAACAGTTCACAAAGTTTTGGCGCACGGAGTGCAAATTATTAAAAACTTCAATATTCCTATTGGAATGCTCTCAGAAGATGCATTAGAAGCAAGACACAAAGAATTTCGAAATACCCGTTAAAAAAAACACTCAAAAAACCTCTAGACAGGCTTCCAATAAAGACCTTATGGTAAATTTATTACTAACTTCAGAGCCACTCATTACTTCACATATAAAAGTTTGCAGCAAAAAGCTGCCCATTTCTTAAGACATTAGCCAATATATTTTATTAAGTGGCAGAGAAACTGAAGAAGAATGTACTTTAGAAAGCGATTCAGAAATAGAAAGAGATTCGGATTAAGCTTTATGTAATTATTTGTCTTTATTGTAATAAAACAAGAAATATTTCAGGTTGTATGTTTAACTTGGCGTGCAATTTGGCGGATGTTGCTAATTTTTTCAAAATTTTTATGATAACATTATCATGAGACGCTCCTATGCTGACTTTGGTGACACTGCAACGATTACTTATATTTTTTGCCGCAACTTATATGGGCTCGCGACACTGTGCGACGTCTGTGGGCCCGCTTTCTTACCCTTATCAGACGCCGATTTTGGGTATCTAGAACCCTGTCTCGTAGTCACATGTGTCTGACATGACGGCATCTACGACATAAAAGCGAAAGGTCTACTACTTATAACGGAATTATTTAAGCACATGTTGTTTTATATTTTTTTACATGCAGCAACCTTTATATTTGCAGATATTAAATTGTGAGATAGTATTGTTTTGGACAATATTGTTTCGACTTGAGTGAAGTAAAATTCAATAGACTCGTTACGTTACTCAATTAGTTGAAGCTTTCAGAATGGCGGCACTTGTGTTGGAATTGAGATCTATCAATTTAAAAAGGCTAAGCTTGGACGAGATTAGAGAAGTGTGATTTGACTACAACAAACAGAGAAATGAGGAGTTGCGCGAACCTTAAATTGGATTTCAGCGGTATCTAGACCATAACTTGAAAATGAAATAACCTCCAGGCCGGCATTGTTTTGTTTATTTGGGCAACAGAGAAAAAATTTTAATATTGAATCGCAAAAAATACATAATAGCGCGAAACGGACTTTAGATTCGAATGCAGCGACCCCAAAAAATGTAGTAACGATTGCCTAACCCTCACTTTGGGCAACGTTTATTTATTTCGGTTGTTGTCTACGTTTTTTGAGGTTATGTCGAAAACGTGACGTGATGGAAAAAAATGGACATCAGGTTCGATTTCAGCGACCCAGAAACATATAAGAAGTGTAGTCTCATCCCCGGGCCGCAAAAAAAATTTTTTTTGTGTGGCTGTGTAATATTTCTAATACAACTATAGTTTGCTTTTGCAATTGAGGGTAGGAGAGTAGGAGAGGTCTACTGACATCACCTGTATATAATTCCACCATGGGTAAAACTTATATATTTCAATACGACCAAAAAACAACAACAACAAACTTCTTGAAGTTTTAATTTGAAGTAGGCTTGGACAAAAAATATCGCTTGGACAAAAAATATCGATTTATCGAATTATCGATATTTAAAAAAAAAATTGATATTTACGTCGATATTTTTTATCTCGATGTATCTATATTCGATATTTATTTCTGAGTATCAAATTTGTATCAAATCCAATATTTTTAAAGTTCTCTAAAAGCTCCCTTTTTAGTTTGTGAACACAAAAAAAATATTAAAGCTAATAGAATTTTGGGTAAATTTTCGTCATATCACACTGGTTCTCTCTGAAATTTCTTTTAAATATTTAACTAAAATTAATTAAATTATTCAAGCTTCCCCAGTATCCTCCGAAAGGCTTGCTTCTGCTGTTAATTTAGCTGTGCCGGATAATATCTAGAAGCAGGTTAACAGTGTTAAAGTGTAATTCCGATGTTTATATCCAAGGTATACTAGTTTGATCAAAATTTTAAAATGAAACCATTGTATAAAACATTTACTTATTATTTAACTAAGTTTTACTCCCTTATCGTTACTTAAATATGTATTTTAATAATAAATAAAACTAATAAATCTGCCAAATAGGTATATTTTTTTCACTATCGAATATTTTGACAATACTTTGAGTAATTGCGCCTTGAGGTAAAAAAAGCGATATATCGATATTTTTTACTATGTACATATCTTTAAAAATATCGATACCATATATTTCGATATTTTTTTTTCATCTGCCCATCCCTAACTTGAAGAATACCAAAGTTTTATTATATTTCTATATAATTTCTATATGCGAACTCTTCAATATATTTTTGTTTACTTTTGTACGAGTATCACTGTGTTATTTATTTCACATTTTTCAAATAAAATTTTGTGTGCCAATTGATAGAAAAAGAAAATTTTAACAGATCAAAATAAAATTTTGAAATTTTTTCATAATGAGTACCAAGGCGAATTTATACAAGGTGAAGTTTATAGGGCAGCTGATTTCTTCTTCTGCTTATTGCCCTGGTACGTGAAAACAAGTTGTGAAAATTTGTGCTATTAAAATATACAAGCAAAATTGCGAAAGTGTGCAATTTGTTACAAGAAACCCGGATCCGGAAAAAGGTCATTTTTCAAAGTTCCGGTTGCCGAATGCGAAAGATTGCGGTGGACGAGTTCTTGCTATACGCAGCTCGTAGTCAAAGATTTTGTGTGTTCCGATCATTTTTTCCGTGAGGATATCATTTGTGGAGGAACAAGGGCAAACTAATTGGCCAAAGCTGTGCCATATCCACAAGTTACGAATGTTTCTAGCCCGATTATGGAGCATGAAAAAGCAAGAAATACGAATGATGGTCAGTACGGGTAAGTTTTAAAAAGTTTCGGATTTAACAGCTTTAAAAGCTTATTTTCTCCATTTGTGGTATAATATAATGACGCACACCACAAATGGTAGGAGAAGCTCGGCCAAACACTGAGCTATATAGTGTACGCGCCAAAATTATATTATATTTGTATGTCGCCAAACACAAGCTTACAACCGCCACAGTTCTTGAATTTAAGTTCTGTTAAGTACGAGTATGTATCCTAAAATAATAGCTTATTCAACAATATAAGCTATTTTTTTCTCAATAGCTCTACCGCTTCTATGGCGGGCCCAACGAAGGCGAAAGTAAAATACTTCTAAACGCAAACGGAGTATGTATAACATATGGTTTAAATAGTAGTTTAATTTTTGAAGATATATATGCATATTCATCGTTGCGGTTTTGGAGTTTATAAACGATAGGGAAATAACTGAGCTGAAAAGGCAAATAAAATGTCTGAAAGCGGAAAATCATAAACTAAACGCAAATCTAGAACAAGTGAATGCAGAGGTGAATAATTTAAAAAAGATATTCACTGATGGGCAGATTCAGAAAGTTATGATACCTAGTTTGTTTGAGATTTTCGTTGTTATTTAAAGCAAAATATATAACTATAACATTATAATATATCGAAATGTCCATTGGTCCCATGAGGACATTTCTAACACCGTATGTCTTCACGCTGCGGTTCCAAGTAGAGGTTAGACGATACATCGATGCATCGAAGATTGTATCGATGTTTTGCTAAAATGTTCAAACATCGATGTATATTTGCCAGCATCGATGTTTCCATCGATGTTTTCCATTAAACCTTAAAGGTAAGTTTAGATCTATGTATCTATATGTTGGTGCTTTTTATATATTAAAATATTATTGACAATGTACGCTATTCAGTGATGCAAATGCATATAATATTATTATAGTTGTAACGAATGAAGGACAGAAGGATCCATCGGACAAAAACACTGAAGTGTCCCAAAAAGTCGTCGCTCTAAACAAGAAAAGAGATTCGTCAATTTGATTGTGATCTCTAACCAACTGAAAGTTTCTTAAATATTAGTTTATAAATTGATATACGTTACATATTCCGAAAGATCTCATCAATAAACGAATTTTTGTAACTTTTTATTAAAAACTTCGATTGTATCGATGCATCGATGTTTTCGCCTCAAAACATCGGAAACATTGATGGGTTCACGTGTCAACACTACGGCGCTGATATCGTAAAAGCGATATTACCGAGGGTCTCCTGACTGCATCAGTCGAGTCTATGAAACACAAAGAGATATTGCTTGGCATTGGAAAACGTGGTTTTTTCAGTAGTAGGCACTGTATGCGATATGGGACCTGCAAAGCGTAAGTTGTGGAAGGAATTAGGTATGATTTTCATCATTTCTTTTAAAAATTTTAATCATATAAGGTGTTGTGTATATGAATAGCGATATTGAATGAACTGGATTTTAAATGAAAATTCTTAAAAATAAAATTAATATACGTGGCAGGCTATGTCATATTGAATGCAGTGGCTATTGCTATGCACAACACTGTACACACATATGTATATGTACGTACATATATACATGGATAAAACCAGCCCATATAACTTTCAAAATATCAAATTATTCTTTAGAAAAGCCATGGTTTGCACATCCTACAGCCGAAAAGGCAAAAGTGTTTGCGTTTGCGGATGCACCGCATCTGCTGAAGCTGGTAAAAACCCACTTTTTAGATAGCAAATTACTTTAGAATGGGCAAATTCTTACAAGTAGAACCATATGCGATTTGCTCAAACATACTTCTAGTTCGGATGCATCGATCGTTTTAAAAATTAACTCATGAGCATTTATCAGTAAAAGGCATAGGTAAGTAACTGGTTTAAGGTTAAAAACTTAAAATAAAAAAAATTTCAGAAAGTCAAAAGGTTAAGCTGACAGCACAGCTATTTTCCAATACGATGGCAAATGCTATTAGACGCTGCAGCTCATTAGTTTTGATGTTTTCAAACCAACTGGGACCGCTAATCTTATCCAACAAGTAAATGACTGCTTTTATGTTTAAATTCAAAGTCCCTATATTTGAATTCAGTTATCCAGGAAAGTTATCCATTATTATTTATAATTTAACTTCCTTTAATTTGATTTCAAACTTAAGGAGCCATTCGGAACAGCACTTCCAAATCAATTAAGCGTTCTGGAAAGAATTAATAATTTAATGTCACTGCCTATAATTCCCAACAAGTATTCGCTAGAAATATTTCAGAAAGGAATATTGATGAGCAATAGAGCACTAGTAATGTTGTACGAAGAAGTAAAAAAAATTTAAAAAATAATATATTTGAACCAATCGTTTGAATCAAGATGTGCTGGAGCATTTCTTTGGTGCCATTCGCAGCAAAGGTGGCCTGAACGCCCATCCAACACCGAAGGAAGTTAAATATAGGCTGCGAAAGTACATATTAGGTATATTAGTTTACATTACTAAGTATATAAAGTTTCGGCAGATACAAGTGTGGTTGGCCTACAACAAAACGCTATCAACATCAGCGAACGTAAGGTCGGTAATCAGCTCAAGTTTTTTTTGATGAAAGCGGCAACAATGGCGAGCTTTACGCAGAGTTTGAAATGGAGGAACACAGAAGCATTGAAAATTATTTTACCTGGGTGGACCAAGTCTCTAAGCGTTATTTATATAAACCTTCGTCTAATTTTTGCGTGGCGTAAAACTTTTAGAATCCATTTTTACAAACCTCAATTCCTTGCAAATATCCCACTGTAAGAATATACATAAGATGTTGATGACCAATAGCGCTGGCGTCGAACTGCCCTGAACCGAATCCATTTTCGAGTGAGAAATTTAAATAAGCGTTTAAAAGTTAAAAAAGGAATCGATTTAGTCGTGACTGTCTGTCCGTCCGTCTCTCCGTGGTTACAATAACTTGAGTAAAAATTTAAATAACCCAATGAAATTTGGTACATACATAGATTGTCTTTGGACATGGTAGGTTGGCCCACTTATGACAAATTTTCTGTATCTCAATAAAATTATTAGTTATCATTACAAAATTTGGTGGACATATTTTCCGTGATATCGCTATTTCTATCGTAGAAAATTTTTGAAATCGGATCATAACCACGCCCACCTCCCATGTAACAAAAATTTTGGAAAATGCAAAAACTTAATTTTTTTGGTATCTGTTGGAGCGTATTAATTAAAATTTGATATTTAGAGAGAGATTTAATTAAGAAACTTGCCCACATATAAAGAAACGTCCGTGGGTACATCAATAACGATGTAAGGTATCGTCACAAAATTTGGTGAACATATTGTCCTTGATATCACTAGCATCACCGTCAATAATTTTTGAATATGGACCATAACTTCGTTTTTCAGTATTTATTGGAGGAAATTGAGTAAAGTTTAATACTAGCAGCGATTTGAAAAAGGGAAACGGGGTTTTTATGAAATTATTGGCACCGCGCATGCAAAAATACATCGCGAGGGTATATAAAAATCGGTTTCGCCCGAATTTAGCTTTTCTTACCTATTTTCTATTCTTTTCTTTTAACAGCATTCGATGAAACTTATATATTTAACTTATATGCATACATACATAAATATATGTATGTAACAAACTTTACGCATCTTTAATCGGAAATAACCAGCTTACGTTCAAAATAAAATATTAAATACATGATTTTGTTAATAATTTTGTCTATCATGGAAAAATATTTATGAATGAAATACGATCTATATTTAAAAACTGATTTTAACTTTAAATTTATTATTTAAGCCATACAAATGAATTTCAGAAAAAATATAAAAAATGTGTATATCTTAATGAAATTAATTCTAGTAGAACTACATTTAAAACATTAGCATAATCCACTCGTAAGAAGAGTGAAAACTTTTTGCTGGAAAGATGGCTTTAATTATATGCCTTGGTGACAATTTCTTGTACGTACAAAAACAAATGCTAGTTGTACTAAGAATTCACAAAAGTTTACTAAAACCATCTCAGCAACGACACACGATCTTCTTCCAATCAGTTAGCCTTTTAAACAACCGATCCGCAATTTCAACACTTTATTGCTCGGTATTGAAATTATAATTGTTATTTTCACTTTTAAACAATTTATCCTATTATTCGAAATTAACAGCATTAAAATGCTTATAATCGCACAAATTAATTGATTTTTATTTTGTTCTATTCCTTTAAATTTTGTTTATGACATTTACAAGATGATATTCATATATATATTCTCTTTTGCTATGGCATTTCAACGTACTTTAAATTCGCCTTTTCGCCATCGATACCACCTTTAATTAATTCGCCTTGGCTTAGGGGGCTAGGCAAAAATTTGACGGCTTTAAAATATGTACATATCAAGGCACATTCAATAGGTAGCAGCAGTAGAAAAATAAACAAAAAAAATTTGAGCTCTGTATATGTTGTTTTTGCTTTTAAAAGCTAAAATTTCAAAAATATTTTATCAACTACCTCGAATTGTAGAAGGTGTATCTATAAGGTGGTAGCGAGGGCGAATTCATATAAAAAACGAAAATCCGTAATGTATGTTGTTTGTGTAATTTTGCGAGAAAATATCAATATCTGAATTCGCCCAACATTGTTCATGTAAATTGTTTGTGTAATTTTGCGAGCAAAATGTCAAAATTCTGAACTCGCCTTAAATTTCCATGTCAAAATAAGACAAAACAATTACCAAAACTGAATTGGAAAATTCTCATTTGTAAAAGTTTTATACTTAGAAAATCTAATTGTGGATGCATTTCGTGCAACAGCGTCAGTGCAGCGTCTAGCAGGCTCTGGCTGTGTTATGAATCAGTACTTAAATATATTAAGTTACTGGGAAGACAAGTGCTTACGGCGCGACAATGTAAAGTGCAACATTTCAAAATGATATTTTTAGTAACATGGAAGTTTGAGTTTCTATGTGTTATATGCATACATAGCATTCAACATTCGAGTTTTTTGTATAAATAAAACATTCGAAAATATATGAAATTTTTTAATATTTATTAAACTAATTGTGTAATAAAGTTTTTTTTTTATTTATGAAACTATACACATACAAACAAACAATTCAGGTGAATTGGAAAAGAAAAATAAGCAATCAGCTGTTGGGATTATACCACCTTTTATGAATTCGCCTTGGAATTGTACTGAAAGCATTCTTATCACAACAAAATTCAAAATTTGACAATTCAAATTAAAATATAATATGAAAAAAGTTCAAAATAAAAGTTTGCTGCGCCCAAGGCACATGTGATGTGCCTTGGCTGCGCCTACCTATTTGATGTGCCTTGGTACCATGATTCAATAATAAAAGATTAGATCAATATTGACAAGGGAGTTTTGACACTCCCTTACAAAAGGTTGCATATACGAAATACGGAAAAAGGATAAATAATGCGTTCCCTTTTTATGAAACCAGGAGTAGCATAGTATGGAAAATTTGCAAATAGTGGTAGAATATAATATGTTAATTTTAACATATTTGCAAGAAATTTTGTGCTTAAATGACAATAAAATGTAGTCTTACCTCAATTAATTAATTTAACTGCTATTTAGTAAGAATATTAAAACTGCAAGCTAAAATTATGTTAAGCTCTAAAATTTTTTTTAATCACAAAGTTGTTATGAGCCCGGGTTTTAAAATAAAGAAGCTTTTTCACATCATTGCTGGTGCTTATGTGTTGGGTACATGCAAAATACTAGCTCCAGGCTTTTGATTATAGCCAAAACTCGCTAGATGGCTAGGTCAAGGTGCTCCCGGACACTTCGTTAAACCAAGTCAACGAAGACTCATTTGCATTATTTTGCGACAAGTATATCTTTCTTACTACGAAGAAGTTATTTATTCGGTTTATTCCTTTTATTTATTTACCATCGGTAATTCGAAATATTAGAAAGAAATCTTTATATATTAAAAGAAAAGTAAATCAAACTTCATAACTCAAGAATTTTGTTCTTACAAATTCTTGTTTTGGCAATTTGATGATTACACTGTCCAACAGCATTTTTGGAACAGAATAGCGACCCTATAATTCTGAAAGGGTATGTTGAGTAGATCATTTTTGTAGAACAAACTTATGGTCCAGCACGTCTGAGTTTTTTTTTTACAGTGGGTCAAAGTTTTCATTTTTTGGTCGAAATGAAAAAAATGTTGTAAGTTAATGTCTGAGAGAATTCTTATGGTCAGAGTTGTAATTTTATCACACCCGATTTGTAAGTCACAGCTGACTAGACGCGAGAACTCAGTGTTTGGCCCGGCCGAGCTTGACGACGTTTTCACCTGCTTTGTATATGTTGGCGTGTAATTTTGCCAATTAATCGTAGAGCTTTATTTACAACAATGGTGTCTTTGGTGACCCCCACTGAAATTTTCCGCCAAACATTTTCGTAGAATATTTTAATCCTTAAATGTCCTTTTTTAAAGGATATTTTTTGATTTTCTCGAAAAAAGGGTCAAATTGACCCATAAAGAGACCAGTTAGAGGGTTAAGATCTTCCACAAAAATAATCCTCATACAATTCTACAATACAACTCTGACCATAAGAATTCTCTCAGACATTAACTTACAACATTTTTTTCATATAGCATAATGCTCCCTTCGACCAAAAAATGAAAACTTTGACCCACTGTAAAAAAAACTCAGACGTGCTGGCCCATAAGTTTGTTCTACAAAAATTATCTACTCAACATACCCTTTCAGAATTATGGGGTCGCTATTCTGTTCCATTCAAAAAGTCTTCATTTGTTGGACAGTGTAATTAAACATTCACACAATTTTTGTCATTTACTTTTCATTTCACATACAACCAAGCATTCGGATTCAATTCACAAAAATGTATGTGAATGTGAAATTGGGAGCACCAAACATGTGATTTCAAACCGAATCAACAGGGAAATTTGTGAATGTGAAACCGGGACCACGGCTGTATGTGTCTTTATTAAAAAATGTTATGGTCATAGTTTAGAATGTACCATTTTCATTTTGCAAAAATTATTAAAATATTATTGATGTAAGCTGGAACGATTTTCCGTCATCCCTTGTCATTTTTCGTTTTGTGACATACCGGTTTCGGCGTTGTGCCATCTTCAGTGTCGTTTTCGTTCTGAGTAATTAGTGTTGGTTGAGCTGTATTTATTGCTGTCCATTGATTTTCTAGTATTGGATTCAGTTTTGCGAGATGCAATTTTGGTGTGTTATGCTTTAGGTACCTGAATTTTCGTCAATATATGATATGTTATATGTGATATATGTTGAGTAAGTTTTTTATTCTTCGATTCTCTTCGGGTTTCTTTTATACAGGTAGAAGTCGGTAATTTTAGTTTTGTACAACACTTTGTTCTGGTTCTGTGTGTTGTTGTCTGTCTTTTTACCTATGCTTTTTTTCTGTCATTTGTATACCAACTTAAGCGGTTCGAATATTGCGTCGGAATAGGTATGTATTTGCTCGTTCATTACTCTTCCATCAAAGGTTCTTTGCTTATAGATCTCCATGTTTTCGAGTGCGTCCCTTCTTTTGCACATTCTGTAGTTTGGCTGTCTTCTTAATATTTGCTGGTGGTTAGCGAAGTTCGACTCAGGTACAGGCGTCGGCTTTCGTACCTTTTTGTTGTAGTCTGCTACATATATGTATGTATGTATGTTCGCGGAATATTGTTCTTATTTTCCGTCCTGTTTGTCCTATGTAGCTGAAATGGCATTGGCAGGTCAGCTTGTATACGCCTTATTTGTTAAATGGAGCTTCGGTGTTCATGCTGGGTCAAAGCAATTTTCCTAGGTTATTAGTTGTTTTAAATGCTGTCTGGATGTTTCGTTTTTTGAAAAAGTTTGCCAATGTTATTCTCTTTCTTTTAAAACGTGAACGGAATAAAAAAATTATATTTTCATGTCCTCCATTAACATAAGAAAATTACTCTTCCATTGAATTGATTAAGGGATCAAAATCGTCCTGCATAACGCAAATATTATGTAAGACAAAGGTACCAGTGTTATGCAATTTTCAATGGTAAGCTTCATATCTCTGTTAAAAAACATATTCTCCATCTAGTCTTTAAAATGCCAAAAATTTGCGAATTTGTGAAAGTTGACATGGGTATGTACTTATGTATCTCTAATCGCGAAATAAATAATATTTGTTTGGTGGAAAGCTGCCTTTTGCATATAATATACTATTAAGGAAAACAAGCGCGTCATGCACAGATCCAGGAAGTCCAACGAAAATGTTAGTAAATTTTTAATCACTATCTGCCACTGGCTGCCCTTGAATGGAATATAACTTCTTATGGTTAATATATTCTTCTTGTTTGTTTACAGGGCATTTAATCCTCATGTGAGTGCCAACGATAGTGCCAATGAACCTCAAGAATACTTTATTTTTTGCTTTTCGGCAAAACTTTAAACCAAGTCTATCATAGTCGTTCACAGAACCATGGTTAATCAAATGCCGTAACTTCACAAATTCGTCTAACATTTTATGTATTATATTCCTCACTGTGTATCGACTGAAACCCATAAAAACTACTGCAACCCGGTAACTGCAACCATATGCCATCCAAAATAACTTCGTACTCGCACGACCACCCATGAGGCTTTTTGGGAATGATTTCTACAATTTTTGTTGCATTACCGGACATAATTTCATTGAGGTCCTCAGATATAACTCTCAAACCTAGCGCAAAAGTGGGAAGGCTACAGGTATTATGAAACAACCGATCTCAAGTAAAGCATAACAAGCAAGGAAGAACCCAGCCACAACAACTGGTAATACTATTCAACAAAGGTGTTATTATAAATCAATGAAAAGGTAGTAGTGAAATACATACGTATACATTAGGGCTGTCAATTTTTGGACAATCCCGGGATGCCGAATTTCAGGAAGTTTTGATTCGTAATTTTTTAATCACTGTTTGAAATCAATATAAACAGCCCGATTTTGGTTCTTGATAAATCATCATTTATTTACACATATTCAAAATTGAAAATTAACCAAGTTGTATGTATTCTAATAAAAAATAAACCGGTTTTTTCTTTGCTAAATTATTTGTTTTTTACATCGCTTTCATCGTAGGGCTCCTTTTCTACTCGATGAGGATATTATCCAGCTTCTTTATAATGGCAGTGAAATAAAAAGCTTTAGAAAGCAACGAAATGTGGGGCAGCTATTGCTGTGATCCATTAACGACGACTACAAGTGCCAATAAAGAAACGGTACTTGCGAAGCATCAACCATCAGTCGGTCGGTAGTAAACAAATGCCAACTCATCCACTCTAACAACAAGCTTCCCTTTTAGTTCTGGTATGAAAGAATAGCCAGAACAGGCTTAGCAGCAAGCTGAATATCGAGTATACACACTATATAAACACATACATATGTACATATGTATGTATGTATGAAAAGGTATTCTTGTTTATGCTAAAAGAGGGCAATTGTTCATATGTATGTTTTTCAGAAATCATTTACGTAATCAAGTTACATAAGACCAAAATGCAGGGCGAGTTGATAAGGTCATCGGGCGGACATGGGTATAATGACGCAACAGTATGATTACTTGCATAGCTCAGCGTCAGCACCAAAAACAGCAAGAGCAGCAGTATCAACATCATCACCATTTACCACCGTCATCAGTAAACCAACAACAACAGTAGATGTAGTATTCGTAGTTGCAGCAGGAGTGTCACGGTAAGACAAATAGCATCCGAATTTGGTGCTGCATTAACTGTATTTATTTGCATTTGTTTCGGCATCGTTGCTCCCTTCAGATGCAGATATTACGCACCAGCAATGCGGTTAATATTAGCACAGCCAACAACACATCACAGCACCAACACCGGTAAATCCAACACCAGCGCAAAATATTGTTATCCGCCTGTCTGCCATAACCGCACGCCGCACCGCATTACGCTCTTCCGGCACATTAATCAAAAACTCATTTTTGGCATTGCCAAAACAGTTCTGACGGTAGCAACTGCACTCCCTCCGCACCGCTCGGCTCCATCATCGAATTCTAAATGGTTATGTACCTCCCCCCTTCTAATGAGAATGACATGGCAAAAATCTGCTGGTGGCCTCCCGCATCTTGTTCACTTTGTTGACTACGTGTTGTTGTTTGGTCGCGTATTTATCAGATGAGCCCGTGAGCGATCCGCGTTTATTGTTATGATACAGCGAGTACTAGGCATATTAATCCCGGTATACCGAAAGCCCGGCATCCCGGGATCCCGGCCTTTTCCAACTTCCGAATATCCCGGGATCAGTCATTTTAAATCCCGGAAATTTCAAACAAAAATAAACCTCAAATGATTTAAAACATAAAGAGCCGATCGAATAAAACACACAAATATCACGCTAAAAATATCTTTCAGTGTTGTATTAAAATAAGAAAATTTAACATGAGAAACAAAAACAACAAGTTTGCAATTTTTTGTATTACAATAACACAATACGACAAATAACACTGAGCTGAAGAATATCCTCCTCGAGTAGAAAATGAGCCTTACTATGAAAGCGATGTTAATAGAACTAACGACGAGGTGCTTGGAGTGGATAAGGCAGAAAGTCCCAAAGATAAATTGCATCAAGTTTCAATGAGCAGATCGCAATTGTCCAATAATCGAATGGCATACAATTTTTCAGAAGACATGGTAAAATAAATTGATAGTTTTCGTTATGAGGCGATAAAGGCTTTGTCTTACAGAGAGCATTTAACTTTTTGTCGACAATCCAATCAAGAAGTGTTGAGGCGCAGAAGTGCTTCTCCACAGCAGATTTTAAATGCAACAAATTTAGGTCCAGGTTGGAAGATAACACACATAGATTGCATTTTGATCAATATTTATAAGGGATAATTCTGCCTCGCTCAAAATGGAATGGGTGATGTATTTAATTTTTACTTGATGCATTTCTTTTTTTACGTAATATATTAATTTATAATACTGGTCTCAAACAGTTAATAAAAATAAGTTTACTTTATGAAAAGACCAATAAATAAATACATGACTGACAAAAAATCGTTCTATTGTTATTTTGTATACTTCTTTAAAACAACTATTACAGGCGTGTTACATTTTTTGGCAAATTAAAAATTACGAATTAAAACTTCGTGAATGTCCCGGGATTTCGTTTTCAGATCTCGAAAACCCCTGGATCAACAAAGTGCCCAAAATTGACATCCCTAGCGAGTACTGACTGCAATGTTCTGCGTATCTGGAGCTGCTGGCTGTCACAGGGGTACGTTTAAGTGGCTTGACATTGAGTCATATTTGTCATCCACGGTTATCATTTTGTAAATTTCGATTGCACATTTTGTATATTTTTGTTCTGTGTTCTTCAATGTTCAAATATACATAAATATTTATATATGTACATATGTACATACATATATACATACATAAGTATGCATTTGAACGAGAAGCAAATGCGTACAAATCGACAAAAATTTTATTTACAATTCCACCAATACTACAACAAGGTTTTTCAAGTGTATATGTTAATTGTTTTATTACAGCCAATGATGTTAGGAGATCACATGCGAATATAAGTGTTAACCCTGCAAAAATTTGAGGACCACGTGGACTATTGTTACTAGTTTTTATGATAGCAACTTACAAACTAGCAACAATGTTATCCTGAGCTGGACCATCAAGTTTGAAAACGGAAGAGAAAGTGAACGTTCATACGAAGTAGCAATCGTCAATTGCACGATTGTCGCACGAAATTTTGCCAAAATTCATCGTCTAATGGCGTTACCGCATCGAGGAAGCTCATATCTTTTTCGAATATAAATAAAGAAAACCGGGTCAAAACGGTGGTTGAGATCTTAGCTGAACATTCTGTCCTTTTAGAGCGGTTAAACCATCATGAAGAAGCCGCAGCATCACTAACCTCTTGTTTCTCAATAAATAATGAGAACGAAATCAGAAATGTGGACGGCGAGATAAGTGGGAGCAACAGGAATTCTTACGTAAGTATTTGTTTAAAAATTATGAAAAAAATATTTTTTGGTGTTCTTTCATATTCTTCTTATGTTAAATATATATACATATGTATATATTTTAATAATTTTTACTTTTTAGATCTCTGCTATAAACTTTCTTTTACAAGGTCATACCCTTAAAAATTTTGAAAGGATTCTGTCCAGAAGCTTTGCGTGGAATATAATTTAGAGGGAATGCCCGGAAAAAAAGCCTGAAAGAGTACGCGCAGTTCTATGGTGTTTTATTAGGTAAGAATCCATATGTATAATATGTAAATTTGATAACATAAATTATATAATATAAAATAAAATAAAATAATATAATTAAATTAAAAATAAATTAAAAAGATAAGAAAAATTAAAATTAAATTAAATAACAAAAAATAAAATAAACGAAACAAATCAAATTAAAATAAAGTAAAAGGAAAGAAAATAACATAGAATAAAATAAGATTAAACTTTATTAACTATCAGTCACCAGGATTTCAGAAACGCGAATGTGGATAAAATTAACTTCATTCTAAGAAACAACAATTACCCACAGGACTTAATTCGCGGCTTAATCGACAGCAAAATCAGCGAAATAAATAACAAACAAGAAAAATTGCCAACAACGGAAAACAAAAACAAAAATGAAACAAAACAGTACTACAGTGTCACATACATATGTTCCAAAATTGACAGAAAACTTCAACCGCGATATACATACACATAAACAAACAAAACATATGCCTGGCGTTCAAATCAAATCGCACACTGTACACGATGTTCACAAAAACAAAAAGCCCAATTGAGCCTCAACAACAAAATAACGCGGTGTATGAAATTACATGCAAAGGGAACGAGAACGAGCACTGCAACAAAGTGAATATTGTGACGACAAAACGAACATTAGGAGTCAGGCTAGCAGAACACGAAGCGGATATTAGAAAAAACAAACACAGTTCAGCAATGTTCTCCACGCCTATGCACCGGGTGCGAACGTATATGTGGTTGAAATTCACATGTACACGGTCGTGGCAGAATTTTGTCACGAGCAAGCGCTCGTTTTTTAAAAAGGCAAGTCTGTTGGCAGATAGCAGGTAGAAAAATTTCATTCGCTGTAGCTATGTTCAAATAATACACACAAAAAAATGTTTAATAAAAAATGGCACAGCGATTTTTTATGCGCAGAAAATATTTATGGCGAAGCTGAATGTATGGTTTGCCAACATGTATACAGTCGCATACACAAAAATACCATTGAACGGCATTATAAATCGTGCCATAAAAATTATTTTGGCGTTATAGATGAGGAAAGAAATAACTTAATTTTATCTCTTAAAGAAAAGTTCGATTCTAAAATGCTTATTAAATTAGATCAGGTCAGCTCAGGTGAGGGAATTCCAAATGAAAGCGAAGGCATAAGAAAAGCCTCCTATGTTGTTGCCTTAGCTTTAGCAAAGCAAAATCGTCCTTTCGAGGATGGAGTTTTTGTTGAAGAAATCATGCAAAATGTATTAAACTGCTTTGGTTCACAGGGTAAAACAATGTCTGACGTTATTGCTAAAATTCCTTTATCCGGACAAACCGTTGCAAGACGTATTGAAAAAATTTCTGAATATATTTATTCCTTAACCAAAGAAAGAGTGCTGAATTGTGAATATTTTTCAATATGCTTGGATGAAACAACCGATATAAATAATATATGCCAGCTTCTGTTATGTATTAAAACAGTTAATAAGAATTTCGAAGTTTTTGAAGAAGTCCTGAGCTTAGTCTCGCTCCATGGGCACGCGAATGCAGAAAATATTTTCGAAGCCTTAAACACCCATGTTTTTTCAGTTTTCGACAAAAATAAGGTAGCTTCTGTTTGTACAGATGGAGCGAGGGTAATGACCGGAGAACGGACAGGCCTAGTTGGACTTCTTAGAAATAATGGAATAAGAGTCCCCACATTTCACTGCTTGATACATCAACAAGCTCTGTACGCGAAAGAAGCTAATATGGTTAATGTGATGAACATCGCTGTAAAAATTATTAATAAAATTAAGGGTGGGCATAACTCACTCAACCATCGAAAATTCAAAACTTTTTTGGAAGACTACGAAACAGATTATGGTGACTTGGCGTTGTACACAGAGGTGCGGTGGTTAAGCCGCGGAAAAAGTCTGCAAAGAGTTTTCAAATTGAGGAATGAAATAATTGATTTTTTTAATATAAATTCAATCAAAGATGTGGAAAATCTAATATCTGCATTGAAAGATAATATTTTTTTATTAGATTTAGCATTTTTGAGTGACATGACATCATTGTTTAACGATTTAAATCTGCAACTTCAGGGAAGAAATAAAAAATTTTTTGAATTAGTCTCGGTTGTAGAACATTTCCCGAGAAAATTAAAAATGTTACTGGAACAAGTAAAAAACCATGACTTTCAAGAGGAACTTCAAAAAATGCGAAATGATTTTAACTTACCCCTGGATAGTGGTACGCAATTTTGGGAAAAACTAGACCAAGAAAAATATCCTATTTTGAAAAATGAAATTTTAAAATTATATTCCATGTACGGCTCAACATACAACTGCGAATCTGCTTTTTCAACATTAAATTTCATACTAACTAAACAGAGGAACAGGCTCTCGGACATTAATTTGGCTAATCTACTCCGCATCAAGGATTATAGAAAATCAATTAATATTAATGAATTGTTAAAATATCATAATTACAACAAATAAAAAAAATACCTAATAAAGAAAAGTAAAAAAAAAAAAAATTGTTCAGTGTACATTTATTATATTTTGCTTCAATCCGTCGCTTCTCTTCGGTTTTCTCTGCTAGCAGCATTGAAAAAATGTATCAATATGCGTTTTGGAGATCATTGCAGTACAGCATTAGCACAACATATTTCAACAAGCGGACACACAGCTGATCTTAACAATGCGAAAATATTGGACGTCGAAAAGAGAGGAAAAACTAGAGAGCTTACGTATACTTGAGAGAAGGAAAAAAACAATTAACAAGAAGGAAGACAGATGATATTGCGGCCACTTATATGTTATGTTTATGAAATTAAAACTAGTATGACAAGTGTACACAGGAGGATGGTATAGCTTTTTTAGTGTCAATAGTATATACATATATTGTATTGAGCAAAATGTAAGTCTGAAGTTTTAATCGTTGTTTATTCTCAGTATGTAAATTTATAAAATTGTCATGTTGTTCCTTCTGTCTATAATTAATGTTTGTATTTATTTGTGAAAATAAAGAAGCGCCCCTGAAGAAGCTAAGGTGTTTAGCGACACGTCGGGCCGTAAGAGTGAAGCAAGAATTGCCCTTTTTTAAACAATATATCACTAAAGCCTAAAAATCGTAAAAAAAAGAATAAGTTAAATTGAATAGTAAAAATAAAATAAAAGAACAAAATTAAAAATATAACAAAATAAAATAAAATATTAATAACAAAATAAAATATAATGAAATAAAATACAGAACAAAATAAAGAAAAATAAAATAAAATAAAACAAAATAAAACAAAATAACTAAAGTAAAATAAAATATAGCCTTATATTTTGCCCCGGCCAATTACAATACATAACTATGTTAATTTTTACTTTACTTAGATGTTGTTTCAAAAATATCTGGAAATTCAATGAAAGCCGTCCAGAACGCTTTTCAGGTGGTTAAAAAGCGACACTTTCGAATGGTATCTTCCTCCAAAAATTCAGCAAAAAGCAACTAAATTTCAGTTAATATATTAATGCATTAAACAATGAATATAATTTTTTTTAGTTTAAATTAATTTAAAAAATGAATTGACGTATTTCTTTATTTTAATAGATCTAAGAAACGAACTGATATAGTTTTTAGTTTAAATGAATACAAAAATGAACTGATATATTTTTTATGAACTGATACATTTTTAAGGTTATATGATCACGTATATTACTTTATTTATTATAATGAAAATAAGTTTAATCACGATATTAAAATCAATGGTTATTTCTATATTGAACCTAGTTACGTAATGGAAACATGTAACCAGTTTGTATGTAGCTATTTAAAAAATGGTCTAATGTAACTAGGAATGTAGGTACTCCAATGTTATGCCGATCTGGGTTAGGTGGTCCAAGCAATGACATCGCAATGTTAATATTTCTAGTATCTTTTAATATTTTTGGACTACACGGAAACGTGGTCCTGGTTACAGTGTGCCTACTTACGGTACTACTGCTGTAGTTATTATAACCCAACGGAAACCCACTTTCCCGCCCAACCGGCACGAGGGGCTCAATCCGCATAACGTACGGATGTTTTTTAAATATACAAATCTTAGGTGCCGAGTCGTGACAGAAAAAAGTTTGTTAAGCGTCGAGATCCCAAGCTGCTCAGCTACAGAATAAGAATTCATCAGCCGAATACAAAGTTAGAGAAATGCAAAGTAAGAAAATTGGATCGTTAGCTGTTATTAAGAGAGGATAGAATAGTTCTTTTAATTATAAAAAGTGAGTCCGATACATCAAAGGTGCTGGAATGATTGTTAAAGTCTTGGCATAAACCCCGAAACGGTTCATTCAACTCAAAGTTAGTTCTGCATAGTTTCAAGAAAAGTGGTTTAAAGTTTCTCGTTGCACGGGAGGGTACATTAAAATTAATTTGCTCTAGAAGAAATGGACTTGAGATCCATCCATTGACTAATTTTACGAGAAATATTATACCTAACATTTCTCTGCGACTCGAAAGAGTAGGAAGATTAATAAGTTTTAGACGACTAGTGTAAGGGGGAAGATTGTATGGCGAATCCCATCGAAGATTTCTCAAAGCAAAAAGTAAGAATTGTTTTTGTATTGACTCTAGTTGGTCTGAGTGGACCTGATAACGAGGATTCCAAACTATGGAACCATACTCCAGTATTGGTCTTACTAATGAAGTAAAAAGTGTTTTAGTTATATACGGGTCGCGGAATTCCTTTGACCAACGCTTTACAAAAGCCAGTACACCCCTTGCTTTATTAACTGTGGAACTAATATGAAAATTAAAATTGAGTTTACAATCCATACCAACACCCAGGTCAACAAAACTGTTTACATGTTCTAGGACGTAGTTATTTATTTTGTAGGAGGCCGGCTGAATGGTTCGTCGAGAAAAGCACATGAATTTACATTTGTTAAGGTTAAGCGGCATATAATTAATACTGCACCAATTGACTATGCTGTCCAAATCTTGCTGTAGCAAGGATCTTTCTTCAGCCGAGGCATAAGTCTTAAAAAGTTTAACATCATCCGCGTACATCAATATTTTAGAATACTTTACTACTGTAGAAATGTCGTTTATGAATAGCAGGAACAGAATCGGTCCGAGGTGGCTGCCCTGAGGAACTCCCGAGGAAACATCGATGATCCCAGAATGAAAATTTTTAAAAACTACCTTTTGCGTCCTACCGGAGAGATAAGAAGACATCCAACAGAGGATACCAGGTTGAAAACCAAGCAGATCTAGTTTACGGATGAGTAAAGAGTGACATACTTTGTCAAATGCTTTACTAAAATCAGTATATATAACATCAGTATCAATGCATTCCCTAAACCCATTTGAAACATGGGTGGTAAATTCAAGTAAATTTGTAATGGTCGATTTGCCCTTACAGAAGCCATGTTGGCAATTTGCTATTATTGAGGAAATCGGATAAGTCATTTGATTGGTAACAATAGCTTCAAACAACTTCGGGATAGAAGAGAGTTTAGCTATACCACGATAGTTTTCAATAGAAGACCTGCTTCCAGATTTATGAAGGGGGATTATGTAAGACTGTTTCCATATTGACGGAAAAACTCCTTGCTGGAGGGACAAATTAAACAAGTTCGATAATGGCAGGTACAGGTGCTTTGCACATTTTTTTAGGAAACATGTCGGGATCATATCAGGGCCGTACTTGAATGATTCTTTTAAAGATATTAAATAATGAAAAACATCATCTGATGATATGACTGGAATATTAATAGAGTTATTGGGGCTCAGCTTGTATGGATAGGAAATACAGTTATATTTAAATTGAGTGGTGTAGTTAGATTTAAAGAACTGGGCAAATAGATTGGCAATAATCTCGTTATCACATGACACAGTACTTTGATATTTCATTGCGGAAGGGAATGCATTTACTCTGCGCTTAGAATTAACGAAACCATAGAAAGCTTTCGGGTCGTGGATAATGTTCATTTTCATTTTATTCAAGTATTTTTCATAACAGTTTTTATTTAATTCTAGATATTTATGTCGCAAGACTGAATAATTAAGATAATCCACATGACGACCAGTACTTTTATATATTTTAAAAGAACGCGATTTTTTATTTTTTAAAGTTCTCAAGTCTTTAGTGAACCATAAAGGGGCTGATTCAGTTACACAGGGAAAGTACAAGGAAGTATGTTTGTATTTACAAACGTTTAGGGAATGAGAATCCTTACAGCTACAGGGCAAATTTTTAGAGGACACCAACTAGTAGCACTGTTTATTGAAGAGAAAATTCTTCATATAAGTAAATTGATGCGACACAGCTTTCATAAATCTTTCGAAGAATCTTTTTCTCGAACTCTGTAGGGGCCCTCTAATCTAATGTCTTCATGGTCCAAGCTTCTGCGACATACAATGTGACATGCATAGTGAGAGACTTATAGAATATGATTTTGTTTTTTGGACGTGTACTTTACTGCTCAATTGCAAACTCAATCCCATGTAAATCTTGTTGATATATTGATTGTCCACTTTTCATAGTTTTAACTGTCAAATCGCACGATTTTTTAAAATTATTTTTCTATAATGAAGTGTCAATGTGGCCAATAAAGTATTCATGTAAGTACGAGTATATGTATAAGTTATCACGGGCGGCGCAGTCAAGTTTTCAACAGACAGAAAATGTTGTGCTTGGCCTAAGTCAGCAGATTGGACGTACAGCTAGCGCGGACAAAAGCTAAAAGAACAAACAACTCTAAAGTTACATCCAAGTGTTGCGCGTGGCCTGAGTCAGCAAATAGCTGTGTTCGCACGATCAGGTACTGCAAAGCACCGGAACTGCTAGCACTGCGTCGGCAGCGTCGTCGGCGGCGTTCACAATAGCGGATAGCTTGAGGGTAGTATAAGTAATGGATTTTTTTGTATTTAGCTTTAGTCACGTACGGGTACTCATGAGACTACAGCCAAATGCTGTAGAAATAAATAAATGTTAACCGATAAATAAACTTTTTATTTGGCGCCCAACGTGGGCTGTGCTTTTAAAGAATTAGTTGTCGCTCACGTTAAATTTAATGTAATAAATAAAATTTTAACGCGATTTTTGTAAAGATATTTTATCGTGTTTCGCTCTTGGTGTCTTGGTCTTCATCCGGCTTGTGCATCATCATCAACCCCTTCGAAATCGCTGGAGGATTGCATCGTTGGATTACACCGTTGGACATTTATCAACCCCATTTGTTCGAAACAAATTCAAGTACAAGTGTCGGAACAACCATTGTTAAAACTTAAGTGATTAGAGATAGGATAATATGGAATTAATGCAAGTTGAGTGACTCGATTTTCGGAATTTTTAAATAAAAGTAAATTTCCAACATTGAAAAATTTTAAATCTAAGTGCTAAATGGTTTTTAAACAAATTACTTTATTGCCCGGTATATGAATCACACCAACGAACACACGAGAGATCTCCCTGACTTAGGTGTGGACGATATACATCGATATTTTGAAATCACTCGATGTATTGTGTCGATGCATCGAACTGAACCGATCCAGTGTTTAGGCTTCGATGTACTCGATGTATCAATGTTTTTTATTCGATGTAATGCATTTCTTCAGTATTAGTCGAAATCACTAACAACAGAATCGCGAAGTTGCAACTCAACGAAATTTTAAATCGAGAAAATTTAAATCTCATGATGACCCTTGCGACGCAATATAAAATTCCGAGTTGGCGTTGGCTTGACCAAAAATATGAATCTATTTCAGAAATATTTAAAAAGAAACTGTCCACTACCGAATATATAACCTTAACAACAGATATTTGGTCTGACACTCTGAATATGAAAAGTTATTTGGGAGTGACTGCACACTTCAGGTGGCATTGAACTATTTTCAGTTTCTCTCGCCGCGTACGAGCTAGATGAAAGACATGTGTCCGAGTACATTTCCGATATGCTTATAAAAACTTGTGAAGAGTGGGGTATTGACAAAGAGCGTTTGACAGCTGTGGTTACCGATAATGCAACCAACATGGTAAAGGCAATAGATTTAGCGTTCGGGAAAAAAGAACTTAGCGTGTTTCGCGCACACACTGAATTTGGTGGCTGAGAGCACAATGGCATGCGTTGAGTGGCAAGATATAATTTCTAAAATAAAAGCAATAGTGACATGGTTTAAAAAAAATTGCATTGCTAGTGACGAGCTGCGCAAAGCAACTATGAGGGAAACGAAATTGATACAAAGCGTGCCTACTCGGTAGAACAGCACGTACGACATGGTTCAACGATTTTTGGAATTGCGGACAGTTGTCAATGATATTATTTTTCGATACCCCAACGCGCCTCCAATGCTTACTAACCTTGAAATATCTGAAGCATCATCAGTCCTCCTAATATTGCGGCCATAGAAGCTGCTACAAAAGAAGCATCTGGTGAAAAATATTGCACAAGTAGCAAAATAATACCGCTTGTGCGTTGCATGATTTCAAAAATTAATGTGGTTGCCGCTGATACGAATGTTGCAAGAGACGTCAAGAAACTTGCGCTTATGGCAATTCATAGGAAAATGAGTGCCATAGAATATGTTTCACCACTTGCCATTTCGAATATTCTTGATCCCCGCTTTAAACAAATACATTTTAAAGACCCATTAGCTTGTTCAAAAGCTATTGCAAAGATAAAAGATTTAATGGAATTTCAGTTGAACCATACTGATGAAACTGATTCTCACTCCGATATTTCTAACAGAAGTAACAAAGATACATTTTCATTGTGGAGTGATCACCAGAAATTGGTTCATCATAATTGGAAAACCAATAAATGAGATGAGAGTTTTTCCGATGAGCTTTCGATCTATTTAAGAACTCCAGTAGGTCGACTTAACCCTCCGATGTTCGGTGCCTTATGATGCGGTAAGTGCATCATAAGGGTCTGCCCAGACCCATAAAAATAATGTAAGAAATACGGGTTTAAAAATAATTTTATTTATTTATTTGAACGGATTAGTATTAATTATGAAGAGCAATTGGGTTTACAACTATATAGTTGCATGGAATGTTCATTAAGACATATGGGACGATTACATTTGCTGCAGTTATAACGAGTTTTACGTCGCTTTTTCGAAGAAGAAGCAGCACAATGGTGGCACGATGACCGTTTTGAAGCAACTTCAGCATATGATTGTTGCTGTGTTGCATCTGATGTCGATGGACAAGATTCCGGTACCTAAAAGTAGGGAAATAATTTATTTTAAATTAGTAAATATGAATACATGCATACACATATCTTTATACGCGGAGATATATGTAGGTGTGTATATAATTCATACTCACATTGATATTGAAAAGATTCATTGCTTGTCTTATATGAGCAAACCTCGATACTAATGGGTTAGTCGCCCGTTTCGTCATATGTGGAATAACTAGCTGCCGTGCCAATTCAATGATAAATGAGCGCCTCTTATCACTCTGCTTTGCCGGATTCAGCTCGTCATAGATGATGAATGAGGCCAAACCGGCAATATCCAGCATGTTATAAAACATTGCCAGTGGCCAACGGTTTGTCGAGCGTTTGCACGAATAGCCAGTCAACATTTGATCCATTGTATCTACCCCGGCTTTAAATTTATTGTAGTCCAAAATTTGATCTGGCTTGAATCCTTTCAATGGATCGGTGTTTTGACGGTAATGGGCAGTGGATAACATAATTACTGGCTTTTTCGGCTTTGCCATATACGAGCACAGACCGATATTATTATTGTGATAACAAAATAAAGTGCTTTTAACATCACGCTTCGGGTTAAGCAATTCATGCGGAATGAAGGTCTTATTTTTTCTTACGGTACCGACAAAAGCCACTCTACGATCCATCAACATTTCTGCCAAGTTGTATGTTGAAAAAAAATTGTCAGCAAAAACAGTCCTACCGCTGTCCATATAATTTTGCATCAATTTCATGACGACCCGTTCACCTTGATTCGTTTCTCGCTGGCCACCTGGTGGTTTTCCAGTATACATTATACCTTTCAAAGGGTAGTTTGAAACAGAGTCACAAATCCACCACACTTTCATGCCATATTTTGCCGGCTTACTCGGAATATATTGGGTGAATCGAGTGCGCCCACGATATGGAAATAACTGTTCATCGACGGTTACATGACAATCCGGAGTGTATGCTTTCTCTAAATTGGCCATCAGCATGAGCCATACATCGTCCAGGGCAGCAGATTTGCTTTGCTTCAACCTCTCAGCACGAGTACCACTGTTATCGAAACGGATGAAAGTAGTTAAGCTCTTGAACCGATTCAATGACATAGTGGCCTTATAAATTGGCATATTGTAGCTGGCCCACAATTCTTTCGCTGGCTGAGAATTCGAGTGGAATACACCAGCAATAAGTAGCATCCCAAAAAAAGCATACATTTCGTCTTCGTCAGTCATTACCCAAGAACGCTGTTTATTACTGGGATGCTTTTCATTCCATAGACGAAACGCTTCAACGGCTTTTCTGTTGGTTTCCCGCACAATGATACTTACGATTTCAGGAGACAGCAATAGCTTGAAAACAGCTTTATGACTCGGTGACGCTCCTCGTAGTGGCCCTTTACGAGTAAAAGTTGTAACATTGTGACAACGAGGCCTTCCAGGTGGTGGAGGATTTGAATTCCACATTCTACCATCTTTCGACCTGTATATAAGGCCCTGGATAATAGATGTGCTGCATGATTCCATTGTAGTTGAAGCCTCAAGGGCGATAGCTTCTCTATACAAATCCTCAATATCATCATGGTTTTCATCCAGAACAGCCTCTAACTCGATTTCCTGTTCTATATCTGATGCTTCACCGAAGTCATCTTCATCTGGAAAATATTCATCATCTTCTACGTAGCCACTTGTTTCAAATGGATCGGACTCCTGTCCCATAATTTCTTCAATTTGTGCCTGAAGTCGCTGACGTTCTTCCGGACTCACATTTGCTGCGTTTAGCTTACGAAGCAAACGCGTCAACACATCAACTTCATCCATATTTACTTGTTCCATTTTATTTAAAAAAACACTTCCCACTAATTAAAAAACACGTGTTCACTTCAATTGTCAAATGTCAACTAAAAAATTATCTCTGCCGCTGCCTCCGCTAACAGTTTAGTTGTTTACACATAACGGTCAACCAATTTACATGAGAAGCTTATATGGGTCTGCACAGACCCATGTGAGCTTAATAAACGAAATTAGTTTAAAATTATTATTTTTACAACAAATATAGCAAAAATCTTAATTTTGCTACTTCATTGTGTTTAGCACACTACATTTTAGGAAGTCATGGACTAAGAAGCCTCAGATATTAAAAATAAAAGATCTACATACATTTAAAGATCGAATGGGTCTGGCCAGACCCATATGAACATCGGAGGGTTAATGAAAATCCATTGGTGATATGGGAGGACATAGAAATACAGTTTCCCAAGGTCTATAGAATAGCTTATATATTCCTAACAATGGTCGGAACTTCTGTCCCATCAGAAAGGCTATTTTCGAAGGCAGTACAAGTAATGAATCAAGAAAGAAACAGGCTAAAAGGAAAAAGGTTAAGCAAAATTTTATTTTTACAAAGCATTGATAAAAAGTTTTGGGACATTTAAAATTAATTTTGTGTGCATATTTCTCTTATATAGACCACTTGCATTTATATGTGTTTTACATGTACAAAAGCTTCAATATTTAATAAAATAAAATTCATTAATGCTCCAATTAAATAAAAACAGTTGTTTAACACAATACTTTAGCATGACTATAGCATTTATTAATACATAAATAATACATACTGCATAAAATTGAATTTAAAATATGAAGAAAATTATAATTATTTCATTGAATAAAGAATACTCGATCCATCGAAAATATCGATGTATTTAACAGATACTCAATGCCAACATCGATGCAGTGATGCGATGCATTACATCGAAAAAATATCGATGTATTTTGTAAATGTCCATCCCTACTCTGACTTAATTTCTATTTTTAATAATATCGACCTATCAGAGCGGACAGACATGAACGAGGCACAGCTTTCGCAGGCCGTCTCTGCACTATCAAGCCGTTACCATTATAAGGAATAAAATCCATGGAGCTGCCGATGCGCTTCTATCATCTTTTAGTACGGTCCTAAATTTTGAGGCTATTATAGCCCGCCTTGATTTCACATATGCCGATAAGCGGCCAATTTACTAAGTGGAACAGGAGCTTTCTATGCTCAGACAGGGCTCTTCTAGCGTACTAGAATTTTATGACGAAGTAGAAAGAAAGTTATCCTTGCTAGCTAACAAAACGAAAATGTCGTATGAAACGAATATAGCAAATGCTATGAATGAAAAATATCGTAAAATGCGCTTAGAGTATTTATTTCTGGGCTCAGAAAACCACTATGTAATATCCTGTTCGCTTTGAAACCCGGTGACCTGCCAACTGCGTTGGCACTAGCTCAAGAGGCCGATGCGAATCATATGATGTAGACCCATCGTCTTCTCGCCTACGACAAAATGCGAATTTCACAGGTACTAGGAATAGGCACGTTCAAAAGCGCCAGGCATCCGCTGACCGACGTACAACCCAAAATTTCAAAGAGTGAACCATTTGAACCAGAAATATGGTAACGAACCTAGCTCAGAATCATATGAAGAATTATCGGAGCCAGTTGTCGAGGATCTGGAAGCAGAAGAGGTGAATTGTTTAGAGGAAGGTCTCTCCTGCCCTGGATCTCAAAAACACTAGGTGGGCAGGAGGTAAAACTTCTTGTTGACACAGGTGCCTCCAAAAATTATGTCAAGCCTCTAGGGGGTCTAAAGGGGGCCAAGTCTGTTGACAAAGAGTTTACAGTAAAATCTATACACGGACGCACTGACGTTTCTAAAAAATGTAAGGTACACCTGTTTGGTGTGGTATCAGATTTTTTTATATTACCGGACTTAGTAATGTTTGATGGAATCATAGGTCTTGATTTATTAAATAGGATCCATGCCAATATCAACCTTAAAAAAGGTGTTATTGAGTATAAATGTGGGAGTGAAATATTAAATTTCCTTAAAGGCGAAGATGTTAGCCATCTTCAACTTCAGACCTAGTCAGTCCCGGCAAGCGTTAAGGAAATATTTTTTAATATGATTAAACGCGTATCTGGAGTCTTTGCAGATCCGAATGAGAAGCTGCCCTACAACACAAATGTAGTGGCTACAATCCGTACTAGAGATAGTGAACCAACGTACGCAAAATTCTATCCATACCCTTTAGGTGTTGCGGATTTTGTGAAATATGAAATTGCAGTGTTACTGAAAAATGATATAATACGACCTTCGAGGTCGCCATACAAAAACCCCATATGGGTTGTCGATAAAAAAGGTTTCGACGAAAGCGGGGTGAAAAAGAAAAGAATGGTAAGGGATTTCAGAAAACTTAATGAAAAGACAATTGAGGAGTCATATCCTATCCCCAACGTAGGGGTTATTTTATCAAATCTTGGGAAAGCCCAGCTATTTACAACCCTGGACCTTAAGTCCGTGTTCCACCAAATTGAACTCGCCGACAGAGATCGGGAGAAAACCGCATGCTCGGTATGTAATGACAAATATGAGTTATGCCGTCTTTCCTTTGGCCTAACGAATGCACCTGGCATTTTTCAAAGGGCAATTGATGACGTCCTTAGGGAGCATATTGGCAAATACTGCTTTGTTTATATTGATGACGTCATCATTTTCTCTCAAGATAAAGCAGACCATTTGACACATGTAGAGGCTATCTTAAAAAGTTTGCTTGAAGCTAATATGAGGGTTTCTGTGAAAAAATCGCAGTTTTTTAAGACAGAACTCGAGTATCTTATATTTCATATATCGAAAGGGGGGATAAAAACCTGCCCGCAGAAAATCGAGGCAATACAAAACTTCCCACAACCAACAACATTAAGGGGCGTTCGGTCCTTTTTAGGAATGGCGGGATACTATAGATGTTTTGTTCGTGACTATGCAAAAACTCCAAAACCTATAACCAGTATCCTCAGAGGCGAGTTTGGTAAGGTGTCTGCCTCCCAATCAAAGAAAATAAAAATTGTTTTCGATGAGTACCATACCAATGCGTTTAACAAATTGAAGAATATACTGACGTCAGAAGACGTCATGTTGGCCTATCCAGATTTCAGGAAGGCTTTCGAATTAACTACAGATACTTCTTCGCACGCCCTTGGCGCGGTCCTCTCCCAGGAGGGCAGACCAATTACTATGATTTCGAGGATACTCGACAAAAAAGAAGAGCATTTTGCCACAAATGAGCGAGAGCTATTGGCCATTGTTTGGGCTCTTAAAAACCTTACACATTATTTATACGGCGTTAGGGAGTTAAACATTTACACCGATCATCAACCGCTAACCTTTGCAGTGTCTGATCGCAACCCAAACCCAAAAATAAAAAGATGGAAGGCTTTTATTGAAGGATATAATGCCAAACTCCATTACAAGCCAGGTAAAGATAATTTAGTAGCCGATGATTTATCACGGCAGTTTATAAACTCTTTACAGTCGGAAGCTGAATCAGATACCGCCACTATTCATAGCGAGCAATCTCTTACCCACATACATATACGGGGAAACAGTTTCAAAGCCGGTGAATGTCTATAGAAATCAATTAATTTTAGAATCGGGCCAACACCCGTCATTTTCGGGAATAAATTGCGGCACCTCCTTACATTTCCTGACAACGAGACTTTGTTCAAAATGCTATTGGAAGCAGTCAAATCTGATGTAGTGAATGGCATTAATTACGAGTTACCTCTGTTAGCGCAGATTCAAAACTGGCTGGTAACTACGTTTCCGAACACCACATTCCGGCACACAACTAATTTTGTTACAGATATTTTTGATCCTAACGAACAAATGGAAATCATCGCACAGGAGCACAATAGAGCTCACCGTGCATCACAAGAAGATGTAAAGCAAATTCTAGAGGATTATTTTTTTTCCAAAAATGGAGAAAAAAGCTAGTGAGGTAGCACCAAACTGTAAAATTTGCGTAAAAGCTAAGTATGTTAGGCACCCAGTAAAGCACCCCATAGGAAGAACACCCGTTCCTACCTTTCCTGGGGAAATCCTCCACGTCGATATTTACTCTACCAACGCGACCTTCTTGCTTACTTGCGTGGATAAGCTATCAAAATTTGCGGTAGTACAACCCATTCCCTCGTGAACCATAATCGATATAAAACCGCGCCTGCTGCAATTGATCAACCTGTTCGCAGGAACCAGAACTATATTCTGCGATAATGAAAAATCGCTAAATTCAAATAAAATAAGAGCTTGTCTCAGAGACTTTTTCAACATCGAAATCGTAAACGCCCGACCCCTGCATAGTACTTCTAATGGGCAGGTGGAAAGATTTCACAGCACCATAGAAGAAATTGCTAGATGCTTAAAACTAGAAAAGGGAGTTGAGGACACTACGGATCTAATAGTACTTGTAACATTCGAGTATAACAAGAGCATTCACTCGGTAACAGGCGAAAAACCTTTAGATATCTTTCATTCACGGGTAGGAAAAATCGGAGAAGCTCAAACGAGAATTGAAAGGGTTCAGGAAGTAGCGCTAAAAACCCATAATAAAAACAGGACAGCAAGAACATTTGCGGTAGGAGCAACAGTGCACATTAAGTCGAATAAACGTCTAGGCCACTCACTCCTTTGTATGTAGAGGGTGTGGTTCAGGAAGATTTAGGCTCATCGATCAGGATAAATGGTAGGATAGTTCATAAGGATAATATTCGTTAGCTAAATTTAAGGTCAGTAACCTATACCTTTTCCTTCTTTTTCCTCTTTCTCATGTTCTAGACCTCTTATCCTAACCCTGCTCATAACTTCAACTCCGATTAATAGTAAAGTTGTGGATTACTCGCATACAGACTACATACCGATTACGGATGGCGACGTAGTTCTATGGGACACTTACGGTTACATCAGACATACAACTAATTTATCTGCCTTTGCGGAGCTAACGCTCAATACCCGTTCGACACTAAAATTATACCCACGCAGTCACATGACGAAGCTGATGACAGCTGACCTGGAACGAATCGATAAGCTTCTTCGAAAAGTAACTGGACCAACGAGACATACTCGTAGCCTAAACATCTTGGGGAACTGCTCTCAAGGTGGTAGCGGGCACGCCGGACTTCGACGACTTTCAAACGGTCACGATAGAACTAGATAAACGTAGGGACAATAACAATCGGCAAATCACAGTAAATTCGCAATTACAAAAACAAGTTATCGATTTAACTAATACAGTAAATAAAATTCTGAATGTAGAAAAGTTAGAACATATAGATACCGGGCACCTGTATGAAATTCTATTGGCCAGAAATAGAGCTATTATCACTGACTTAGATAATATTATATTATCAATTGCCCTAGCGCAACTAGGATTATTGAATCCCGTTATTTTGGATAACGTCGAAATCGATTCAATTCCGAAGAACGAGTCCCTCAATAATCTAACTGTAACCGATTTGTTATTAGTTTCTAAGTTCAAAGTATTTCATGTTAATAATCTTTTTCATTTCCTAGTTAAGTATCCTAGTCCTAACCTTATTTGTAAAAAAAAGAACTATACTGCCCGTAGCTCACGACAACAAAATGCTATCCCTAAAAGATAACGCTGTATCAGTATGTGGTAAAGACATCTACTCCCTAAACGGATGCACAGGTAAGACTATGAAATTTTGCAGAAAATCAAATATCCCGTCTTGCGCTCAGCAGCTGGTAGCTGGTACTACAGCGAGATGCAGAACAACATTTGGTCAACTAGATTCCGTACAAGCCATTGATGATGGACTTGTTGTCATAAACGATCACACCGCAATTGTAACATCTGACATTGAGACTATTTCGCTGAAAAGAGGTACTGCTGACATTTTCGGGCGAGGCTAGCGTGAATGGAACGATATTCTTCAATCGAAACGCCCTACAAATAAGAACGGCGGAAACTCCTTGGGCTACGCGAATAAATATAACTGGGCATGACGATATAATGAGCATACCTTACTTGCGGCATCGTGAAATAGAAAATCGCCAGTTGATGAACCACCTAAACATTGGTTATTGACTGTAACATCACTTATTATAATAACACTGGCAATCGGCGTCGCGTTACTACTCTGTGTAAGTTTTTTTAAAAATCAGAGCAGACAGGCTGCAATAAAAAGAGTGGTAGAAAACATCGCACAAGGGTCCACAAGAAGGTCCGAGGACGTCCCTAACTTAGGAGGGGCAGAGTTATCACGGGCGGCACAGTCAAGTTTTCATCAGACAGAAAATGTAAACAAAACTCAAAAAATAAAAATAAAAGATTGTGAATTTGTTGTCTTATGGAAAATATAACAACTTAAAGAGTGGGTTTTGCTGCTATTGCCCTTTATATTAAACTTCTCAACTATGCATGAAATGTATAAACAATCTACCAATGAATCAAATGTCATATGATATTACATCTTTAATTATAATAAAGTTATTAAAGGAGCACTCAAAAATCCCGACTTTAAAAACCCGAACATAACAAAATCCAGACAATTTAAAAAAATACAGATAAGACATAATCCAGGCAGGACATAAAACAGACAACGAAATCCCGACCAGATCAAATACTTATAACATAATATCCAGACAAGGCAAAATTCCGACAACTCTTTATCCAGACAAGACACATCCCGACAAAAAAAGTTAAAATTCGTTTGAGTTAAATTTTTCCTTCAATGTACTAAAAAACAACAGAGAATTACTATAATTAGCAGAATTTATTAATCCATATTTAAAACATACAAATGCAAAATGCAAGAATTTTTTTTACAAATGCAAATACAGTTTAATTATATGTATATACATAATTATAGTTTAATGATTTAATTCACAAATTAAAAACAAACAGACATTCAATATGCATAAAAATAATATTTATTTAGCAAATAGGGCAAATACATACTAATAATGAAATGCTATTCAGATTTAGAAAACAAGTAAACCAAAAAGACTCGATTACATGCAGAAAAAGAAACATTAAAACAAAATATAAGAAAAAATATTTTTTATACTAGGCACAACTGCGCAGCTAAATATCTTAAAAATTATTCTTTGGAATAATTATCCTTTTCAAACAGCAATGTTTTAATACTTTCTTATTTATTTTCATAACATCGCCTTTTGGTTGTTTTTCAACAGCATTCATTTTTTCAATTTTAGTTTCTACTATTATTTGTTCCTTTATTAGATTTTGAATTAAATTATAAATATTTGAATGGCCTTTTAGGTAACCTAGCCTTCTATGCTTCGATTTTGTTTTGCGTTCGAGGAAGATGAAACACTACGTTATCGTACACTGAACAAAATATAGAAGAATATATAGGCGAAAGAGTTTTATTACCCCGTTTTGATTTTTTTCCATATATGTAGTTAGCTTCCAAAAATTTTGCCATTTTCATGAAATCTCTACTCCCGTCCTTAATAGATTCAAAATATTCTGGTACTTCTGCGGCAGGAACAAATGCAAGAGCTTTGAGCTTTATCATTTGCATTGAAAAAACTTCATTAGTGCCATATTTCTTGTAAAGTTTTTCTTTTTAAATCATTTGCCATAAGATTTGGCCAAAATGAAATAACCAACCTTTAAATTTAGCTTCAGGAAAAAATGATTTGAAAACCTTAACACTTTCTCCTTCAAAATCAGAAAGAATAAAGCGCTGATTATGCATACTTCGCACAACTTTGGCATAACGTTTGAGAGTTTCGCACAACCTTACGTATTTAATGTTGATAATGCTTCGCACACCCAAACTTATCAGCCCTGCCAACCGTCAAACAATAATAAATGGCTATTAACGTAGTAGGGTCATTCACGTTATGCGCACAAAAACAGCTGATCTTTGTGAAGTATATGTAAACGCATTTTGATATAAAATTTTAAAGCAGGCTTAATTATTTTTTACAAGGAATTAGCAAATAAAATATTTCCTCAAATCCAAGGCGAAATAGTCCATGAACACCACATTGTTATCGTAAACGTGATGCCACAAGCTCTCTTGTTAGCAATCCTTCGGTGTGGCTCTGGCGACACTTTAAAGAACGAAACACCGCCTTTTACGAGCTGATAACGCACCGTTCTAATTGGGCACAAAATACATAACACAACTATATGTACAACATATTCATTCATTTCATGAGCAAACTGCGCAAAATGTTTTTTTCACTAAAAATCACAAATCAAATGTAAACAAATATTTTTGTTTTTATCAAATGAAAATAAAGTATAACAATTAAGATAAATGAATAAAATCAAATTATAAACTTTAACGAGGTTACCTGTTAAATCTGCCTTGATCAAACCCAAATATACATGTATTTTCAAATCCGAATTTAGAATTCGTTAACGTTATCGGACATAAAAGAAAATTGTGTGATTGTACATTAAATTAAAAACCAACGACAACCGGCGGCATAGCAAAAAAAACATAATAAATAAAACTTCATTTCAACTCCAGCAAAAACTTCTTACAATAACTTAAAACAATATTTTATACTCATTTGGTGAACTCTTTCTCTACACTCCTTTCCATATTCAAAAATATTTCGTACTTTCGACGAAAATACAAATGGTCAACCTTATATTTTTAGTATTTGTATTTCAGCTATATTTATTTGGTTTTTTGAAGAAAATAAAACAAATAATATAAGTATTCACATGTTAACAATAAGAAAGTTGTGAATATCCCTAAAAACCTTTACATACAACTCTGTTAAAGCATTGGTATTGGTACCACTGCAATTGAAATGTCACTTAAAGAAAACGCTAGCAAATCAAAATTCAACAGACTTCAAATTTTTATTAAGTTGTGCTAATTTCTGGGTAATCGGATACAGGTAAAATGCATTGAACAGATTTTATTTGACACTTCAAAAGTTATGCGAAAGTTGTGCGAAGTATGCATAATCAGCGCTTAAGATTGGGGTTAAGGGAAATTTGATGATTGCAGGCTACATTTAAGAGTTCATATACGAACTCGTTATAGCAACGTTCGCTTTTCTCGGACATTAAACAATAAACCAATGGAACTATGTCGTTGCAGCTATCAGTTCCTACGCGGCCTTGAATTGTAAAAAGTTGTCTCAGTAATGAAGGCACTACTTTAAAAGTTCCATCCATGATCCATATGTTGGATTTAGACAGCAATCGAATGTTATCGGTAGTGATCATCATAATAACGTATTGACCTTCAAAATATTTTTATGGATTGTTAAAACAATTCTTCGTCAACGTATTTCAAACTGTTTGGAATTTCTACTTCTTTATATTTTTTGCTGTTGTGCGGACGGAGAATGCAAGTATTTTCAAAATTCCTGATTGCAATGGGCGGTAACCGATGAAATTATTGGCATGGTTTTAGAACCGAGTCTAATAACTTTCTTTTAAGAGAATTATTGGCTTTACCAACATCAAGATCGGATGCCATAGGATCGTGATTGTGCTCCGATGGTGGACTAACTATGACATGTTCTCCAGTATTAGTTATTGTAGTCGTGACCCTGCTACTGCAGAAATTATCCTTGTGTTTTTAACAGATCCAGAGTACTCTTAAGTTTCTTCTTCTGTCCACATGATATAGATATCAATGCAAGCACATTTTTAGTAAGTAAGTAGTTCAATATAAAATGCAAGAGCACATTTGAGTACTTATATCTTTCATAAGACAACAAATTCTTATTTTTTTTTTTATTTTTTAAGTTCTGTTGAAATCTTCAGCAATGAAAGTAATGCAGCATACAGACAAGAGGAAAGATTAGGGACAGGAAGTTGCAATTTATTGTATACATATACATAAATATTGTACTTCATTGGCCACATTGACACTATCCCCCTTATTACGGTTGTCGTCGTCGACACTAAACGACGACGACTTGTTGAAATCAGTATTGGCGTAGTCGTTATCGATAACTATTGACAGCTATTGACACACATTTCGTATTGACTAAGCAAAATTGCTGTCGACGTAGAGTTCAAGCGACGCCATTTCAGTCGACACCGTTTTTACTGACGACTAGAAGAAAATTTGAAGGTATATTTGTTTTTTTTTAAGAAATTAATTTTTATTAACAAATAAATATTTAAATTTAATTATTACATCTGTATTGATTTAGAAATCAAAATTACAAGTGCAGAACAATTTGAAACTCTTCTGGAAACAGATGTTTTCCAGCACATACATACATAATCGCAGTTTTGTTGAGTCGAAAATATTCTTGAAATCTGGAAAAAAAAAATGTTTAACAACTATCATGCAAAAATCCAAAAGCCTTATCCACGAATGTTAATTGTAACACTTGTTATCTGACAAACTAAATAAATCTGAATTCTACCTTATAATTTTTCTTTTTGCTGCAAGCTATTTGTTGCTCTCATCATCGCTTGAACAAAAACAATATTCAATTAAAATATTCCCACGAATTCGAACAATGAAATTTTTTGCATAAAAATTGTAAACAAAATGAAACAGCTCATGCAGAAATGACAAAGATGGTATTTCTACATTGATTTTGTCGATAAACTGTCGACATCGTCTCAATACGTTTAGCCAATACGAAATTGTGCGTCGATGTGACGTCGACGTCGACACGATCTGATGTCGACTGAAAAGCGACGACGACATCGACGACGACAGCCGTAATAGGGGCGTATATTTCTAGGTATCTTTTATACTTGTACATTATTTTTCAGTGGAAACAGAAGACAAGTCAAATTAAAAAAATCGGGCGATGTTTTAAAAATTATTTTTATATTTTGTCGGGATTTTTTGTCAGGATTGTGTCTTGTCGGGATTTGGTCATGTTTAAATTATGTTTGCTTTAGCTTTGGTCATGTCAGGAATATGTCTGATCGGGATTTGGCTATGTCTAGAATATGTCTTTCTGGATTTTGTATTTCGGGATTTTGTGTGTCGCGATTTCATTATACACCCGTTATTAAATTGTATTTGCATTTGTATGTTTTAAATATGGATTAATAATTCTGCTAATTATACTAATCCTGTGACGTTTCTCCAGTACATTGATGGAAATATTTAACTCAAAACGAATTGTAACTTTTTTTTCGGGAATGTGTCTTGTCGGGGTATAAAGTTGTGGGGATTTTGCCTTGTCTGGATATTATGTTATCTGTATTTTGTCTGGTCGGGATTTTGTTATGTCTGTTTTATGTTCTGTCGGGATTGTGTCTTATCTGGATTTTTTTAAATTATCTGGATTATACTTTATTCGGATTTTTAAAGTCGGGATTCTTTTTTAGGTATTTTTTAAGATCTGGCGTATTGTTAATATCACAGCATTGCAATTGAAGAGCTACGCGATTCTAAACGAGCAAAAGGTTAAAATAAAAATTTACATATAACCAATTAGTAAAAAAAGATGGTAAAATTAAACAAAAACACCCATTCCATTTTGAGTGAGGCAGAATTATTCCTTATATTGATCAAAATGCATTCTTAAAGGAATTCAAACCTTAAGTGTGTAACCCTCCAACCTGGACCTAAGTTTGTCCCATTTAAAATCTGCTGTGGAGAAGCACTACTGCGCCTCAACACTGGTTGGTTGGATTGTCGACAAAAAGTTAAATGCTCTCTGTAAGACAAAGCCATAACAAAAACTGTCAATTTATTTTACCAAACCTTGTAATAAATTGTATGCCTTTCGATTATTGGACACTGATCGAGCTGCTCGTTTAAAATTGATGCAATTAATCTTTGGGACTTTCTGCCTTATCCACTTCAGGAACCTCGTCTATAGTTCTATTAACAGCGCTTTCATAGTGAGGCTCATTTTCTACTCGAGGAGGATATTCTAAATGGGCAAAGGGCAAAACAAAGCTTTACGGAGTTTACGAGCCGATTGTGAACTCTCCAAAGTCTTTTCTTTGCAAGAAAAGTTTTGAAAATAAAATTTTTATGAACGATACAAAATTAATAAAATAAATGGCTGATTTCTGCAATTCCGGGATTTGAATATACTGATCCCGGGATAGTCGAGAGTTAAAAAATACCGAGATCCCGGGATTGACATGCCTAATATGTACATATGTACTTGATTGTATGGTCGGATTTGTGGAGTTTGTTAAGTTACTTACCGTGTTTCTTACAAATAAATAAAACCATAGAAATTCTAACAAAAGTGATTAAAATTTATTACAATTAAATTCAGTTAGCTTCTATAAAATTCATACCTACATATATTCGTTTATTTATTTTCAATATTTGCTTTTTTTTCAAACATCTTATAAAATTTTCTCTTTACAAATTTACCATTCACAGGAATAGTATTCACAGATAGAAGGATATTCGAGCATAACAGTATGTATGTATGTACATATGCACTTTTATTAATTTATATTTTATACACGTATGTATGCATGTGTATGTTGTTATTGCAGTGATGTTCACATGTACATCTATGCATGTACCTACCGACATATTTATTCCGTTTCAATGAACTTAATTTAGAAATATGTATGTATGTATGTATTAATCTGAATGTTTATGAAGCGTTATTTTTAATTTTTATTTCAGGGACGTATTGATCTTACTTTATTAGTTGTGCTTTGAATCTTTACCTATTGGTATGTATGCATATATGTATGTTGGCCAACAATGCAGGACTATTTGGTCAAAAAAACGTACTCTGCGAAAAATGTCTATCGGATGACAGAAAAATATTCCTCAGAGAGCTGAAGGTTGTGCAAATTTATGAATTTGCAAAGTGATAAATGTTGTCAGGGGGGAGTGTAACATATTTAATTGTCACGCAATGTGGATTTGCACACTGAACCAAAGTACATACATACATATGTATGTGTATACAATTTTTGTTTAACTCAATTTTGATTATTCCATTTTAAAAGTATGTTTAAAAGTTTTTTGGAAATTAACTTTATGTTGTGGTATAACATATCTAAATGCTTTTTAATTGTGGGAAAATAGAATGTCGTAAGTTTCTTTTGCAGCGAGAAAAGATGGCTTTTATTTTTATAATTTTTTTGAAATCAAAAACTAACTATGTTTTTAATTCTGACTTCTTTTTTTTCAATTAGACGATAACAGTTAAATCAAAGCAAATATATTTTGTTGGTCAAAAACAAGGTATTGGCCTAGTAAAAAGCAGACCTGTAATCTTAAATATGTACATACATACATATATAAGAAAACTTGCTTTAAAAAAGGGTAGTCATATTCCTTCATTCACAAGTGAAAAAAAAAACAGAAAAATAAAAGCAAATTTTTTACTAGGGACCTAAAATAAATTGATAAACTGTGAAACTGTGTTGTTCATTTGCTAAATTTAGTAACCAGTCTTGTAAAAAAATTTTTGAGTTGTAGCAAAATATTAGGTTTATCATGTGGAACTTATTATACATATTTTTGATTGTTTTGGCATTTTAAATTATTTTTACTTATTTGTTGATAATTAGTTTTCTGAAAGCGAGAATTTGAATAAGTATGTGTGTAATGAAACATTATTTGTTAAATTATTAAGTGATATAGAGGTCTGAGGTTCATTGCGGAAGACAGGATCATCAATTGTATTTGCATTTTAATTCAATATTTTATTGGCAAAAAAAAAATATCCGTATCAAAAATAGTTAATATTTCTCTATGGACTGTAAAGATATCCTCTATATCGTTCGATAATATGCTCAAACTTAAGTGCTCCATAAAATCATCGTCACAGTAGAACACCCATTTCTCAAAAGCCGCCTTCAACCGACTCGATCACATCAGCTTTTACATTTAAATTACAACTCAATGATATCTGAACGTTAATTGTTCGTTTTCTCGGTTTGCCTTTGGAACAAGCTACCTGCTAAATTCACGAAATAACGATTGGACCTAAACTAAATTAATGTCGGAAAACCCGCGAGGTTCTATTTTTCCGAAAAAAAATTAATCGCTGGACATACATTGTTATGTTGTTGGTACGGTTTGAATGCATTTGCGTCATATTTAAACATTATACATTACTTTAAAAATAATAATTATTTTCAGAGATTGGTCTCTTTTAATTTTGGCATCCTAAAACTGTGCGCAGGTTTTACCAGAAATTTAAATACAAATTATTATTTTTTTGTCAGTTTTCATATAAAATTCGTAATATTCCAATCATTGTGGTTACATTTTATGTAAATATCTTCCCTAATTTATATTTTTTCCTAATAACGGCCTTCTTTTATTCCCGTTTCTCTAATACCTTCTAAATACAATTACAATTTGATGTCATTTTTAACTTTTATGACAAAGTCACAAATAGTCGGAAAAAATCATACACAACTTTAATATTTACATAGATATACTAAGTGTATGTATGTATGTGAAAATGTTAAAGCCATATTTGAAATCGGCGAGTAAAAACACATTAAGTAATTTTGAAACATATAAAATCATAATAGATCTAAGAACTCGCTTTTCTATTTCAGGTAAAAATTTCACATATTTAAACAACTTTCATCCGTCTGAGATACATACATATATGTATGTCTTCATTTTCCGATTATGAAAATATTAAGCGGAATACGTTTTTATGAGAAATCGATGACTGTTCCATGGGGTGTCTTGCTTTTTAGCGTAAATAAATTTGGCTCCATACAATAAAGGTACACAGAAATGTACTTACCAACATACATGCATATGTACATATATGTACATATGTATATACATGACATATCTTACCTATATAAAATTCATAGTATACCGCAATACAAATTCAATTATATTTTTAATACCTTTACACATAAAAATACGTTTGCATTTTTTTATCAACAAAACGGTTGGTTAACCATACGATTATGTATATACATATTTGTATACAAATCAATTCATACGTGTAAATGTAGTCTAGGCTTACTGAAAATACTTCCAGTTATCTATTTCATTTTATGCAAACTACATAATATTTATTTATGTATAATATATAAAGGAGTAGCATATTATTAATGATCAAAAACTTGAAAAAATTGCTTTCAAGTTTTCAATTTACACTTGATTCTGTATGGAAAAAATAAAAAATGTGTCATTATTAATGACACACGAAATGTTTTTACACTTTTTTTTCCAAAAGATGAAAGAAAATGGTAGCCCTCATTTCAGCCTACTGAACTAAAATATACACATTTTTTCTGTAACTTGCCACTCTATCCGTATAAACACGATATTTTGAAAACAAAAAACGAACGGAATGGTGCAAAATTTACTTAGATATAGAAATGAAAATATTTAGCAGATAACGATTCTCCTTTTCTTCGCTAAGATACATGCTAGTGGATCAGGTTATTTTATTTAGATTTTATTTCGTAAATATTTTTGTTTTGAGTTTTGTTTTTGCCAGTTAAGTCTCCCTCGTCTACGTACATACATAGATGCGTTGTTATAGTAGATTTAGAAAAAGTGGCTTCTGTTAACGCAGCATTATTTTTTCGCCTAAAATTGCCAAGACAAACCAAGTAATAAGCGATTGTGAAAAACAATCAGCAAAAATAAATGTGTTAACTAATAATTAGTTCGTTAGATGAAACGGAAAAGCAAACAAAAATTTTATTTAACTCTATTAAATGAAACTGTTTGCTTTTATATAATTATCTCAATTAATGAACAGTGGCATTCTTGAGGATTAGTGTGGGTACAGGAATTAAATTTTGAAATCTAATATAAGGGTTTCGTCGTATGTATGTATATTAAATGCAAAAATAACATAAAAACGTAATTAATTGCTTTTATGTTAGTTACAAATGATAAATGCAAATGAATGATATTTAAAACAAATTATTTTTACAGTCGTATAACGCAAAAGTATATATGCATATTTAAAACTTCATAAATTTAAAAAAAGGTATGTGGTAGACCACTTACATATGTATGTATGTAGTTATTTGAATATATACTTCCATTTCTTTCTCTCTGTAAATGCAAAAGGCTTAAAATTATAAAATTCGGTTCTATTATGCTTTCTAAATACATATTTTAGTTTTCTTGTTAAGAGCGATAAGCCTTCGTTCATTACACCTCTTACTTATTTACTACACCTTTTCAAGTTCATAATAAGAAAATGTAAGACGATAATGAGAAACTGTAAGGTTGTATTGAGAAAGTGTAAATTCAAATGAGAATGCGTAAATTCAAATTGAGAAATGTAAGTTCAAAATGAGAAAATGTAAATCGTACTGAGAAAGTTCAAAATTATAATGGGAATATATAAGTTGATATTGAGAAATGTAAATTCATATTGAGAATGTGTAAATTCAAAATGAGAAAAAATAAATTCGAAATGAGAAAAAGTAAATTCAAATTGAGAAAATAAAATAAACTGAAGAAATGAGTTTTTCTTTCAGTTAAAAATAAAGCCAAAAGCGAAAAAGTGCTTTCTGAATTTATTATTGCAATATCAACAGCAACAATTGGTAACCATCTCCAAGGTAGAATGTACCTACAGCTTAAAAAAAGTGCATACATTGCCGGCTAATATAAATGCGAGGGAGAATAAAGAGAAACGAGCAAGCTATGTTAGAAAACTTAATCAAGCCATTCGCGAAGGAAAACAGATCGCTTGGATTGACGAGACGAGTTTCAACCTCTTCTGTCGGATGTCTCGAGGTCGATCCAGGATTGCAGCTGCACGAGGTCCAAAAGTGCATTTGATTGGAGATATAACAACGACCGACGTTTTGCTCATGGAGCGTAGAAAGGGCTCATTCACGGCCGAAGCATGTGGCGAATGGGTTGGAAAACTCATTGAGCGTTGGCAAAACATGGGGAATAATGTGCGGGATTTGGTAATAGCTTGCGGCAACGCCCCATGTCATTCTTCGATAGAAGGGAAAGTGGTGGAGCGTTCGGGAGAAGAAGCAAGTTATATACAACGCAAAAACAACAATAACTGGGGGAGATTGCGCAAGGGCTGTGCAGCATACAACTACGTTTCATACAGACGCACTTGCATTAAATGATATGAATGTTGGGGTGTAATGTTTATTGTTCCAATCTTTGTTTACATACTTTTTTTAATTATACTTTTAATAAAATTAAATTTTCAATACCATATAAAATTTAAATTCAAATTTATTTTTTCTCAATTTGAATTTAGTTTTTCTCATTTTGAATTTACTTTTTCTTAATTTGAGTTCACTTTTTCTCATTTTGAATTTACACATTCTCAATATGAATTTACATTTCTCAATATCAACTTATGTATATGTTCCCAATATATTTTTATACTTTCTCATTTTGATTTACATTTTCTCATTTTGAACTTACATTTCTCAATTTGAATTTACGCATTCTCATTTCAATTTACACTTTCTCATTACAATCTTACATTTTCTCATTATGAACTTGAAAAGGTGTAGTTGTTTATTTTCCTTTACGCTTTTGTATACTTTGATTTTTATGCTGTTTATTGCTACAAGCGCTACCAACATTTTCTTCATAGTCTGATGTTGTAGTTGTTATTCCTCCCACATCCGTCGTCTCTTCAGTTTTACCGGCATCTGATTTCAACGTCACTGCTCTTGGTATGCCACTTTTTATCACATTCGAAACTGTGGTTGTTGTCGTGGTAACGGTGCCATCGGCATCGGTGGTTGTGGTCGTTATAACACTTTCGCCCGCCTGTTGTTCGAATATTTGCTTCAAATCGCCGCCGGCAAATAAAAGTTTGTTGAAAAGTGTCTCGCCGGATTCTTCATTGATCTGTTTGGGATGCTTAGTTTTGTTTTCTGGCTTGTGTATAGTTTCAATAACAATAGTTTTCTTGCCGCCATCGTCATCTATGATGGTCTTCGTTTCTACAGTGCGTACAACTTCCGGTTTTAGATTTTCGGCGACTTTACTGCCATACTCGTCTGTCCGATTTACGGCCCCCTCGATTACATCGTCATCGGCTAGCAAGTTCTCAACTGATTTTCTTAGTTGCTTTGTGATTTCTTCAAGTTTGCGTTGTTCTGCCTGAAGTTTTTCAACCGTATCTTCGATGTCCGTCGCTTCGTCCTTCAAATCAAAAGACGTATCGGCAGTCGATTTATCCAGTACCTGTTCTGACTCTTTTATAGAGGTATAAGTTTGTGATTTTTGTAATTTAAGCGGTGTTTCGGCATTTGGATTTTTAATCACTTGACAGCCATCGACTAGTGATATATTAACAGCCTCTTCATCTTCATCCGCTTCGGCATCGTCTTCTGAATCACTCGAATCTAGGGAGTCTTCCTCTTCTTCACCTTCATCATCATCATCACCATATTCATCATCATCCTCTTCATCGGCATCGCTTTCGTCCTCATCTAAACCAGCAGCAAGCTTTTTAATTGTATTCCTATTACTATCCCTTATTAGCTCTTCCAACAGCCGTTGATTGCCATTATCATCACTCATATTACTTACTGCGGTACGGTTGCCAGCTCTGAGCTCTGTGCCATGCACTAATGCTAGGTCAGTCTCATAATCGTTAGCATCAGGATCTCCATAGACGAGTTGTTGCTGCTCATCAACATCCTCCACTTCAAGGCTCTTCTGCAAATTCAATTTAACACGCTTGTTCTCTAATAGTTCCACCAATACGTTCTTCATTTTTGCGTTTAATGAAAGCTCTTCATGCGGCTGGTGTAACAGCTGCAAATTTGTTTGTTGCTGTTGTTGCGCTGTCGGCAAAACAAACGTACCGCTGCGGAGCACACCCGTTGCCGCAGCTGCCAATTCATCAGCCTCATTGTCGCCGTCATGCTCATCTACTATTTCAACATTCGTCTGCGCCTTCTCAGCGGCAACATTTTCAACGATGTCACCATCTAGCCTCGACCGAAATATTATATCTGGTTCGTTATCGAAAATTGGATATTCGTATTCGGCTGTCTTTCCAACCGCAATGCTTTTTACCTGTCCTTCTCCAGTTATCAACGGATTTACCACCTCCACAATGGTATGTGTTGTGGTTGTACTGTGGGTTGGAGATTTGGTATGCGTTGATGTGAGAATTCCAGCTGGGATAAACGGGGCTGTGACAACAACTTCTCTTGCCACAGTCTGATGTAATGTTATTGGCACAGGTTGTATACGTAATTTGGATACGGAAGAAACGCTGTTAATGGACGAAGGGCCAAACTTAAAAGAAATGTCGAAATCATCAGAAGCTGCGGATTCGTCATCGGTGCGTAGAAAGAGTTTTTCATTATTGGCATGAACGGTCACTATGGAGGCAGCATCCTCCTCTATTTCTTCGTCATCATCGCCTTTATTCTCATCATCATAATCATTATCGTCGTCGTTCTCATCGACTGTGTCTAGCAACATAGTTTCATTCATCAGCTCCGGTGGCTCTTCATCCTCCAACGTCTGATCAACTTCAATGGCTGCTTGTGTTGCTGCTGCCGCCACCACTTTTGAAACGCCCTTGGTGCTAGATTCGTGTGTTGGTGATACAAGTGCACTACTGGCTTTGCCCTTTCTGCTGTTGTCATCATCGTTTTCGTCACTTTCGGGATCTTGCAATTCTAACGAGATTATCTTCTCCTGGCAAGTTTCCACCTGAATTGAGTGGTAAGTAGACGGAAATATTCGAATTCTATTTAAATATTTTATTATATGTTTTTTATTTTAGAATTTAAACCTGACACAATTGGGGCATGTACTAAAGTGGTTAGTTCAGTAAAAACCATAATAATATTAAAGTGCTTGTGGCAAAAGCGGTAAAAGTTTTTAAAGTATTTAATAGTTTCCAAAATACGCCAAGCTTAGGCTTTAACAGGTGCTACAAAACAAAGTATAGTCAAAGTTTAATATAAAGAATGCAAAGATGCTACATTGTTTAAGATTATGTGCCGCTAGTTGCCTTATTCAATGCAATAGGATTATTTATAATTATATTATTTCATGCAAATAAATAAACTTAAATCATAACAAACAAAATCAAAACAATAAACTATTTTTTTACGAATTTTTTCTATTTCACTTTTAAGTTAATTCAAATAACATGAAGATATTCATACGATTTACGTAAGAGTACAAAATATCACCATTTCACAGTCACAAGTCACGAGTCTGGATTATCTTTTTATTTTTGTCATATTAGCAAAGTTTGAAAATAATTTTTTTATTAAATTTTAATAATCCTGAATAAAAATATGGTTATTCTCAAGTGAAAACCGTATCATGGTTCAAAACTGTAAAAAAAGCTGCAAACAAAAGTAAGAAAATTTAATTGCAGGATGGATGTTCAATGAAGGGGTGGTAAAGTCGTTGCCATCGCTTATACATAGGAGCATATTTCCACAAACGCTTTGTTGATTACCACCATAAGTTAGCGGCGTCCGGTTAGACCATTCAATCAGTAGCGAATTCTGGGTGTCATTTTGAATTGGAATCTGAACTGTAAGCAGAATAAGTTCAGCGATATCAAAGTCTTTAGTGGCGTCGTATACTTACAAAAGAACATAAGAAATCCCAGTATTTGTCAATGGGTATTTACGGCAATCGTTCGATATATTCTCCTATATAACGTAATCATATGATGGTTTCCCTAAGCAAGTTAACTCGACATTACTCACCTAGGTGAAGACATCCAGTATGATAAATATCGCACTGGCGATAGGCAATCATTGAATTCGTGAAGTAAAATGTCGGGAAGGGAAGACTTGCGGCCGCTGTGGTCGAGTGGGTAGCGGTGCGTGCTATAACTCGATATGCCGCTGAGTTCAAGGATCGAATCTCAGCCAGTGCATGTAAAATCTTAATCACAAAAGAGATTTTATCTAATAGCGGTCACCCCTCGGCTGGCAATGGCAAACTTCCGAGGGTATTTCTGCCATGAAAAAGCTTCTCATTAAATACATCTGCCGTTCGGAGTCGGCACAAAATTGTAGGTCCCTTCATTTACGGTAGAATATAAAGACGCGCACCACAAATGGTAGGAAAAGCTCGGCCGAACACTGAGCTAGCTATATAGTGTAAGAGCCAAATTATTATTATTATTAAATATAAACAAATCTACTTAATTTTGTAGCGATTTTCCGTCATCCCTTGTCAAGTTTGGTTTTAAGACGTGCTTTCAGTAGATTTCTACCCTGTCGGAAACTTTAACAACAACAAAGAATATAAACAAATCTCTTTGTTAACTTTTTGGAAAACAGGCAATGAAAGAAGTTCTGTATTCTGTTAAGTTTATTTCCAACATAAATCTTTCGATTGTGCATTTGATGTTGTTTGGAAATTGTGTTCTTGATCTGTACTAAAAATTTCTTGCCAACACAACTCTGTAACTGCCAAAGGTCCAAATGTAGAAATCGTGTGATCCCAGCTTTGTACATAGTGTAATAACTAGATATTACATAACTAGTCGAGTTGTAAAACAATTGTTCTAAACTTTAACCTAAAACTTTTAGGTACTAAATCTCTACGAATATTTAGGGTAATCGAAATATTGTTAATTTAGAGAATTATTTCCTCCGTTGTGTTAAGGTTCTCGTTGCAAAAAGAACCAAATTTTTTTTTAATTTCGTTGCATTAGTTCTCGTTGAATGCGCAGACAGGGACGAACTACTTGGATGTATTCGTATTAAATAAACCGTGTACTTTGGCATAGGACAAATAAGTTCGGTGCAAAAATACTAAAAAAAAAGGAGATGGATATTGTGTTTGAATCATGAACATACATACATATGTATGTATATATTTTTTAATCTCGTACAATTAAAGGCCAGTGCTTTTGTTCAGTTCATCCAAATAAATACATATGTGGTGTAACTCTAACCATAAATTGCTAATCTGTTTACGGCATGTCTGCTTACTTATACCGAGAAGTCAACTGTGCACACAGCGGTATGATTTTTTACGGCGGTACACTGCACTTCCAATACCGCGCCTATTTAAGTATTTAATAATGAAATTAGTCGCTGACAAAGCATAAACTACAAGAACGATTACAATCTGCTTACTTGGTCGTGATATTAATGAAATAATAAGCGGATCGCCTTTTCTCACCGTCCAAGCAACACAACACAACACAAATTCAGATGATTCGCCCCGATATTGCTACTGGCATGGTAAAAAAAATCGGCCTTTTGGACCGTCCACCATTAGGATATATGTAGATGAGCTCAGAATCTTAACGCGGAATGGAAACTAGGTCTCTCCAACCATTGATACCAAGATTTTTAGTACTTTAAACGGGCCCTGAATGCCGGGATTAACATCCCGAGTACACTTTGATTTACATATTTTCATAAAGCGATGGTAAGATGCTGGAAATATCATTGTAACATATGTACATACAAACATATAAATACATACATACATATACAGAGGCAGTTCTTATCTCATGTAGAAAAAAGCTGGAGGATATAAGGTTCAGAGTAAATGGCTATCCTGTCTCCACGAAGCTGCGATAAGGTATCTGGGTATCATTATCGATAGAAGGTTGTCGTTCAAAATGCATCTCGAATACTCCAGAGACAAGGCGGTCTCAACAATGACCTATTTGTCCAGAATAATGCTCAACGCAAGAGGACCAAAGCAACGAAGCAAAAAATTGCTTGCAGGCGTAATAAGAAGTCAAATCTTGTATGGAGCCCCGGTGTGGTTCGATGCGGTATGTCACTCATCGTATTATCGGGGCATAAAGTCAACGTATCGTCTGTGTGCACTCTGGGTATGCAGCGCATTCAAGACTGTGTCTGATGAAGCAGCCCTGGTAATTGCTGGTATGTACCCACTAGACCTACTAGCTAAGGAGTCTGCTCATATCTTCTTAAGTACGGAGATAACTACTGACCACCCGCAAGGAAGCTAGAGTAAATACCCTAGCCGAATGGCAAAACAAATGGAACAGTGCGACAAACGGACGATGGACATAACGATGCATTCCAGACTTAGAGCGCTGGGTTCAAAGAAGCCACGGCGAAGTTGACTTCTACACGACCCAATTTCTGAGCGGTCATGGATGCTTTAAGTCGTATCTGCACAGATTCAAGCACGAGGTTGATCCTTGCTGTGACTGCTGTGGGATCGGCGTAGCAGACAGTGTGGAACATGTATTCTTGAGATGCCCACGCTTCAACGACCAAAGGGCCATACTGCAAAGACAAATTTTGCGAAAACCTTTCGCCGGAAGCAATTGTGAACTACATGCTAAGAGGCAAAGATGAATGGAACCTAGCCAATGGCATTATTTCAACAACGATAAAGATTCTTAGAAGAGAAGAAAGACAAAGACGCAGAAGCGCCAACGTAACAGTGCCACAGGATACGTAGTAACGGCACCATAAGAGTGGTAGTAAGTGTTAGATCGGAATCTAGGCCTTTCCGACTGCACTTAGCTTACTAAAAAGGTCCTAAGCATCTCAGCGGAATGGAACCTAGGCCGTTCCAACCGCCAAATGGCGCTCTCAGATTGCTCGCCTGGCTCTACAAAATTGGCAGATCGGAATTTCGGACTTTCCAACTGCGTATGCGAAATTAGGCTGATTTTCTAGGCTCACGAGCGGTGCCGAAACATTCACATTAAGCCGTCAATGCGGATTGGAACCTAGGACGTTCCAACCGTAAAATTAAGCAACGAAAAGCTATAGTAATATAAAAGTTGAATATTTCTCAGATATAAATGCAGTCAAAGAATCAAGAATGTAAAGCGTCGGGGCGGATTAGAACCCAGGCCGGGTCAACCGTCAAGAGCTACAGACGCAAAAAACTGGGCTATCTTTCCCTTTGAGCAAAAAAAAAATGGAATACAGCTTGTGTTGCAAAAGCAGAAGCAACAATGGCGTAGCAGTGGCGACTAACCGCCCTTCCCCCCCATGATATGCTTGACGGCAGTCCCGTGGGGAGTGGAATTCGACGGAAAACAGGCTTATCCTGGTTTCAAAGGGCCACTTGAGGGTAGCGCGCTACCACAACGCCTATGAAAAAAAAAAAAAAAAAAAAACATACATATACATATGTATATACATACGTAATTGTGCATGCAACCTATCTGCACTGCAGTTTGCTGTCGTTGGAGAAAGTTATAACTTCCTACCTAAGATATTTTCGGCTATACATGTTTTTGTATGCATGTATTTATATATTTTGTGTCAAAGAAAGAAACCACTCCCAAAATCAATGCTGTACTGAAGTCTTTCTCAAGAGAAATGCTGTGGCGCGCCCCGATAAAAAGCAGGAGCTTGCCAATCAGACCTACTCCAACCGCAATTGACAAGGCTGCCAGGCCAAGTACGTGGGCATTCTATGTAAGATGCAAAGCTGAACTTAAAGTGAGATTAAAACAATAAAGCGAAATAAGAGTTTGCTATTCCAACTGAAAATATCTCCGGAGGGTATTGTCAATACGTTGCAGCTTTCGCTGATGATTTGAAAGAAAATTTCACATAAACGCATTGAATGGCAAGTGACGCGGATAAGCCTATCCATTCCGCAAAGTTCAGCTGCGGTACTCTGGTGCAACGAAGACATTGCTGGAGGCACAGCAATAAAATCAGGAAATAATCCTGTTTTAGCAATTACTAGGACAAGTACATATACTATATAGATACGAGGGGCTTCCCATACAAGAAAGTGTTTTCAAAAGCAAGGACAATTCGAACTCACGTTTGCTTACTGACTGGCCGAATAATGTCGGTACTCTTTCCGGTCCAAGAGAATTTCTTACATAAGACGGTATAACGTGAAAGTATGCTCGTCACGAGGACTATCTGAAAATATGTTTGGGTTTCGTTACGGCCCACAAGACAGTAGATGCTTAGAAAAATCATAAATTGCTGCACAAAATATAAAAGAGCTGAAGTGGCTTTCTTCGTCACCGCAATTCCTGCTATCTTCGACTTAGTCAACTTTTTAGGATCGACCACGTTTAGATCTTATAATTTTTTAATTTGATTTCTTTCTTCAACATTGATTTTAAAAATTTTAATCCTATCATCCCGGCTAGATAACGCCGCCATTCAATTTTAACTACTGCTTGGAGCTGCTTGTTTATTTTCACACGTTCTTGTTTCGTAGAAGGCGCGAATATGAGAAAAAATGAAAGTATCAAAAAACCTACTATACTAAGTTCGGGTTTGTTACGGAATCCTGCTTCTAAGTAAACGTTCAACCAATTTTCCCAAATTCAATTTTCACTGGTTCAAGTGGGCTTCAAGTTAAATACCCATTTCTTTCTTTTTTTTTGGTAATTTATTAATTAAATCGCTAAAAATTAGCTTAACCTTATTTTTCTTTTCTTCATATCCCGTAGGAAGGCGCGATCTTGTATTCTTTAACTAAATGTCTGGTTTCATTGAATTTGATTCCAATGCACCCACTTTCAATGTGTTTACCGTTTTGGAGTTACAGTTATGTAGTTACATATACGTTTTCTAAACAAAATTAGAATAAATACATTTTAAGGGTATTTAAACAACTTAAATTTAACTGTGCGTCAATTTTTGCATGTACGAGTATCCATGTGGCTTTGTAATTGTGTGTACATTTCTTCACGTCTTTTTGTCCTATTTTTCGTCTTGCAACAGGATATCTAGTTTCTGGCAACTGTATGTACATACATACTATGTATGCTGCGAATTAAGCGCTGTGGTATCTTTGACCGGAGAACGGAAGTGTACGACTTTCCGTACTGTTATATCCGTTTGCAGCGTTATACAGCATAGTTGCGTGGCTCGTCCGTCCGCTCTTGTTGCATTGGCCCTAAAAAATCTCTGCGCGTCTCGACTTATACGTACTATTTTTTATTTCTCCTGATAGTTTGTTCTTCTTGCTTTGTACTGATTGCGTTCCTTTTTCGCGTCTATGTATGTGTATATGTATGGGAGCGTTCGCGGTTCGTCCTTCGTATGTTGGTTAGCCTGTGGTTCAATGTAATTTGTAGCATGTGCGTGCTTACAGAGACATTCTTTCGAAGCTTTCGATTTTTTCCTTTTTTTCTATTCCGACAGTTTTGTCTGCTTTGTATTGCCATTTAATGGATAGGTCCCGAATTTGCCGAGTTTATTCAATTTTCAGGCAGCTATAAAATTCGATTAACACAGTGAAAGGTTTAAATTAAAGAAAATTATAGAAATAATTTCCCAAAGTATGTACACTATACTATGAACAAATCCAGTTGTTTAAGAAAATTCCTGCGCTGCATTTAAATAATTCTTCAAATAAATAAAATATAATTGTTTTGAACCGATGATAGGTAGATGTATGTATGTATGTATTTTTAAACTGCTGCTAAAAATGCACTTTAGGCAAAAAATTATTTTTTACATGAAGTAAATATATATCAGCACGAAATTCGATTGAGATTTTTAGTTACTGACTAAATCCGTTTCGTTGTTTTTAAAGCTTTTTACTTGAAATTTGGTTGGTTATTTATTAATCTCAAAGTTCATAATGTTAATTATTTGGACTAATGTTTTCCATAATAATACTTTTATATAAATATTTCAGTTTTTTAAATGATAAACGTTTAAAGTAATGTTTGATCTAAATTGAACGAATTTGAATTTGCATCATTTGGTTTTGTAAGAAAAAAAATTCTCAAACGTTTGAGAAATATTATTTCTCATTTGAAACTAAATATTTCTCTAAGACTCTGAGAAAGGGTTGAGAAACAATTTAAGTTTCTTTTACATCCTATATTTCAATCAGAAAAACCCAGCAATGGGTTGTGCGCAGGGCTTGGGACCCGCCACGTAAAACAAGTATCCAATGAAAAGCAATACAAAGCCTCGAATAGAACCCCCCTTTTTAGATAACGACCACGGCAAACGATTTAAGGACCATGATTTGTGGGCATGCACCTGGAATGTCCGAACCCTTAATTGGGAAGGTGCCTCTGCCCGGCTGGTTGATATCCTCGGCAGGGCTGATATCACCACCATCCAAGAAATGCGTTGGACAGGGCAAGGGAGGAAAACGGTAGGCCCTTGCGACGTATACGACAGCTGCCATGTAAAGGAGCGCAAATTTGGTGTCGGATTCGTGGTGGGAGAGAGGCTTCGCCGTAAAATACTGTCGTTCACTCCGGTCGACGAACGTCTCGCCACAATCCGCATAAAGGCGAGATTCTTCAACATCTCCCTGATTTGCGCCCATGCCCGACGGAAGAGAAGGACGATGGGACCAAATATCGCTTCTACGAAGTCCTGGAGCGCCCGTTCGAACGCTGCCCCCAGCACGAGATAAAAATCCTGCTAGGCGATTTTAATGCCAAGGTGGGTAAGCAGGGCATCTTTGGTTCCACAGTAGGAAAATTTAGTATCCACGACAAAACGTCTGATAACAGCTTGAGACTGATCGACTTTGCCGTGGCCCGAAGCATGGTAGTCTGTAGTACCAGGTTCCAACGGCGACCTGGTGACTGACGTTCAGAATATACTTAGTTTATCGAGGGAGCACTTCTCCACACTACTTAGTGGTTGTGGCAGAGAACACCTTGGAGAAGATGATGATCCCGAAACCCCAATCAATCACGACGGAATTAATGTTCCGTTACCCGACTGCGACGAAATCAGTATAGCAATAGCACGGCTAAAGAACAACAAAGCGCCCGGAGATGATAAGCTGAGTTATTCAAATACGGTGGACAAGAGTTGGTAAAGCGCATGCACCAGCTTATCTGCAGAGTATGGTCGGACCAATGCATGTTTACTGATTGAAATCTAAGTGTACTTTGCCCAATCCACAAGAAGGGTGACACTAAAATTCACGCCAACTATCGCGGTATCAGCCTTCTTAACATCGCATATAAGGTTCTGTCGAGCGTATTGTGTGAGAGACTAAAGTCCACCGTCAATGAACTGATCTTATCAGTGTGGCTTTAGACCTAGTAAATCTAATATCGACCAGTACTCACAGTGCGCCAGATCTTGGAAAAGACCCAAGAAAAAAGAATCGAAACGCACCAGCTTTTTGTCGACTTCAAAGCCGCTTTCGACACAAAAAGAAGTTGCCTTTATGCCGCAATGTCTGAATTTGGTATCCCCGCAAAACTTATACGGCTTTGTAAAATGACGTTGAGCAACACTACCAAACGAGGTTTCAGACGGGAGACTCTTTGTCGTACGATTACTTTAACCTGATGCTGCAGAATATATTTCGAGCCGCAGAAGTAAATCGGTCAGGCACCATCTTTTATAAGAGTGTGCAGCTGCTGGCGTACGCCGATGACATTGACATTATCGGCCTTAACAACCGTACAGTTAGTTCTGCCTTCTCCAAACTGGATAGAGAAGCAAAGCGAATGGGTCTGGAGGTGAACGAGGGCAAGACGAAGTATCTCCTGTCATCAAATAGACAGTCGGCACACTCACTACTGAAATCAAACATCACTGTTGACAGTTATAACTTTGAAAAAGTAGAGGACTTCGTTTACTTAGGAACCAGCAATAACGCCAATAACAGTGTCAGCCTTGAAATACAACGCAGAATCTCTCTTGCCAACAAGTGCTACTTCGGACTGAGTAGGCAATTGCACAGTAAAGTCCTCTCTCGACGCACAAAAACCATACTCTATAAGTCTCTCATATGCCCGTCCTATTGTATGGGTCAGAAACATGGACGATGACAACATCAGATGAGAGGGCTCTTGGAGTGTTCGAGAGAAAGATTCTTCGAAAGATTTATGGACCTTTGCGCCTTTGCGATGGCGAATACCGTGTACGATAGAACGATGAGCTGTACGAGCTGTGCAATGACGTAGATATAGTGCAGCGGATTAAGAATCAGCGGCTCCGCTGGCTAGATCACGTCGTTCGAATGGATGAAATAGCTCCAGCCCTGAAGGTTTTTGACGCGCTACCCGCGGGTGGTAGCAGAGGAAAAGGAAGACATCCTCTGCGTTGGAAACACCAAGTGGAAAAAGACTTGGCTATACTTGGGATTTTCAATTGGCGCCAGTTAGCACGAGATAGGGACAGCTGGCGTGCTTTGTTGACCTCGGCCAAAATCGCTTAGGCGGTTAATGCGCCAATTAAGTAAGAAGTAATGATGCCTTCCTGGAGATCAGGCGAAGAGTAAATCTGAATTTCTTTCCTTTCTCGACTAACAAAAATATCGCTTTACAAATCCCTGGTTATGCTCGCACTCGTATACCTCTGTTCTGAGCTGATGTCGACCAAAGATGATAAAAGGGCCTTGAGGATCTATTCTACGCAAGATCCGAGGTTCTGTTTTGGTCAAGGACGTGCTCCAGAGAAGATGGAATTATGAACTAAATTGGCTTTATAATGATATGAACATAATTCGACGATTGCGATGGTGGGGGCATGGCGTTACCAATGAGAATACTCCTAATCCGGCTCCCATCTGTTAGCAACGAAAAGAAGTTAGCCTTCGAACACACGATCGTAGTGCCAAAGAAAAGCGGGTGCGTGCTCATGTTTGAAATTCAAAGTTTCAAACCTGGTGCTTCGATGGTACATCAGATACGCATCTCAAATTTGGCCTAATGTACGTAACTGCCATACGTATGTATGTACATACACAATACAACAAATAATAGGTAAATGTGAATCATCAAACATTCCTTGAAGCAATTATTCACAGGTATTGTCTTCCAGGAGAGGTCAAATTCGCGTTCCCTTATTTTACTTCAGTTTTCAGTCATTTTACTTTTAATTTTATTAAAATTCTTAACTACAAAATACTTACTGAATTCAAATAAGGTGGTATTGATCTGGGATTTAAATCTTGGGAACGGGCTGGCCACGAGATAGTGCCTGAACGTCCAGTCCACCTTCCCGGATATTTCTGGTAAAGGAAATCTCTTACTTGTACTTGTAAGGCTGATGGTAAACAATTTGAACATTTATTGTAATAAAAAATGTTATTTCCCTATCTGAATCTTATTCCAATAAACCTAAACTAAACTAGGTCAAGATTTTTCATTATTTTATTAATTTTACTTACTATTGTTGACATTGGTAAAAGTGACGTCACTATCAGTTTCGCTCGCTCATGGCAAACATGTCGACTATCCATCTCTCTCATCATTTTGCCGTAAAATTAAGAACCTACCAAGAGCTTGTGCGAATAAAAAACATTTGAACTTAGTAAAATGGGTTAGCAAAAATCGGGTTACTTGAGGTTTTTATTTTTTTACTCGTTTTTTTAGTATGAAACTAACAAGTATTGTACAATTTTACAATCCTGATTAAATACGCGAACTTTTAATGGCACTTGCCAAGGCACTTTAGTACATTTTTCAAAGTCGATAAATTATAAAAAATTTAAATTCGTAGTTTAACAAATAGTCTTAATTCTAGAAAACTTGGGGCAATTGTGTCATTATTTTTGACTTAGGTTCTATAAATGTTATTTAGGGTTAAGGTTTAAAAGTTTAAATAAACAAAAATAATAAAAATTAACCACAATAACCGAAAAATGGTTACAGTTTGACCAAATTTCTAGGTTAAATGCCCATAATTTTCAAACTGCATGGGATAGATTTTTTTCTGATTTTTTTCATGATGGTTACAATCAATCCTGTCAACCAGTTTCGGCTTGGCATTGAGTTCTGGGACACCCTGTATAATCCATTATTGCAAGGTCTTGTTATACGCCTTGTAAGTATCACCTGTTTCTCGGTCAAACCCTATTCCGTATATTTTTCTATTTTTCTTTTTCTTTTAACGAACTTTTCATTGTTTCATGGACTTAAACAAGCTATAAATGTGTGCTACTCAAAAAATTAACAGGAGTCATATAGAAATTATGTTTTGTTGGAAAACAACTATGCTTATAATTTTTCTCCATCACTTCGTTTATTACTTTTTTACTAACAAATGTAATAAAGCTAACACAATGAGTCTTGAGAATCTGAGAGATTTCTGCACTTCAAAACTATCCAAAAACCTAATCTACAGCTCCGACACTTCTTACATAGATTTTATTAGTAGTCCAAGCAAAACAAGCCGCATCAAATCAGTAATCCAGAGAATAATGTTACTATGTGATGAAGTCAACGTCCCCTACTGTCCAGTCTCACTCCCGAACAACAAAACCATGGCTTTTTACAAACACTATCCTAGATACCTCTCTAAGCATTTTCAAGAAATCCAACACTCCCCCTGCAGTATACCGACAACAATTTTTCGAACTCAAAGAAAAACTACAAAATCGTATGTTCTTATACACCGATGGGTCTAAGTACAAAGAAAGAACGAGCTTTAGCGTTACAACAGATTCAAACATCATTCGAATGGTTACCCTTCCATCTTACAGCTCAGTTTACTCTTCTCAAATCATAGCCATTCTGGAAGCAATAAAAATCGCACAAAAAGAAACTGGGTTATTTGCCATATGCAGCGATTTGCTTTCTTCTATCGAAGCGATTGGTAACGTCAATAATGACAGATTATACCCCTGCCTCATACGAAACACACTTTTGTCAATATACCCGAAAGTAATCATCTTATGGATTCCTGGTCACGTAAATATCGTCGGAAACAATATTGCTGATGAATCCGCAAAATTTGCTACTAACGCACCTTTACACACAGGGCCCAACCTTAACACCAACGATATGAAACGCTTTCTGCAAAACCATTTCTCCAAAAAACAAGATCATCACTGGCAGTTAACTTCTTCCTGGTACCGCCGTGTCAACAACAAGAAACTCAACGCCAGAAACTACTTGAAATCGTGCTCCGACAGCCAGTTAACAAAACTTGACATGTCAAAATTTCTCAATATAAGGCTTGGGCACACCAAATTAACACACATATTTCTTTTTGACCGTTCTGAACTTAATCTCTGTTACTTCTGTAATCATTCATCGCAACTTACCACCAACGCAATATAACGCTAAAAAACTCAAACACATTGGAAATTTTAGAAAATCCAAAATTTACTTCCTAATATAAATAATTATATATCCGACATATACATATATAAAAACTATTTACAATCAATGTATACGCATTTGTAGACGTACCATCTATTTTTCACCAACTATTTCAGCTGAAGGCCATCGTTGCTATAGCTGTGTCGTAAATGTAGCTTCTAATTTCATATTTTAAGTTACTCGTAATAATAAAAAAAAAATTTAAAAAAAATAAAAAAAAACTTTGGTATTCTTCAAGTTATAACAGAAGACGCTACGATCGAGTTCACATACGTGTGAGACCACTTTGCTCTTTCTTCTTGTAGCGTTATACTCAGCACTGGCCAAGTCACCAACAAACGTAGAGCTCCGGTCGCATAATGACGACGCACGGTGTTGCGAGTGTGGCAAAAAATCACAAAAAATGAAGTCCAAATTGTTGGTATTTTTGTGTACAGTTTGGAAGAAAACATATCTATTAAGAAATACCAAAAACAAATTTTATAAAAAATATTACAAGCTGGTCGCAACAGTACATCAAAGTTGCACTATAAAATAATTATATACTTTAGTGAGATAAAGGCCAAATGTAAGTATTTATTATTAATTGTTTATAAACATACTCGTATGTGTATTAAACTGCTTATTTTATTATAAAATGTAGTTTTTTTCTTACTAAACCAATATTTTCTTATCCGTTTTGATTACTTTGTTCGGGGTACCGTTACTCGAAAAAAAGTTTTTTTGTGAAGTGAAAATATCAAAAGTTACAAAAGTTCAGTGGGCAAATTAAAAAATACATTTAATAACACGTTTTCAAAATTTTTTTAGTAAAACAATTAGATTTGTTAGAACTTATATTCCAAAACTTATGGAATGCTAGCTATCTTAAAAGATCGTCTTTTGAAGAGCGGCACGCATCATGGCTCGATCAGGGCATATAAATAAAGGGTTTAAGCGAGTAAATTGCTCATGCGAGTCCACCAATTGATCATGTAAGTTTATTTTTTCGTCTCTATATTTAAAATAAATAACATTTTTGTATATTTCATAGGAACCAAGTACAAGCAGAGGCAGGCCAAGAAACGCGTTTAAAGATGCAGCGATCGAAGTAAACGGTACAAGGTTCATGAGCTAATCTCTTCAACACCACCCACAGAAATAATTATGCGGAGATAACAAACCTTGTTATTAATATGTTAAGAAACTTTTCATTAAGAATTCTTGCTAGTGGAAAACAAGTTAATATAAATACATTTGAAAATCTTTTGAAGAATACATACGAAATATATATATGTATGAAAAATTATTCGTGGTATAAAATGTCTGCAACAGTTCACAAAGTTTTGGCGCACGGAGTGCAAATTATTAAAAACTTCAATATTCCTATTGGAATGCTCTCAGAAGATGCATTAGAAGCAAGACACAAAGAATTTCGAAATACCCGTTAAAAAAAACACTCAAAAAACCTCTAGACAGGCTTCCAATAAAGACCTTATGGTAAATTTATTACTAACTTCAGAGCCACTCATTACTTCACATATAAAAGTTTGCAGCAAAAAGCTGCCCATTTCTTAAGACATTAGCCAATATATTTTATTAAGTGGCAGAGAAACTGAAGAAGAATGTACTTTAGAAAGCGATTCAGAAATAGAAAGAGATTCGGATTAAGCTTTATGTAATTATTTGTCTTTATTGTAATAAAACAAGAAATATTTCAGGTTTTATGTTTAACTTGGCGTGCAATTTGGCGGATGTTGCTAATTTTTTCAAAATTTTTATGATAACATTATCATGAGACGCTCCTATGCTGACTTTGGTGACACTGCAACGATTACTTATATTTTTTGCCGCAACTTATATGGGCTCGCGACACTGTGCGACGTCTGTGGGCCCGCTTTCTTACCCTTATCAGACGCCGATTTTGGGTATCTAGAACCCTGTCTCGTAGTCACATGTGTCTGACATGACGGCATCTACGACATAAAAGCGAAAGGTCTACTACTTATAACGGAATTATTTAAGCACATGTTGTTTTATATTTTTTTACATGCAGCAACCTTTATATTTGCAGATATTAAATTGTGAGATAGTATTGTTTTGGACAATATTGTTTCGACTTGAGTGAAGTAAAATTCAATAGACTCGTTACGTTACTCAATTAGTTGAAGCTTTCAGAATGGCGGCACTTGTGTTGGAATTGAGATCTATCAATTTAAAAAGGCTAAGCTTGGACGAGATTAGAGAAGTGTGATTTGACTACAACAAACAGAGAAATGAGGAGTTGCGCGAACCTTAAATTGGATTTCAGCGGTATCTAGACCATAACTTGAAAATGAAATAACCTCCAGGCCGGCATTGTTTTGTTTATTTGGGCAACAGAGAAAAAATTTTAATATTGAATCGCAAAAAATACATAATAGCGCGAAACGGACTTTAGATTCGAATGCAGCGACCCCAAAAAATGTAGTAACGATTGCCTAACCCTCACTTTGGGCAACGTTTATTTATTTCGGTTGTTGTCTACGTTTTTTGAGGTTATGTCGAAAACGTGACGTGATGGAAAAAAATGGACATCAGGTTCGATTTCAGCGACCCAGAAACATATAAGAAGTGTAGTCTCATCCCCGGGCCGCAAAAAATTTTTTTTTGTGTGGCTGTGTAATATTTCTAATACAACTATAGTTTGCTTTTGCAATTGAGGGTAGGAGAGGTCTACTGACATCACCTGTATATAATTCCACCATGGGTAAAGCCAATATCTTTCAATACGACCAAAAAACAACAACAACAAACTTCTTGAAGTTTTAATTTGAAGTAGGCTTGGACAAAAAATATCGATTTATCGAATTATCGATATTTAAAAAAAAATTGATATTTACGTCGATATTTTTTATCTCGATGTATCTATATTCGATATTTATTTCTGAGTATCAAATTTGTATCAAATCCGATATTTTTTAAGTTCTCTAAAAGCTCCATTTGATTTTATTTGAACGTGACTGTGCGTAATATCCCTTTTTAGTTTGTGAACACAAAAAAAATATTAAAGCTAATAGAATTTTGGGTAAATTTTCGTCATATCACACTGGTTCTCTCTGAAATTTCTTTTAAATATTTAACTAAAATTAATTAAATTATTCAAGCTTCCCCAGTATCCTCCGAAAGGCTTGCTTCTGCTGTTAATTTAGCTGTGCCGGATAATAGAAGCAGGTTAACAGTGTTAAAGATTCTTCGAAAGATTTATGGACCTTTGCGCCTTTGCGATGGCGAATACCCTGTACGATGGAACGATGAGCTGTACGAGCTGTGCAATGACGTAGATATAGTGCAGCGGATTAAGAATCAGCGGCTCCGCTGGCTAGGTCACGTCGTTCGAATGGATGAAAGCGCTCTAGCTCTAAAAGTATTCGGCGCGGTACCCGCCGGGGGTAGCAGAGGAAAATGGAGGCCTCCTCTGCGTTGGAAAGACCAGGCGGTAAGGGACTTGAGTACGCTTGGTATTTTCAACTTGCGCCAGTTAGCGAAAGAGAGAAATAACTGGCGTGCTATGCTAAGCTCGGCCAAAAACGCATAGGCGGTTATCGAGCCAATGAAAGAAGAAGAACTCAATATTTCTTAATTTGAAAATATAGGAAGATTTCATTATTTTAATAACTCTATCAACCGATATTGGAAATGCATTTAGGGACTTACATTTGAGTTTAGAAAAAATAACTGATTTCAAGTGTATCTCAATGTTTATTGTTAGGTTTCGATTTGACGCTCCAATTACAACGGACAACATTTGAAGATGATTGTAAAAGTGTAGTGGTAAAAGTTTTTGAAAAATTAATTCGAGGAAATTTTACTTAAATTCAGTGGTTTTTTCAATAATTATATAATTCCCCTTGCTCCTTGACATTTTACACGTGCAGTATGAGAATAGTTTTGAAAAAAATTAGCATGGATATAACATTGCAAAAGTTCACGTTAGTTTGTTTGATTTGTCCAGTGCAAGAAATAAGATATAGTATGCACATACATACATGTATTTCATTACATATATATTTTTAAATATACCTTAAACAGTATATTCAATTCGCAATACAGTTTTGTATGTGCTCCAATTAAAATGGTGCCTAACTTATAGTACAAAGAATGCAAAATTTCATGCTCTTAACTGCTTAATCAGAAAAGTGCAAAATTTTTCACTGTCATGAGTTCACTTATAATATCTCAAATTAATGCAAAATTTCAAGCTTTTACCATCCGTTATATGGAAAACCAATATGACTATAAACGACTACAAAATATTAATACAATAGAAACGGCACCCGTTTATTGAACTTCAAATTTATAGCTTCAAAATAAAGGAACGAAATTGTGTTCAAATCCTCCTTCACTACTTACAAACGCGGTGCCAAAATTAATATAACATTTCACTTTAATGAAAAATATAAAGAACATAATCTTAAAACTACGATATATACTAACATTTATTGCGACCGTGTTCGCTTTTATCCTTTACCATGTTTTGTAGGAATACAGCTAAATTCATAAAAAAGTAATTTAATTTTAAACACTTATGGTTGTGGAAATTATTTAAGCATAAGTAAAAAAATTATGTTTAAGAATTAGTAGGGCTATCAAACTCCATTGGAAGTATGATTTCGCCACAAGCCATTGCCAAATTTCTTTCTCTACCTACATAAGTGCAGCCCGGGCCAGGGACATTTTAATTGGATCACTCATTGTGTCAATTGCACGTTAAATCGTCCTTTGGAATGATAAAAATTGTAAAATATATGCCCATACATATGTACATGCATTAAAACATGGATGCACTCTACATATTCGTACTAACGGGCGCATATACACCTAGGTCTTTTTTTATGCGGTTTATGCGTTCCTCAGAAGGTCGCATAAAAAAATCCGCATAGAAAGGTCCTTGGCATTCATACAAAAAGGGAGAATTCGTTCCAGAGTTTTCAAAAACCGCATAAATTTAAATGCTTGATGTAAAAAGCACCAAAAACTGCATAAAAAATTCAATGAAGCAATAAAAAGGAAAACGAATCAATTTATCTTATTTTATTTAAAACTAAAAAACCTAGTTCGATTAAACGATAAATTAAATGAACAAAATAGTATCCGTATTTAATCAAAAACGAAAAATAGTATTGCAATGTATTAATTAATTATATACTCGTGATTACAAGCAAAATGGAAATGGCGAATTAAGAATTAGAAAAAACCTCGTAATGATACTCGTAACTCTCTATGTATCTTTTACACTAAAGAAACTGTTAACTCTAAAAAAGAAAAATTGCTTAAGAGAAAATAGTTTTTTTGAAAAACCTCATAAATTCATCAAATCATACATATCTATAAAATAGTTGCATTTGACGCATTGAGGATTTTAAGGATTTAAAAATAGACAGAAAGTACGGCAAAAATTGTCAAAAAAATTATTCGTGATGCAAAAATTTAATAAATTAATTATTTCAAAAGGCAAAATACGTCGAAAAAAGCAAAAATGGCATTTAATAGAAAATCAAAAATTATAATTTACTTTTATGTACATTGAACCACTAGATGCATCTTGAAATTATCGAGAGCACTTTCATTCGATTATCGCGAAAAAATTTTTCAAGTATGCTTTTAGGGGAATGCAGGTATTTTTCTGACCGTTATGTACGTATGCGTGTACGCCAGGGTATCTTATTGTTTGTAAGTAGGAATATGTAAATAAAACTAGTACATACTCGTTGAATAAAGTTTTTGCATACTTTTCAAAATGATTGCATTGCATTTTACAGAAAATATAATACATTTTTATAACATACATACATACGTACAAATATATCGATCATTTACTAAAAGACTGTCATAACTCAAAAAATACAAAACTCGAGAAATGTCCGTTACTCCTCCTTCTATGTTGTGTAAAAATTCCAAATTTTTTTTATGGCAGTATATGTATGTATGTAAATTCGAAACTTTGCAGCAGTTTTTTGAGCTATGACAGTATTTTAGTAAATGAGGGTATGTAGTTAAGCAATGCCTATTTGTTATGTTTCCAATATAAATTAACTTGTTTAAGTATTTTCCTGAATAGTGGTTTCTAGATATTGTTATAGTAAGTTTTTGAGAAATTTATTTTTTCTGATATCTATTTGGATCGCAACAAAATATATCGAGTACAAAAATACTTGGCTTGGTTATGTGATTTCAAAGAGAGGCCTACTTGGACTACCTACATACTTACTAGCCCATTGTGGTACCACTAGCCTTCCTTCCCAGACTATGCTGAGATGATTTTTTTAATAGCCTTGTCACGGCGAATTACCCGTCACATTGGCCGAAATCAGCTGAATAGGGAAGTAGTCAGAGGCCGTCGGCAATTTCAAACGAATCTTCAGCGATCCTACGGCTTTGATTGCCGTCTGGCTATCAGAGTAGATACATATATACTTTTCTATGTGGTATAACACTGTGCCTCATCCAGTCCGCTGCCTCGTTAATGACAGCTACTTCGGATTGAAAGACGCTACAAAAATTTGGTTGTCTAAATTTAATGTCACAAAATATAAAAAAAAAGTTAATAACTTGAGAAAAGTATCAGACAAGTGCATATATTTACATGAACCGATTTATCGATTTGTAAGTGAATGTTAAATCTGAGTACATATTTTTTCATTTCCATCCAAAGGTTTGGATAAAATTTAAAAATTGCCCATAAAACTTTAAATTTTGCATTTCAGACTCGAAGAGTAAATACACTTGAAAGAAGTAAAAATACATAAGTGTAAAATAATCCTTTTCTCTAAAATCCGCTCCCTGAATATTAAACTATTGCAAAAACAACAGAAAACACTAATAGCTAACAAAGTGCCAAAAGAAAAAAATAAAATAGGCGTGAATATTTAAAGAAATCGTGATGCGTGTATTCGACTAAATACTTCCATTTTAAATCTCCACCGAAATAGTTTGTATATGTACGAAGCTAACCTCAGTTTCGATGATTTTCTCAATGTACTCAACAGTTCTCAATTGAGGTAGCCCTGTGACAGGACATGGCACCTCTTCAGTTCGCCGCACAATTTTTTCATCAAGTATTTTTTCACGTTCGCGTACTATAACCGGTCCATCGCTTGATTTTATTGCGATTTTTGGAAAAACAATCTTTTTAGTCTGCTACAAATAAATACATATGAGAAAATAATAATATGTAATGGGAAATTGTAAGCAATGATTTTTATCGAAAATCTAGCAGCTAAATGGATGAGTTTAGAATGCGAATAAGTATATAAAATATGTACTTGTATATGAATGTATATACATATATTCAAAATTAATGTGCAATTTTATGGCACATATATTGGCTGTTGACCAAAAAAAAAAGTTTCTTAATATCATTTAATTCTAAACAAACTTATAGAATATCTTAAATATCAAATCAAAGAATTAACATAAGTAGTGATATAAACAACATACAAATGTATGTTGTGTATGTTTGTACACATCGACGGCTTATATTCAGTATTGTCCACTGCAATTTTCGTAACTAATATATTTCTACTTTTCAAACTCTTATGTGTCATCTCTTATGCTATTTCAAACTATTTAATGCAGCAGAAAATTTGAATAAGAAGGGATAAAGTCTAAATTTGGTTTTAATAGCAAACTTATTTTTCTAAAAATTACATATAGAGTGAAATTAATATGAAGTATTCAATTTTTCTCCACACAAAAAGTTAAATTTATTTTTATATTTATCAGTTGAAATATAAAAACAGATTCCGATTCGTCTGTTCAGGTGTTGCTTTAAAAGTCAAACTAATTAGAATATATATATTTATGTATTTTGCGGATTTATATCGCACCAATGCTACTTTATATTTATTATATGTATATATGTACTTTTATACTTCATTTATACCCCGTTAAATACAAATATACCTACATATCGTTACCCTTTTAAAAAAAAAAATACCTTCCTTTTGTTTGTTCGTTATGCTTTGCATAAATCTGTAATTGAAATGGAAATCTGATCAATTCAACATAACTAAAGGAATTATTAAAAAGTGCTATAATAGATTTTTTTTTGGTTTTAATACCCGAATACGCCTCTTATTTCAAATAACCGAAACTGACTTTAAACTAGGATTATTATAACTTTAAGGTTATGTATACAAATCTACTATGTTTACAGTTGAACTTGTTGGAAGCATTAATCGATCATAGCCGACATTTTTTTAAAGAAAAGAAAAAACAAAAACTATAAAACCAACGTTTATTGAAGGATGTAAAATTCAAAATCATTATACATACGTTGTAATGCTTTCGTGATGACAATCCAAAACTGCAGAACGTGCCAATATAATGTATCGAATTAAGATCGAACTCAGCACCAAACACAGTTTTCCAATATTCATGGTGTATTGGATAAAAAAAATGAGGACTAAATGCAGATTGAAAAAAATAATGAGGCGTTAGATTTTTAGAACTTAGCCCAATAACGTAGCAACTTATAATTATAATTTACTATTTCATTTAGTTTATATTAATTCAATTGGAATGGTACATTGATGCAAATAGATATAAAAATTGGACTTTTATGATCGCAATGTAGTACTTCCTGTATGCTACATTTAAACATATGTAAGTGAGTAAAAATGAAGTATAAACGTTCCAGTATGTTGAAGGTATGAGGTAACTGGTGACGGTAACCGAAACGTCTTAAAGAGCTTTTACGTAGTTTCCACTAATTGGAAATCATTTTACATTTCATATAGAGCTAATATTTGTTACAGTATTATTTATGTGTAATTAATGGCCAGTTCAGTTAGTTAAAAAATGTTTTTTTTTTGATTATGTACATGGGTATTATGTATATGCCGGTATGTACATACACATACCTAAATGTAAATATGTTTATATGTTAGACAGCAGAAACGCCAATAGTACAAGCACCACAATTTTCATCCATTTGTCAAAAATGCAAACATGATACAATATGTATGTATGTATGTATGTAGTGTGTAAGTAACAACATTGTTATCAAACAAATTATTAGTTCAAGCATGGTCTGAGGGAAATCTTTTAGAAAGGTTTTATGTGTATGAAAATGATAGTCATGAAACGTATATGGAATGTGCGAATGATTCAATTGAAATTCCGCATACAAACCTCGCTTACGACAGGTGCAATCAGTAGATCGTCTGCGATTTTGTTCATATTTTTTATGACGTCCTGAGCCTCTTGGGCCCCTTGTTCCAGTGAGCGCAAGCGAGCAGCACGCCAAGACGCACGTTTTTCAGCACTGTGGATGGAATGATAAAAATAAATTAATAAATATTTGCGATACCAAATAGAATATCCTATGCAGGAAACATATTTATCTTATTATTGTAAGCTGAAGGAAAAACCAAACTTTGGTACAAATAGAAAACCAAATAGTTCTTTTAATACAGGACATGGAAATATAGAAACAATTTTCGTTAAACATATGTATGTACATACATCTAATGTGAATGATATCATTTCTTTGCAAATAAATATACATACATAAACAAAAGCACCTTAAACCAAAATATACATACAATTTTTACAGTCTTAGTTAAAAAAAAAAACATAGTTTTGGTAATAAATAACCAAAGATGTAGAATTAAAACTGAGCGACTTTAAAAGTCGTGGGGATTGCTGTGTAATGCGTGCATTATTTACAATTACCAAAAATATTCATATGTATACAGTTGTTCAAGTATCTGTTTGAGTTTGTGAAACATGTTCGTATAGATATAGTATGTATGTACATAAACATACATATATATAAGGAAAGTGCGAATCCTACGATAATTGTTGGATAGTTTTCAATGTTATAATTTGAAAAAAAATCAAAAAAACACTGTGAGAGAAATTCTTTATTAACATACTCTTATACAGGGTGTCCCAGAACTCAACGTCAAGCCGAAAGTGAACGGTGCACATTAACAAACACGCGGTGATCCGGAGAGCGCTCTAAATTTGGATATATTTCCCGATAAAGTCTAGCGACACATGCGTTGCATCTGCATTCTCCATAAATGAGGTGCATGTTTGCATATTATTGTGAAGTGTAGCGCGTAGGCATAGTAGATAACAAGAATGCCAACACAAAAGTCCAATTCCAAAAGAGAGAAGCCAAAGTTGCCGGTATGTAATCAACAAGCCCAGTTTGCAAAAATCCCAGTCCAAACAGCCAAAGTTGTCAGTACTAAAGCAACACAGGCCATTACGGAAAGGTGCGCAGTAGACGAATGAGCATTTGAACTGAGTAAAATGGGTTAGCAAAAATCGGGTTACTTGAGGTTTTTATTTTTTATTCGTTTTTTTAGTATGAAACTAACAAGTATTGTACCATTTTATCCTGATTAAATACGCGAACTTTTAATGGCACTTGCCAAGGCACTTTAGTACATTTTTTTTAAGGAGGGCCTTTCAAAGTCGACAAATTATAAAAAAATTTAAATTCATAGATTAACAAATAGTTTTAATTCTAAAAAACTTTGGGCAATTGTGTCATTATTTTTGACTTAAGTTCTAGAAATGTTATTTAGGGCTAAGGTATCAAAGTTTAAATGAACAAAAATAATAAAAATTAACCACAATAACCGAAAAATGGTTAGAGTTTGACCAAATTTCTAGGTTTTTCTTAAATGCCCATAATTTTCAAACTGCATGGGATAGATTTTTTTTCTGATTTTTCTCATGATGGTTACAATCAATCCTGTCACCCCGTTTCGGCTTGTCGTTGAGTTCTGGGATACCCTGTATATTGTAGTTCTGCCAGAAAAATGTACATATGTGCTTGTTTTTTTTTTTCTAATATATAATTTTTCTTATATAAATTGGCATAATTTAATAATTCGCAATTGGTTTGAATCATGTTTTCTTATGCGTACACAAAAAAGGCAAAACCGTTGTTATAAAACTTTACTAAACTTAAAAAAAATTAATGAATGTGAAAAAAAATTTCAAGCTCAAAGCATTATTGTAATAAATTTCAAAGTGCTCAGAATAGTGGATACCAGATAAAATTAATTTGCATCTTGCATAGATTGCAAATACGGATAGGTATCTGCATGCATAATAGTACATAAGTATGTACGAGTAGATAAGTTCAAAAGTTGCTGACATGAACAACAAAATGAAGACTTAATCTGAAACCATTAGCATTATTTTTCAATAAAGTCTCCATTTATCCCAATCTAAGAATCTAAGAACAAAGGTGATTAGGAAGCATAGCAATCGTATGTTTTTGTTCGTGTTCTTTTAATGGATTCGCTCGTAGAAAATTGGATTCAGTGAACATATTTTCACATATTTCATGATTATTCGGACTATAACGAATTCAGTGATGGTTTTCTTTCTTGGGACTGCGTTAGCTTTGTTTGGTTGGTCGTGGTGAGTTCGGTTAAAGAGCAATGATTTTAACGCCAGTAAACTTCTGAATCCAAAATATGTATGTATATGTACATATGTACATTTAATATCTGTTTCTATGTGTAATGAAAAATCCAGTATGTAATTAGTTAACATTGAGGTATGTATGTATATCTGGAACATATTTACTGCGTAGGCCTAAAACTTTACACCTTGATATACATACATACATACCTATGTATGTATGTCATTTGCCTACTCCCATCTCAAAATTATAAACACAAAACATATTAATAATTTTAACAAAACGTATCTTCTTTTCTTATATTATTTTTTTAAAGTACAGTTCATACTCTAAAAACAACACATGTATGTACATATGTATGTAAAGGGTGTTTTTTTTACAGGTTTGTTTTTCGAATAGAGATAAAACTGGCATTTTGAGGTCAAATCTGGCAACTCTAATGTCATTTATGTTCAGTTTGGTTTGCCATTTCATCATGAACAGGTTGACAAAAGAACAACGCTTGCAAATCGTGCAAATTTATTTCGAAAATAATGGTTCAGTTCGCGAAGTTTACCGTGAGCTCCGTCCATTTTATGGTCGACATAATCGTCCATCAGAGCAATTAATTCGGTTAACCATGGATCGTTTTCGCACTACGTTTACTCTATGTGATAATACGCATCCGCAGAGACGTCGAACAGTGCGCACCGAAGAAACAATTGCCGCTGTAGAGCAAAGTGTTGAAGAGGACCCGAATGAATCGATTCGCCACCGTGCACAGCAATTGGAGCTTTGTCCATCAACTTTATGGAAGATTTTGCGCAAAGATCTTGGCTTGCGACCTTACAAGATCCAGCTTGTGCAAGAATTAAAGCCGCGAGACCATGCAATGCGTCGTGATTTTGGTGTATGGGCCGAAAATGAGATTGATCTCGATGCTGATTTTCATCGCAAAATTTTGTTCAGTGATGAGGCTCATTTTTGGTTGAATGGCTACGTCAACAAGCAAAATTGCCGCATTTGGAGTGAAGAGAATCCACATGAGACCCTTGAAACGCCATTACATCCACAAAAACTGACTGTTTGGTGTGCTCTATGGGCTGGTGGAGTCATTGGGCCATACTTCTTCCGCAATAATGCTGGAGAGGCAGTTACCGTTAATGGAGACCGGTATAGAGCCATGATAACCGACTATTTTGTTCCCGAATTGGATGGCATGAATGTGGATGAGTTGTGGTTCCAACAAGACGGCGCTACATGCCACACAGCGCACGTCACAATCGATTTATTGAAGGAAACATTCGCTGAGCGCATAATTTCGCGGAATGGACCTGTCAATTGGCCACCAAGATCGTGTGATTTGACACCATTGGATTATTTTCTTTGGGGATATGTGAAGTCGCTCGTCTACACCAACAAACCAGAAACGTTAGGGGAATTGGAAGCCAACATTCGTGGCGTTATTGCCGACATACGGCCCCATATGCTCGAAAAAGTGGTTGAAAATTGGACCTGTTGAATTGGCTTTATTCGAGCCAGCCGCGGCGGCCACATGCCCGAAATCATATTTAAACATTAATGGCATAAAATTATCCTTCCAATAAAGCCAAATTGATGGACCTTAAAACGATTTTCTTGTGTTTTATTTCAATTCGAAGTTCTATACCCCTAAAAAAAACACCCGTTATATACAAAAGTTTTATAATAATTAAACAAAATTTCTTTAAAATATCAACATTTTTAAAAGTTTGAGTACGTAGTTTCCTAAACCATTCAGTTCTCGCATAATATCACTACGTAACAAAATTTAATAAGACATTAAATCTCTCTTAAACCTTTAAATTTGTAAGCTGCATCCAAAAGAAAATAAACACACATTTTACAGTTATTGTATTTTTTAAATAAAAATTATGTTACTAACAAAAACTTCAAAAACATCTCGTTATTCGAGAACATAGCTGTTAAATTATGATTACGATTAGTAATCGGTTAGATTATTTTCAAAAAAGAATTGTAATTATTATTTAATTGTGCCTTTCAAATATTGGGATTACGTAATGATTACGATTACAAATAATCAAAAAATAATCAGGATTACTCTAGATTACTAAAAAGAATCAAAAATAATCAAAAAGAATCAAAATAAATAATTGATTATATTCAGGATTCTTTTTGATTATTTTTGATTCTTTTTGATTCTTTTTGATTATTTTCAATCCAAAATACCAAACAACTTTTCTCTTTAAATTTTAAGACATTTTTTTATAAAAATTTTTTAAATTGTTTTTTGTATAATCTGAGTCTCAGATTCTAAGATATATGCATTTATATGTAAGTATAAACATATGTATATACATATATTATATTATTATATTATGATATTTTTGCTATTATTAATAGCAATTCAGCCATTCAATATAATCAGCCCCATCACGAAAGTTCCCAGTTCTGATCATCAGAATAAGCTTCAATGAGCGTAGCTGATATTTACACCTTTATGAAAACCAACAATGCTGAAGCGAGTAGTGTTAGAATTCAAGAACGGTTGTTAACTTGTTGGTACGCTTACGTAAAAAAATTTATTAAAAATTAAAAAAAGCAAAAAGAGAAAAGTTGTTTGTGGTTTTGGATTGAAAAGAATCAAAAAGAATCAAAAAGAATCGCTGAAAAGAATCAATTATTTATTTTGATTATTTTTGATTCTTTTTGATTCTTTTTAGTAATCTAGAGTAATCATGATTATTTTTTGATTATTTGTAATCGTAATTATTACGTAATCTAGTTGGGACCAAGATAATCGTAATGTAATCAATTATTTCACTCTCAAATACAAAGTAATCAGATTACTAATGATTACGATTAGTAATCAAAACTTAACAGGTTTGTTCGAGAACCAAAAAAACACTTGTACACTTTCTCTGGCAACATTTCAAATGAGTTTGTTTAGCGTCCGTAAGTCCCGTTATTTTTATTAGTTATTGATTGCGAATTGTGAATGTGCGTAGTTTATTACAACGTGGGTGAGTTATTATAAATTATTGAAGAAAAATACAGTAGCATAAATGGCTAACAAACAAACATCAAAGGATATGGAACATTTGATTATCACGCATTGGAATGAAGGTAAAAGTATCCGCGAAATTGGCGAAATTGTTTAAAAAAAAAACCACAAACTATGGTGCAGTACATAATCCAAAAATACAAAACAAATGATAATGTAGGCAGACCAGATTTAAACAGCACAGTGAAACACATAGGAGGTAGCATTATGGTGAGGGGAGCAAAGAGTGCAAAAGGCGTCGGTAATCTTGTTTTTATCGATGGGATAATGAACAAAACTGATTATTTAAATATTTTAAAAAATAATTCGGCCCAATCAGCTACAAAATTAAATACTGACCATCGTTAATGTCTTGTGCACGATAACGACCCAAAGCATTCAGCGTTAATAGTTAAGGAATGGCTATTATATCACGTTAAAACAAGTCCTGCCACTACCTCTCCAGAGCCCTGACCTTAACGCTATTGAACACTTGTGGGCATACATGAACGCTCAATTACGAAAGCCTAGCGTAAGGAGCACAAATGAGACTAAAGCCGCACTTCAGGACATATGGGAGAACAGACCGCTAGATGTCCCACAAAACTTAGTTATGAGAAGAATACAAATATTATCGATAAATTGTCATATAATGTTTCATTTTTAATGAAATAATAGTGTACAACTTTTTTTTGGTTCTCGAATACCGAGATGTTTCCGTTTTTTTGAAGTTTTTGTTACTAACATGATCTTTTATTAAAAAAAATACATTAACTATTATAATAACAATAAAATATGTGTTTATTTCCTTTTGGTTGCAGTTTAAAAAAAATTAAAGGTTTAAAAGTTATTTAATGCCGAAGACATAACTCGTTGCTGTACAAGTGTTTTTTTTGGTTCACTGTATAATATGTTGGGTTAACGGGTTTCGCTATAAAAAGATGGTGTGCTTACCTTAAATATTCAAACAAAATTAAAAAATACACGTTTATAACGATTTTGTTTCGATTTAATCGCAACTTAATAAACATCATTTAATTGTAATTTCGATGTGGTTGAAGTTTTGAAATATTAAGCAAATGTAGCCCTCGAAAAACAGGTTTTTGACTACAGATTAAGGTTTTGAGGGAATATTTTAAAATTGAAGTATGCAGTTTTCCATTACTTGACTAAGCCCACAACATGTGATATGCCTAAAAAGTGTTTTTTTCACTGTCACTTAGGGCCAGTTTTTCAGTGCAAGATGAACTCTGTTTGTCGTTTAAACTAAGTTTAAACTCAGTATGCAGTTTTTCAGTCAACTTTAAACGGAGTTTAAACTGAGTTTAAACGGCCGATTGGGCACAGTTAAACTTGGTTTAACTTATGAGCTGCGTGCTGACTATTTCGTTTTGGTTGCAACAAATTTAATTGAGTACAAGAAAACTAAGTTTAATTTTAAACTGAGTTTAACTAAACTTAGTTTAAACTGAGTTTAAACCAGCACTGAAAAACTGGCCCTTAGTGTTATATGCAAGGTTGCAATCGTAGATAGCTACAAATTACCGATTTTGTACATGCTTTTTACTGACGCTTTTCCGCGGTTTCTTCCATCTAAATTAGCAATTTTTTATAGCGGTGCGTGTTATTACTCGATATGCCGTAGGGTTCGAGATTAGAATATCAGCCAGGACAATTAAAATCTAAAACATAGAAATTTTTTTTCTAATAGCGGTCACCACTCGGTAGGCATTGGCAAACCTCCGAGGGTATTTCTGCCTTGAAAAGGTTTCTCATAAAATACAATGCAAAAGCGCACAAGTTTGGTGTAGGATTTGTGGTTGGGCGGAGACCCCGAGACCTTGTCTCCAGGTTTACTCGCATCAGTGAGCGAATTGCCACAATCCACATCAATACTAAATTCAACAACGTCAGCTTGATTTATGCGCACGCCTCTTCAGAGCAAAATAACGAATGGGTCCTTAGATGAGTTCTACAAACGCGGCGACTTTGACGTTAAGGTGGACAAAGAAAGTATTTTTGGGCCTACAGTCGGACAATTCAGCCTTCATGAGAACACTTCTGGTAAAATAGAAAGACTGGTCGACTTAGCCGCGGCGCGAAACATGGAAGTAAGTAGTACCATATTCCAACATCGAAGCATTAACAAAGCCGCTTGGGTAAGCGAAACCAAATTGATCAAGTTGTGAAAGACGCGAAATACGCTTTGAGAGTGATTGATGTTCCTTCTATCCGAGTGGCAAGCGTTGTCTCGGATCATTACCTTGTTGCAGCTAAGGTTCCCATGCGCCTCTTTGCACTGAAGAACCCTCAGCAAGTGTCGCGACGAAAGCTGCAAATGCAACGCACAGCTGTGAATTTTCAATAACGACTCTTAACCCTGCTAAGGCAAGCAACTCCTCATCATCCCGACAACGCAAGCAATGGGATAACGTCTCTCAATCTCATCCTACCGGTGCGGAGGAGGTGGTTGGCAACTACCAGCCATGGAGAAACAGTTGGTATGACGAAGAATTCCACGTCGTTGTTGCAGAAAAATACGCAGTAAATAAGGCCTTTCTGCAGCCAACTATATACTACGCGTGCAACAATCGAACGATAATGGCAGAATTGAAGGGAGAGAGATGTTTTTCAAGAGGAAGAAACGGCCCGAAAATTATATCAGAAAATAAGGCAGAAATCAAGTGGTTTTAAGAACGGGGCTGGTTCCTGCAAAAAAAATGGAAATATACAGGCGTTCAGAGCACACTTATGGTTTAAAGGGACCACTTCTCAACGCTGTTAAACACATAAAAATTTAAGTGACGCGTTTAAGGAGGAGGGTCGTCTGTGAAAGTGGTATCATATAATAACCCTTTAAAGTGTCAAAGTAAACACCCTTTTTGATTTCAAAGTCTATCTATCACGCAAAGCGCAACAAAATTGTTATTTGTTATTGTCTTTAAGGTATTATCTGCATACCCACCTCGATTTTTGTATTTTCGTATTTCAGTAAATGAGCGATTTGTAAATAGAAAAAATATACAAAACGAATTTATATCCCTCTTCCTTTTCGAAGTGGGTTTTAAAATATTTCCTCTAACCCCTGCGCCATTAACAGGACATGTTATTGAACCAACTTATCTAACAGCACGATTTATTTATTTTCCTAAAACTTTCAACTCAATTGTTTTCAGGAATTTTCCCTAGCTTGGACTTACTTTTTTATTGCTTTGCTCTTCGCCATATTTGTTGGGGACTGCTCGCATTGACTTGGTCTAGGTAAACGCTCACCAGTATCGACATTCTCACCAGCTGTCACAACACCACTATCAGACACTGGCACCGCCGCAGCAGGTTCTCCCCTCAAGGCACGCCTTTCAATATTTGCTGTGCGGATAGGAATGCGACTTGATGGCGTTGTTGGTGATGTTTCATATTGTGCTTGTTGTTGTTGTTGTTGCTGCAGTATTAATGCAGGTGGAATGACAACTTTAATTTTTGGTTTTGGCAGCAGCGATGGCTTTTGGTTGAGTATACGGAACGTCGACATCGCCGTCGATGAAGTGGCGTTTGGTACTGCAGCAATGACGCTCTCAATGCTACTCGCTGTATCTTCGGCATCATTAAAATCACTGATGACATTGTTGTGTTGCTGCCGTTCAGCTTCCATAAACTGCGCTACAGTGCTGCTTAGTTGCTGAGTTAAGCTACGTGGTGCGGCTGCAGGTGCCAATGTTGGAGGTTGTGGTGCCAGTGCATTTTCTACTTCAGATTTAGGTGCCTGCGTTATCGTTGCATTTGTTGTTGTTGCCATATTATATGGATAAGTTAAGGACTTAACCAGTGCTGGTGATTTGAATGTCGCCAAGGGTGGGTGTTGAATTGTCCACTCGGACGATAATTGTGACGGAGGCATTGGGTGCGTTTGTGCCGGCGGTGGAGGTGATGATGGAGATCGCATAGGGTCAACATCACGCAGTAAAGCGGAGTCACCCTTTGGTTTCACATTTTTTTTCGATTTCTTTGTTTTTCCAAATTTAAACGTCGCCATTTTTGGTCTAACATCAGACTTCTGGATTGTTACCGTGTGCAAATCGGTTTCAGGTGCAGGTAGTGACGGCGATTTAACCCTTTTTGATGTTGTGCATTCAACAATTTGTTCACTTAAGAATTTTATTGAATTCATATATAAAAACGTTTGCAATAATTAGAACAGAATTTACGAATAATTATGAATTTATTGCGATTACGGTGCACCTAAATTTGTCGTTGATGAATGCGAATGCGTAATAGGAATACTTTTTTTTTTGTAGTAACAAATGACTACATGCAATAAAACCAATCCTTGTTAATTAGATGCTTTTACGTAATCATTATATTAGTCACAGTGGCTTATGATTCATGTGGCCTAGTTACAAACTTAAATTTATACATATTTACGTTTCTATTTATGTACATATGTATGTATGTTGTAACTATAAATGACTTGTGTGCACCTATTATTGTAACAATATGTTGGGGTTGACATTGCATACTGGGCTTTAGTGATGAATCTTACAAACTCTAAATTTTAGTTAATCATTTAGCTATCTTGTTATGTACTTTATATTTAAGTGTAAATCAATTAAAATGTTTTCATATACAAAGTTTAGCTTTAAAAACATATTTGTTCAATAGTTGTACCTACATAGTTAATATACATACATACCTGGTGTCTCACTGGTGAAACACAAGTAACAGAATTGTGATAATAATGCCCCTAAAAATGTTCGCGTAAAATCGTTCGTGGATGTCTGTTGGTGTTGGTTTTACTTCTGTGCAAAATTAATTTTTAATGTTTTGCATAAACAGTACAAGAGTAGGTAGTCAAATGTTTGCATAATACGGTTAAATTGTTTGATCAAAAATACCTCCTAAAATTGTAAGCTCTTCAAGAAAATTAAGAGGTCGCTTAATCGAATTGTTTATTTTTTCGGAATCTGGGTAGTTTAACGCGTCTCTATAATTATCAAATCTTTGAAATGGCGTATGGTTTGCCTAGCTCATTAAAAAGGCCAAACTCTGACAAATCTCACCTCCGATACAAAAAAAATTAAAAGTAAGTCCGCGGATCAATTTATTTAATGCAATAACCTGTGAACCGAGTTTGCAGAAAATCGGAGGCGTGATGTTAAATTAGATGTCCGATTTGATAAAGAATGCTTCTTATATGGCATATATATGTATCTGTATATGTGCAAACTTGCTTATTTAACTGGTGATTATTATTTTGTAATAAATAATACATACATATGTAGATACATAGATATGATTTCCTAATCTAACAAAGTGCAAACTCAATCAAATGTGGTGTCTTTTAAGGTAAATTACAATGGATTGGAATCACAAACATATGTTTGACCTTCACCATTAATTTATACCCCTAATATGCAAGGAAGCTAGCAGCAGAATAGTAGCCGCTAGGCAACTATACTAGAATTTCCATTACACAAGGCAACCCGCTACTGGCTATGGGCTACTGAAAGTACGTAAATATTTCCCTTTTTAAAATGATCTTTATATTGTTTCACTATTTCTTCAAAATGTACTTGTCAAAAAAGTAAAATCAGGGATTTTGTCCCTGCATTTATGTATACTGGGATCAATCGCTATACATAATACGAGGAACGGTTATAGTAACTGTGGCTAGTAGACCGCCAACTATACACTAGTATCCATACATAATAGGGGCATTAGTAGTTATATGGTAGCTAAATTCCTTCACCAATCGTATGCGCAAATTAAGAAAATGAACTGGAGAGCAAGAAGTAGTTTTTTAGCTTTTATTTATGTTTATTGTATCAACAAAATAGTTATCTTCATAATCATATTCTTAACGTGTATGAAAATTATAACTAAGCGTTAATTAAAAAAATTAACTTAATGATAAATAAGAATGACAAATGTATTTCGAACTTTTTTGTTGATGCGTGTATGTGTGGGTGCCTTTAAGCTTTAAAATTATTTTATAACAATGCAAGTATTTAGGCGTATCAATCGACATTAGAGAACTTAGTCTCAAATAAGTTGGTAATAGGTTGCAGGACGAACTGAAGGAGGATTCGATCCACAATGACAAGAATCGATGAAGTTTTGCTTTGGGTTTGCAATATTCTTTGTTCGTTTTTATTTTCAAGAAATATGGAAATTGAATTTATACATAAACCGGTAATGCGTACTACTGATTCACTCATAGCCTTACGAACGGCGCTTACGAACTCATTTACTTACTCTCAACAAGCATTCAGGTTACAGAATGAGTATAAACTGAGTTTAATAATAAAGTATTTCGCTAAGGTAGAATGTTTCTAATTAACAATGTGGCGAGCGTCAGAAAATTACTTTAGATATGGGATCGAATAAAATTAGTACCATAGTTACAATATAAAAACACAATCAATAAACTTTTCCTTCGAGAATGAGCTAGTTTTTAAATTCATAACGAGTGGAAAATATTTGATAACGTAGGAGAAAAAAGTGGTTCTCCATTCTCCAGCCTAGAACTACGCGTCCAGAACCTTTGTTAAGGGGTTACATCTAGTTAGAATTTTCAAAAAAATCGATTTTTTTTAATGTAATGTACATGCACTCAAGTAAACACTCTGAAAATTTCAAGTCAATACGACGGTTATTTTTGAAGTTACACGCATAATTGTAACGACGCGTCAGAGCATTTTAAAATGCTTTTGAAACTTTAACCTTGCTCTTCTCAAAACTGTGTTTTGAAAGTCGGTGACCAAGTTTTCTTTGAAACGGCTGAAACGATAAGTCTCAAAGTTTTACACAGGTTTTTGAACTATATTTTCTAGTACTTAATCGAAGCTTTTTTATTACCGATAAAAAAATTGTTATACACAATTTAATGCCAATACTGTGGCAGAAATTGTTTTTTTTGGTGAAGCCACCAGTTTTCCAAAAAAAATGTTGTTTGCTTATTCCTTCGATTAAATACAAGATTTTGCATTTTTTTATCGAAATCCGTTTGGTTTTTTCATTTCAGGTAATCCACTTCAGGGATATAGTGGTCACCGCCAAACGGCTTTTTTGGGAGGGGTTCCTGGAGATCTGCTGTAGCAGCTTTAAACTGTTATTTTTACAAATAAAAAATTATTTAATACTCTTCAAAGTTACCATAATATGTGTACAAATGCTTAACATAATAAATTTAGAAGTTTTCTTAGGAAAACTGTTTGAAAACATAATTTTTTAGGGCTCCTAACTAGATGTAACCCCTTAAACAATGTATTTTCCCCTTGTTATCCAGTGTATTTTCCCTTCGTTATGAATTCGAAATCCAGCTCACTATCAAAGAAAAATTTTTATGATTGATTTCTTTTGTGACTAATTTCCCCCTTTTATACGAGACTATGTATGTATATCGACTGCCTTCCTAATACACTATGATTGTGTGGTTAAGAGTTCGTTCTCAGTTCGATATTTTTATTGGCTATCTAAGTTTATTTTCGAATATTCGCCACAATGCTTGTTGGATTAGAAGACGATTATAAAAACTTTATCGGATCATAGCGTTCTCTAAAAGAAGGAGGTTAAGTTATCGATATTGGGTAAAAATTTGGTTTCTAAACACATTTTAATTTGTTAATATTTAATATGAATTTTAAATTTATTTAAATTAAAATCGATATATTGTACTTGTGTTAGTTTTACCAATTTTTAAATGCATAAATATTTGGTTTAAAGTATATTGCAATGCATTCATAATAATTCGATCACCAAATTCTAATGTACTTTTCGGACCTTCTTTTAGGTTTCAGAAACGGTATAAAACTGCACTTGAACTCTAATGTAAAAACAAAATTTTCTCTAAGGTTAGCATACTGGTGTATAATAGCGTTCTTAAAAATGCTTGCATGTATGTATGTAAGTAGTGAATAAATGTGTATAATAATTAACTGTATTTCGACTGTTTCGCAGATTTTATAATCTTTTATAAGCATGTGTATGTGGTTTTAGAGGCATGTGCTTAAAATCTAATAGACATAAATATGTATAAAATTTAAATATGAAACATATATGTAGTAAATACAAAGATAAGTTCAAACATTTTGTATGTATACATGTGTCAATGCAATAAAAAATGTATAATACAATAGTTTTTGTTTTGTAACAGTGAGATTAACATTCCTTAACCACTATATTTCTGTATACAATAATACATACACCCGTATCCATGTGTATGTGTGTGTTTTTTAGGTGCAATTTAAATTAAGTTTAGGTTCACTAAGAGTTTAGTTCGTTATTACAATATCTTCACAAGAGAATATAAAAATAGATAAACGTCTAAAAAGATAAAATTTCGCATTATTACTTTTGATTGCTTATTTATATTTTTTAAATAAACTTTGTTTTTGTTTTTAGCATTTCATAAAAAATTTGACACTTTTATCTTAGTTAAATTAGTGACTTTTTTATATATAAATATCTTATTAGCCGTAAAAAGTCATTTTAGTCGTTTGCATTGTCAGTAACTATGTGTATATCTATGTGTGTTTGTTTTAGTTATAAAAAAGGTGTAGTTAAAACATAGTATTAGCTTCTAAATACTGCTTCAATTTCTTCAAGTGGATTCCTGGAAAAATGGGAAGGAAATAAAGTGGTAAAAGTTAAAATGCAGAAGGAAAAGGTGTGCAAATAAAGAGAGACTAACATATTATTAGAAAAAAGAGGGAGAAAAACAAGTCAATATGCAAAGTATATGGTCTTTTGATTTTTATTTAACTCGAATTTAATTGTGCATTTTAGAACTAAATTTTGATACAAAGCTTTGGATTTGGAATCTTTTTGGCGAGAAGATTTCCCTTTTACTTATTTGAGTTTACAAAACATATATGAATACATGTACATTTATATATAACGTTGGTCCAAAAACAAAGTAAAGCCGATTTTTGATTTACAAGAACAGGAACTTGGAAATTTGAACGGTTTGGGCGACCGCTAAACATCTTTTGATTAAAAATTAAAGAAATTTCAAAAAAGAAAAATTCTAGGAGGTGAAAGCGTTAAACTTAAAAAAAATTATGATACTAAAAATTAATTGTTATTTTTTGAAATATTTTAAAATGAAAAAAAAGAAAAGACACTAAAGGTGGACCAACGCCAAAACCAGTTTGTCTTAAAACTAAACGAACGTTATTTAAAAAATGTATATTATCTTGATTCTTATATTCTGATTCACAATCAAATATATTTTTACGAGCAATTTTATATTAATATTTAATTTGCATGGTAGTTATTTCGAATTAAGCCGAGTTTTATGCATCGGCATATTCCATAGATTCGTAATTTAATATATCTGTAAAAAATCTATGACCTTTTTTCCACTTTTTGAATCGAGAATTGAAAATATAGCATAAAGGAAACACTGAGTTTCACATGACGGTATTGATAATGCTTTAGAGTTTGCAGTGTAACTTATTTATTGTTTACATATGCATAATATTCGCCTCCAAAAGAGCTAAGGTATCGGGCCGGAAAACAGAAGTACAGCTTTACTTAATTTCGACGTATGTAGATCAACTAAGCCTAATAACCTAAACAAAAAATTTACAAAATTGTATAGCAACATAGAAAACGAATACTATGTTTCCACGGCAAATGATTCGCTCTCCCATTCGTAATTCGCTCTCTCATTCGTAATTGGCACCACAATCACGAACTGAATCAATATGGTTATCCATAAAAAATTTTGTGAGCGAATCACCTCGTTTGAACTTCATGTAATCAGAATCAACATGCGTATCACGAAAAAATCGATGCCATCAAAACAAAAATTAATCAAATAAGAAACAATTAAAAGCTAAAATATATTCAAACGTTGAGTTTGAAAAAATAATTATGTTGAAGAGGTTATTGGTTTCAAATAGAAAGAATGAATAGGAAAAAGTATGTATATACATATGTAAGTATTAGAATAGCAACAGATATGCCTAACATGTCTTCGTGTCGTGGAATCGGGGTGATTCGCCATTCATAATTCAAAAAGCGAAACACGTAATTCACTTGTGAAAAACTTCCTAAAATATATTTATTTTGAACCCTCTTAAACAAATATATGTACATATGTAAGTACTTTTTTCGTTCTTATAGATAAGAATGACAAGAAAGGCATTGTTCAATTTAGTTAAAAAAAAAACTTAATAAAATCGAATTTTGAAGAAAAATTAGGGGAAAGAGCTAAGTGCCCTAAAGAGGAAATTTTCTTAGTTCCAGATAGTTTAAGATTTTCTAAACATAAGTATTAATTTGATTGGGTACCGGCAAGGTAAAAAGAGGACCGTTTTCGGATAAAAACGAGAAATCAGATCGGGAAATAATGGTTCTCCCCACCCAGCTAGAGCACGTAATGGCCAAAGTATCTTAAGACAAATTTAATGAGTGATCGAAAAGACATTGTTAGTGACATTTTTTCCAATCGGTAAGCTACATATTAAAGGAATCAACAAACAATCGCCGGAAAAAATACAAAACTTTGAAAAAAAAAATATTTTAAAGAAGAGATTGTAACAAATATCTAATGAATTATCTACATTTACCTTCAGTCGGATGTACATATTGATGAGCTTAAGCAGATATAATTTTCAACATAATCGTAACCCACTTTCTACTTGTATTTAAGCATTTGAGTTTTTGCTTCCAGCCAAAGGAATTTATCAAGATTTTGAAAAATTCAAGATAATTACGATTTCGGAAAAAATTTAATGCGACGAATAAAGAGTTTGCTTTATACGTATATATGTACATTTACACATAAATCATGATAATGAGTACACATATGTTATGCATGTTTGTTAATAATTTGGTCAGCTTCCGAAGGTCAAAGATAGAGATGTGATAAAATATGCTTGAAAGAACTTTGCATAACATTTTCTTGGAGGTATCATATTTATACCTGACAATATATGTAGATTTGTACGTGCATATGTATATGTATTTGTGTATGTGTATGAAAGTATTTAACAAACTAAACACATAAAAAAGGAATTATTAGGTTCTGTGGACAAACGAGTTCATAATATGCAAGTTTAAGCTGGTAATTATTTGAGGCTATTTTTCCAAGCACTTGCAGGAATGTTTGAACCTTTTTCCAGAATTGTATATCATGATATTCTTGTAAAATACATATGTAGATACATAAATATTGCGTTTGCAAGGGAATAGGTAGCGCTAGCAGGTAATGAAATTCTGCTTTTTCCCAGCTTGTGCTGTTGAAGTGGATGCGGTGCAAAATGGTAAGTGAGCATTCAGAGTGCGTTTACCCACTGGCAAAATATTAAATTACGTTGCCTCTTATTGCGTTAAGTTACCTTTGTAAACAACAAGAGCAACCAAGAGTGGCAACAACAAAAACGAGGGCGAGTATAACTAAACCAACGATGGACAAAAGCCGAGACCAGCCAAGGAAATGACTTGTTTATGACAGTGTAAGGAGCGAGTTTTTTTTATCGTTTTTGAAGTAAGAGAAAATGAAAAGCCTGAAATCACCTACAGCTGCATGTGGAAAACACAGTGGCTAAGCTGGAAGCCGGAGACGGTCGACAGCAATTGTTAGGTTGGTTCTCTTATCTTGTAGAGCTTAAAGCTCTTGAAGAAGACACAACATTTGTTGCAAAATTTTTGCTTGCTTATTTGCTTTTGTTATTTCCATCATTAGCGGTGTCTTTTTTTATGTATAAAAGCACAAAGCATTTTATTTATGTAATTTCACATATCTATTGAAATTATAAATTCTCAAATCAGCACCCCATTTCGTTGATGATTTCCTGTAAAGAGCAAATAACAAAATAAATTAATTTGCAGTCCACGTTTTGAACTATTGTCCGATATTTACAAACGAAATAACCCAAAACAAACTTATTTGGCCTAAATTTATATTTATTAAAGCTAAAATGGCAATTCACTATAGAAAGTTTGGAAATAGCACGAAAGCTGGAACAAAAATATGCCTAATAAACCAGGGCTGCTCAAAATTAACTTAACGAAATGAGTTTGTTGCGTTTCGGCGCCATGTTATCAAAACGAAATCAAATCGTTAACGTTATAAAATTTCCGTTTTCGTTAATTTTAATGTGCCTAAAAGTATGCAGCGCTTCTGTTTGCGACGAGTGTTATTTTTTAAATCCGTTATTTGGTGTAGCTTTGTTTACTTATTGCAACTTTCAGTTGATTTTATGGTTAATGGTTCTATTGAAATAGTCATAATTTGAATCATTTCATTTATAATTGCGAGTAATAATATTCCTTGTCGCGTGGCTCGAAAAAACCATTTATTACAAATTTAATAAATAAAAGCGACTTATATTCGCCAACACTTTTGCAGGTGTTTCGAGTATTTGAAAACTAATACTTTGCGACGAGACCAAATACAACATTTTTGGATCGGATGGCCGTCGTATGGTTTGGCGGAAACCAAATGAAGAGCTGCATATAAAAAACCTTAAAAGAACCGTGAAACCGTGGGGGTGTATGTCGACTCAGAAAGTTGGAAATCTTGTTTTTATAGACAACATACGGCACACGACGTTAAAATGTGGTTAGTTTTCAATGCAAAATATTTTCCAACACCTCCTTAAAACCCTGACAAAAACCCTTTTAAAAATATTTGGGCCTACCTCGAAGATAGAGTGCGTGAGTGTCTCTAAAAGTAGCGGTTATCATACAAAATACTAGACAGTTTTTAAATTAATTTATATCTATTATCGAGTTGCGAATTCTGAATTATTTTCATTTTTTTCCTGTATATGTACCTTTATTTTATTTTTGTGTTGATGAAGTAATAGTTGATATGTTATTGAATTTAACACATAATTTAGCAAAAATACAAAAATAAAATCGTGTTTTATTTTTTCTTCATATACAAAATACTTTTGTGAGCCACTGTATATAAGAATGTTACGAGTATAACAGGGAAGTAATGATACTTATTAATAACTTTAATCAGACTTATGCTGAATATCGATATGATTCTCGTTGACGATCGTCTACGTGTTTTTTCGATGGCGTTGGCGAGTATTACACACTAATGCCAGCTACAGATTAGAGCAACGCATTACGATGTCTGATACACACATTTTAAAAACGCCATCCGTACTTGTTTCGATATACATATGTAGTATGTAAATTATTTCAATTTCAATTACAAATAGGTTCCTAGTTAAGTAGATTCCTTAAAATAAATCTTTTTATATCTTTTATTGAGCTCCTCCAATTTCTTTTACATTTTGTTATAACCATGTAAATATGTATAGGCATAGATGAGTTGGTGATGGTCAGATAAAGTATATACCAACGGCCGAGGGAAATGAAGATAAAAAGAAAAATAAGGTTGAAGCAAAACCATTACAGGTGAAAAAAGTGATATGTATATGTACATACTTAAGTTGTAAAGCGCCAACAAAATACAGTTATGGATGTTGATTTTGAACAGTTAAACCCTTTTAAAAACACAATTAAATTCGAGTTTTTAGCAAATAAAAAGTACCTTAGATACCAAAGCCATATCAATAAATATGAGTAGTTTCAAATGTCAACAAGATAAAACTTTTGAATGTTAAATGCGTTTGAATAATCATAAAACTGCATTAATTGGTTTAATGTGCAATTGGCTTATAGTAATGTAAGTATGTGTTTTTTGTGTAAATTTTAAGCGTTAATGCTAAACACTCACCAAAAGCTTAAAAAGCCATTAACAATATACCGAACAAGTTTTAGTTGAAGAATTAGATGTTAAAAAAAAATATAAATGTGCAAATGACCAATATATCCTCGCATATAGTGCACTTATAGATTAAGATATATGACTCATTATAACAATATAAGCACATTGTGTTTGCTGATTGCTCAACATGACTTGCATACATATGAGTAGCTCTCGCTAATCTCATTTGTATTGTATTTATGGCATTCACTCACCTCATGTCATCCGCATCACAAATGTCATGCTCGGCGATGGTGTCGCGATGGTGAACTATAAGCTGTCTATCGTCCACGTTATCATAATCCTCTTCATAATTTCCTTCATCAGACTGCAGTTTTCGGTGTTCCCTAGTGGTGGCGGCGACAGCGGAGGCGGCGGGAAAAGATGCGGTAACAGCGTCTTTCTCATCGCTGCCATTTGCGGAGGTGTCAACCAATATTCTCGATTTCTTATCACGACGAAGCGTTGCAATTTTTCTCTCTTCTTCTTGCTTTAACTTTTCAACTTCATCCTTTGACAGGAAGGAAAAAACTTTATCTATTTATTTACGAGAAAATGAAAAGAAACAACAAAATAAAAGAGATATGTACTTATGTATAATAGAACAATAAACTGGAGCGAAAAGAAAAAGCTATTAAATTGTTCTGTCACGAAGTCTAAATATGTTATGTATTTATGTACGTATATAACAAATAAAGACGACATTCGCCGCGTTTGGCAACTGATACAAACATTATACTTCTCACAATTATACGACACCCACAACTTGACACATTTCGAATATTTACCTTGCATTTATTTAATACCCCATACATATATTTCAATTAAAACAAAGTCATTCTCTAACAACGAAAGTTTAAACATTATACAAAATGCATAATAATCACATAAAATTTCATAAAAATTTCGAACTTTTTAAAAAAATTCTAAAGTTTTTTGCAATATGATGTATTGTAGCCCATTTAATATTAGTGCAAGCTTCTTGAAATTTTATAACATCATTCATTTTTGACAGTTTTTATACACACGCTCGCTCGAGATTTATTTTACATATATGGAAAAAATTGCGAAAGAGTTTCAGTAGAAGCATTGTTAAAAATCAACAGTCAACAGTAGCTACTGAAAATTTGCGCTTTGTTTTAGTTATGTGGTATAATAATATAAAGACGCACACCACAAATCGTATGATAAGCTCGGCCAAATACTGAGCTATATAGTGTAAGCGCCAAAATTATATATGTATATAGTTAAATTAAATATAATACAAAATTGTATACTAAAAAAGTTGAACAACTTTTATTTGAAACTTGGAAATTTACATAAAATTTTGTTAAACTAGTAAACAATTTCGTAAAAAGTTTAAACCTTTGGTTTTAATACTATTTGTTAGAGAATGAACTGTATTTTAATCGAATTCAAATTTCAAAAATTCGCTATGAAATTTCCAACTTTTAATCGAGTATTGTAGAAAACATCTATGTATATATAATATAATTTTAGCGCTTACACTATATAGCTCAGTGCTTCTCCTACCATTTGTGGTGTGCGACTTTATATTATATCACAAACAGAAAACATCTACTTCGGCGAATTTTAAGCGACTTAAAACTTACTATTAGACCAGAAGAAGAATACTTGTTTTGGTACTCATACATACATACATACATACATATGTATTAAAACAACTCAATAAAAATGAAGATGCCCAAGTCGGACCCATATTTTCCAGCCACCGAAGTTCGATCTTAATTGAAAGGAGTATATTTATATGAGCTATTGTGAACTATATAAATAAACCAGTTACAGTCTCATCCCCTTTCATTAAGGCTATTCTCATTACCGCAAAGAAGTTCTTCAACATAACCGAATATGTCGTCGTCAACTTAAAGGGTGTTTTTTTAAACGTGTGGTATTCAATGAGGCAATACTTTTTTCGGAGTTGGTCTTTTTGACAGCTGTTACTTGATTAATACTCAGCTTGGTTTGCCTTTTCAAGACGCCTTCGAAGAGAATATTCGGCGCCTTATTGCTGACATACGGTCGCAATTGTTGCAAAAAGTGGTCGAAAATTGGGCCTCTAGGCTGGAATTTATTTGAGCCAGTCACTTGTGCGAAATCATTTTTAAAACTTAATTGCAAACGCTTATCTTTATAATAAAGCTAAATTCTTGGCCATAGCATTAAATTATATGCGTTTTATTTGTTCTTAAAACAAAATGTTTTTGAGATGTGCGTTAACTTCGGTCTGCCCGCTGTCAACACTTTACGCCGGACTGTTACTAGTTATGCTTTGCTTTTCATTGGAATTTGTTTTTTACGTGGCGGGTTCCAAGCCCTGCGCACGGAAAGATGCTGCCTACAGGGCCACGTTGCGATCGGGCGCAACGCGAGCCTTGCGGGAGAGATATCGTGAGTTGAAAAAGGAAGCGAGACGCATTTTTCGAGAGAAGAAGAGAAAGGCCGAAATGCGTGAGTGCGAAGAGCTTGAAATGTTGGCCGACAGGAAAAGCGCCCGAAAATTCTTTCAGAAAGTACGACGGCTAACAGAAGGTTTTAAGACCGGGGCGAATTCCTGTAAGAACGACAACGGCGACCTGGTAACTGACGTTCAGAATATACTTAGTTTATGGAGGGAGCACTTCTCCACACTACTTAGTGGTAGTGACAGAGACCACCTTGGAGAAGATGATGATCCCGAAACCCCAATCAATGACGACGGAATTCATGTTCCGTTACCCGACTGCGATGAAATCCGTATAGCAATAGCACGGCTCAAGAACAACAAAGCGCCCGGAGTTGACGGGCTGCCAGCTGAGTTATTCAAATACGGTGGAGAAGAGTTGGTAAAGCGCATGCACTAGCTTATCTGTAGAGTATGGTCGGACGAATGCATGCCTACTGATTGGAATCTAATTGTACTTTGCCCAATCCATAAGAAGGGTGATACTGCAATACGCGCCAACTATCGTGGTATCAGCCTTCTTAACATTGCATATAAGGTTCTGTCGAGCGTATTGTGTGAGAGACTAAAGCCCACCGTCAATGAACTGATTGGACCTTATCAGTGTGGCTTTAGACCTGGTAAATCTACTATCGACCAGATATTCACAGTGCGCCTTGGAAAAGACCCAAGAAAGAAGAATCGACACGCACCACCTTTTTGTCGACTTCAAAGCCGCTTTCGACAGCACAAAAAGAAGTTGCCTTTATGCCGCAATGTCTGAATTTGGTATCCCCGCAAAACTTATACGGCTATGTAAAATGACGTTGAGCAACACCACCAGCTCCGTCAGGATTGGGAAGGACCTCTCTGAGCCGTTTGATACCAAATGAGGTTTCACACAGGGTGACTCTTTGTCGTGTGACTTTTTTAACCTTATGCTGGAGAAGATAATTCGAGCCGCAGAACTAAATCGGTCAGGCACTATCTTTTATAAGAGTGTGCAGCTGCTGGCGTACGCCGATGACATTGACATCATCGGCCTTAACAACCGCGCAGTTAGTTCTGCCTTCTCCAAACTGGATAGAGAAGCAAAGCGAATGGGTCTGGAGGTGAACGAGGGCAAGACGAAGTATCTCCTGTCATCAAATAAACAGTTGGCACATTCACGACTGGGATCAAACATCACTGTTGACAGTTATAGCTTTGAAAAAGTAGAAGACTTCGTTTACTTAGGAACCAGCATTAACATCAATAATAATGTCAGCCTCGAAATCCAAAGGAGGATCACTCTTGCCAACAAGTGCTACTTCGGACTGAGTAGGCAACTGAGCAGTAAAGTCCTCTCTGGACGGACAAAAATTACGCTCTATAAGTCTCTCATTATGCCCGTCCTGATGTATGGCGCAGAACCATGGACGATGAAGATATCTGATGAGAAGGCTCTGGGAGTGTTCGAGAGAAAGATTCTCCGAAAGATTTATGGGCCTTTACGCCTTTGCGATGGCGAATACCGGAGAAGATGGAACGATGAGTTGTACGAGCTTTATAACGACATAGATATAGTGCAGCGAATTAAGATTCAGCGGCTTCGCTGGCTTGGTCATGTCGTTCGAATGGATGAAAGCGCCCCAGCTCTGAAAGTATTCGACGCGGTACCCGCCGGTGGTAGCAGAGGAAAAGGGAGGCCTCCTCTGCGTTGGAAAGACCAGGCGGTAAAGGACTTGGGTACGCTTGGTATTTCCAACTGGCGCCAGTTAGCGAAAGAGAGAAATAACTGGCGTGCTGTGCTAAGCTCGGCCAAAATCGCATAGGCGGTTATCGAGCCAATGAAAGAAGAAGAAGTTACTAGTTATGCATATGAAATGCTAAAAGAAGCAAGAAATCAACGCGATTCCATAATACTAACATTAAATAACAATCACAATACTATCATCAGTTGGCCAATATATACATACATATATGCACATACATGTATAACGGGAAACTGTATAATATATGTTTGTACGAGTATGTATAAATATTTACATACATACATAAATAGTTTATCTTTATTTCTCCCCCAAACACCCTTCACTCTAATCCAGCACATTGATACGTTTAAATACATAAATATGTACTTACATATGCATATATACGAATGTATGTATGTATGCATGCTACATAAGTATATATATTTATTGCAAACTAAAAGTTTTTCATTTTACATTCTCTTTGCCTTTTCTCCGCAGACAGCAGCTTGGGTATCATAAATCAAGATAGCTAGAAAATTATTACGTTTCCCAAAGTTAAAGATTATTGTTGTTGCCTAAAACGAATATTGCTTATCTCTTCTATGAACTTGACATACTCTTTTGCCTGTGCGCACGTCCGTTTACTGGTCTATGATCGTTTATTTTAGTGCAATAAAATATTATGTCGAAGTTCTTGCCACACAAAGTAACTTTCAAGGAAAGTTGCATTTAAATAGAGATCAAATAATTTGAAGAATTTGTAAATCAGACACTACACGCGTTGTTATTGTTGTTGTAGCGGCTAACACTTCTACAACAGACGGTTCTACGTACCGAAGTGGCTCGGGTTTTACCCGACCAAGGTAAGTTGTTTCGGCGACCTAACACTCAAAGGGTCATCTTATCTAGTGTTGTCATCATTCATACTTCTGCGCCATACAATAGGACGAGCATAATATGGGACTTACATACATACATATATCTTTCCCTCTTTCAGCTCCAGACCCATTCGCTTCGTTTCCTTATCCAGTTTGAAAAAGACAGAACTAACGGTGCGATTGTCAAGATCGATAATATCAACGTCATTGGCTTCCGTTTGTAGTTGCATCTCTTTATAAAAGATGATGATTGACTGGTTTAGTGCTGCGCTCGAGGAACTTCCCAATTATGACGGAGTTGGTAATGTTGCGCAATGTCATTTTTTATAGTCGGATCTGTTTTGCAGGAATACCAAATTCAGAAATTGCGGTGTATAGGTAATTTCCTCTTGGGCTGTCGAAAGCGTCCTGGAAATTGACACTGAAATGGTGTGTGTCGATTTTTATCTCGGGTCTTTTTACAGATCTGGCGTACAGTGAAAATCAGGTCTAAAGCCACACTGATAAGGTTCAATCAGTATTTAGTATTTTATAAAATACGCTCGATGGAACCTTATAAGCGATATTAAGAAGATTGACACCGCGATAGTTCTCGCGAATTGCAGGACAATCTTTCTTGTGGATTGGACAAAGCACACTTAAATTCCAATCAGCTGGCATGCATTCGTCTGACCATCATTGCAAATGAGCTATTCCACGCCACGATACTTGAATTGCTCAGCTCGCAAACCGTCAGATCCGGGCTCCCTCCATATTTCAAGTAAGCTCTGGCGTTAGTCTTAAGGCCGCCGTTATCGGTCTTACAAAAGTTTGCCACGGTTTTGCAACCATCGGTAAGCTGTTACATCTTATGGAATAATTTTCATGCGCTTTTCCTATAGGCCAACTTCTGAAGTTTATCGCACTCACTTATTTTGGCCTCTTTCTTCTTCACACGGAAAATGATTATAGGTTTCTTTCTTAATTCACGTAATAGTAATTGGACTATTAAAATGTGGCTTATTTTACAACCGTTAAAATTCCCGCCAAATTTTCTGTATCGTACCGAGAAGTCATTCGAAGGGATTGGTGGAATAGTCAACAGTCACGAAATCACGCAGGAAACAGTAAACGCTTTCCAAAACATAATATCAGCATGGACAGTATGCTGAACGTTTTTAACAGAAACATTAAAAAAAAAGGTAAGTTCAAATTAAAAAGTTTAATTCACCGACAATACGCAACACCGGCGAATTTTTCGGAAAGAGAGTCAAAACTTCAGCGAAAGAGTATCAAATGGATAATTTGAGGAACCCTGAGGTTTCCCTCAACACAAAAGTATTATAAAATTTCTCAAATTTCGTTTCGGTTTGCAACTCAATGGCAAATGGCCATCTGTTAACTCAAACCTTAAGCCGTTGGATGACAAATTGTGGTTCATTATGGAGATCATGATTTGCACTGCTTGATAATCTCATATTAAGCCTGTGAATCGTGGGTGTCCTTGCAGAGAAAAATTTGACAATGTATGACTGCCCTAACCGACTTTGGCGCTACATGAAGGCAAGTGGTGGTCATTTCGAATAGGTTATTCTACAGTTTTAAGCTACTCATTTACCAAATCAATACAAAGAAAGTTTTAAAAAAATATTTTCTGGTTTTCACTTATTCGCCAAAAAATCATGTCTTAAAAGCATTACCTAGTATTGGGTATTATTTAAAGGTACTTTTTTAAAAAATTAATTTTTTCGACAATCGTTATTATCATACAAAGTAACAATTTTTGACATACGAGTATATACATATATTTTTTAAATGTATTTTAAGTATACTCACACATTTGATTTGTATGTCCTACTGTAATCAACAACGGTTTTAAATTTTCGAGTTTCAACAATCAAAATTATAAATAATTATTTTAAATTTGCCATCTATTAGCAATAACCGATTTTTCTTATAAAAATTAAGCATAAAAATATGCACCATAATAACTATGTATAACTAAGCAAAGTGTTTTGTGTATCAATTATTTGTTTTTTCTATAGTTAAGAGGTGCATAATTTAGGTTTTATTATGTGTAGTAATCAAGTTCGGGATCATCAGGAAAGAATTTCCAAATATCAAAATTCTCTACTAATAGTTAGCCATTAATAATAATAATTTGGCGCTTACACTAACACTATATAGCTCAGTGTTTGGCCGAGCTTCTCCTACCATCTTTATATTCAACCACAAATGGAGGGACCTACAATTTTGTGCCGACTCCGAACGGCAGATGTATTTTGTGAGAAGCTTTTTCATGGCAGAATTACCCTCGAAGGTTTGCCATTGCCTGCCGAGGGGTGGGCGCTCTTAGAAAAAAAACTTTTTCTATGATTTTACTTGCCCTGGCTGGAATTCGAACCTCGAATCCAGTGGCATATCGAGTAATACCACGCACCGCCACCCACTCAACCACAGCGGCCAGTTAGCCATTAGTAAACTTAATATGATAACTATTTTTAACCTTGTACCTTATTTTCGCAGGGTATGGCTTAACTATGATATTATATGGAAAATAGTATGGTAGCACTACCAAAGTTGCTAGTAGTTTATCAACCGAGAGTTGTGAATAAAAAAATCATTGGTTAAGTCGGCAATAAATACTGACCCATTTGCCTCGGACACTTAATAAATATAATTAATATTCAAATTAAAAATTGTAAACTAAAAAACTACGGTTAAAAATAATATTTTTTTTTGTCAAGTTTTTCATGGCCTTGAAATCTTTGACAATTTTATTCAGCTCGAGGCCAGTTTGTGAAATATTTTATTTGCAAAAAAACAACAACAGTTTTAGTGAAGATCACAACATCTCCTCATCAGACTTATTTTTATTTAATATTTTATTTTTATTTTTTGTTGATCACCGCTTCCCAGGTTCAAACCAAGGAACCTCGGGTTTCAGAGTCAACACGCTACATGCTGTGCCACGCTCGCCTCTACCTGGAAAGCGGTGATGAAGAACAAATAAAAAAAATTATTAAATGGAAGTCTGGTGCGGAGATGTAGTGATATCCGAAATATCGGCTTTTGTTATTAATCATTTAAGGCCATAAAATACTTAAATTTAAAATTCCGACTACACTTATTTTGGACCAACCTAATGAACGTACGTGTATGACCTCATGCATGATTCAATTATTAAAGGTTGGATACTTTTTGACGTTTCAGTTTTCCGACTGCCTTGTAAGGTTGCATTTAGGAAGATCTGATAAAGGGAAACATATTTTATCCCTTTTCGCGCAAAGGTAGTAGAAAAGTGATAACTAGTAGCGAAATGCGGTTTGTACAGTGGCTCACAGCTTATTTCATGCAGGTGCTTTGTCAAAATTGGGAATGCTATATCTAGAAAACAAAAGCGTGTATCGACACAATTTAAAAACTAAGTTGTTGGTATAAGAACGTAGTTGAAGAAAGGATTTTCATTTATTTTATTAGCTTTTTGTTTAACAACTTAAAAATTAAAATAAATTGCCGACTTGTGTTTTGGATCGTTGTCCTGGTAATAACGGAAATCTTGTCGTATTCCAAGGTTCTCGGCACTTGGGAGTAGGTTCTCTTTTAGGATATTGAGGTACATCATTTTATCCATAATACCCTCAACAAACACTAAATTTCCAACCCCGACTGCGGACATACACGCCCATACCATAACACTGCCTCCACCAAGTTTGACAGTTGGTTTTATGTTTTTTTTCTGGAGTTCGGTATTTGGTTTCCGCCAAACATAAGTCATTCCATCTGAGCCAAAAATATTACATTTTCACTCGTCCGAAAAAATAAATGTCTTCCAGAAGTCAAAATCTTTAAATCCGAGTTCTCTAGCGAAAGCAACTCGGCTTAGTTGAAAAATAAATTTAATTAATTTAATAAAAAGAAGTCTGATGAGGAAATGTGGTGATTTCCGAAATAGTACTATAATATCTACCATTAAAAAACTGTTGTTGTTTTTTCACAAAAATCTTCCATAAACTGGCCTTGAGCTCAATAAAAATTTTAAAATTAACATTTACTAGGCCAACAGAAAACAAATAATGGACGATTTTTTTTTATTATTATGTACACATATTAAAAAATGAGAAATCTTAACATAATCAAAATATTGTGTATATTTTAAATTAAATTAATTACTAAACAATGCAAAAACTTTGATTTGCAACTCTATTCAAAAGAAGTTATCAATGATAGTTATCGATTATATTCTTACCACCAATAGTTTTTGATATTTTGCCAGCTCTATCATGATATTTACAAACCAGCTGTTTGATATACATAAATGTTGCTGAATTGTTTTGTGTAAAGGGTTTTGTTAAAAATATGGACATTAGAAACTTTTTCTGTAGTACTTCAGGTATATCATGGTGTTCTACATACAGTTATTTTTAGACACTTGTTTAAATATGTGTTTATTGTAGCAAAACTAAAGAGAAAGCTGAGCCCTGTTGGTAGCAGCTCAAGTGAAGAGAGCCACGTTGGAGACATCACAGTGGATGATTGCCATGCGAATGATATTGGTAAATGGATAATGTTAGTTAGCACGATGAATGCTGACCAGAAAAAAGAGATTTTATAAAACTGTTGGAAGCCTGACAAAAATTATGATTTTGAAGCTGATGCCACTCATTTAAAGCGTAAATTCAATTGGCCCTGGCTAGACTTGTATAAGCCGTGGTTGGTGTATTCACGCAGGTTGAAGGGAGCATTTTGTTTACATTGCGTATTATTTAAGCCTCTGAACAAACCGGGCATAACTTCATCGTTTGTTGTTCGCCCCTTCACAAAATACAAAAACGTGCATGAATACTGCAAATCTCATGCATCATCTAGTTTGCACAAAGAGGCTACACAATGTGCAATGTCATTCTTAAATGAAACGCCTGTTGATTTGCAGATGCAAAGCGGGCATACAAAATTGGTTGCTGAAAATAGAAATTTTTTAAAATCTATTATTGACGCAATTTTATTTTGTGGAACCCATGATCTTCCTCTTCGCGGCAAACTAAATGATGAAGGTAATGTACTGTAAACACACTCGCCACTGTAATTGTTATAAATGTGTAACAAAAAAGTAATTATTTTCAATCTTTACATAACTTTGAAGGTGTTCTGCAAGATCTTTTGATGATGAAAATATCAGTTGGCGATGAGGACCTGAGAAAAACTCTTGTAGATGGAAAAAAAAAATGCAAAATATACAAGTCCACAAATTCAAAATGAAATTTTGGACATTTCAGCAAAAATTTTAAGAAACTACATCTGTGCAGATATAAAGGCAGCTTCTGCATATAGCATTTTAGCAGATGAGACAGCAGACATTGCTGGAAAAGAACAGCTTTCAATCGGTGTCAGATTTTTCGACCGAAACAAAAAGTTTATACGTGAAGAGTTTGTTGGATTTGTTGAACTCCTGGCAATGGATGCAGCGACAATTGCTGAAAACATTAAAACATTCATTATAGAAATAGATTTAGAACCAGCCAAATGTGTTGGTCTTGGCTTTGATGGCTACGCTACAATGGCCGGCAAGACTGGGGGTGTCCAAAAAATTTTGAAAGACACATTTTTTAAAAGTTTTTTATTCATTGCGCCAGTCATCGCCTCAATTTGGTAGTCAATGATCTTAATTCAGTTCCCAAAATCCGGAACACTATTTCTACCATTAAAGATATCATAAATTTTTTCAAAGATTCACCTATTCGTAGAAAATACGCCCCAAACGTACATTCGTTTTGTGAAACACGTTGGTCGGAGAAATACAAGAGTATCAGCGATTTTAAGAAATTTTATGGCGAAATAATAGCTGCATTGGAAAAGCTGAGTGCAGAAGGCAATGCTGGCACAAGGAATGTTGCTTTTCAGCTACACAGTGCTGCTACTAAAAGCGTGTTTATAATTTGTATGTGCGTAATTGCAAAATACTATGGTCTTCTTCAACCAGTAGTGAATTTAATGCAGGCCAAAAACAACAATATTATTAAATGCAGAGAACACTTAAATCATATGTTAACTGTCATCGAAAAACATAGACAAATATCTGAAACCGAATTTAAAATAATTTTTAAAGAGTGTGAAGAATTGGCTGAGATTGTATCAGTCGATATTTGTGTGCCTAGAGTTGTTGGAAATCAAACTAGAAGATCAAATCCTCCGTTCACGACGACATCACATTATTTCCGGCGTGCTATTTTTTTACCCTATCTGGATTCACTCATTTCATCTATAAAAGAGCGATTTCCAAAAGAAAGCAATGAAGCATTTGATCTCACAGCTCTAAGTCCACCTCATATTGAAACCATTAGCCTCGACCATCTGAAGGCTCAACTTTTAGGCGCAGTTTTATAATTTGGAAGGGATTGAAAATGAGAATTGAACTGTGGCATAATTTCTGGAATGAGGAGCAAAAAGAAAACACCGATTTGATATTTGCCTTTAGCAAAACGGATTTTTATCCGAAAATTAGGGAAGCTTTGGAAATTATAATGGCAATGCCTTGTACAACCGCAACCGTGGAACGATCTTTCAGTACTCTTAGAAGAGTAAAGACTTGGCTGAGAACTACAATGGGAGAAAATCGTTTAAATGGTAATAAAATGTACAAAGCAGAAACTTTAAACTTATTTTATATTTTATAGGATTGTGTATGTTAAGCGTCCAGAGAGCTCTAGTGAAAGAAAAGAAGAATGAGCTCCAGGAAGACATTTTGGAACACTTTTCATCAAATAAATAAATAAAATATGAATAAAAATAAATATTTAAATTAAAAGTTTTTTCCTGCCCCCCCCTACCTTCAGGCCTGGCGACGCCCTTGCTTGTATGATTGAATCATGGACCTCATGTATGTATGCATATATATTTATTTTGGGCTCACCTGTTTTTTGTGATGGTTTCTGTTGATCTTCCATAGCTGACTCAAAAAACCGTTTCTTATCAGAGACCGATTTAGGCACTTTTGTTGTTGTGATTTGTTCCGATGGAGGTGACTATTGAATAAAGAAAAATTTATGTTATTTCATAGATAAAAAGCATGTTGTACGATATGAAAATAGGAAAAAAAGTCATAATTTGCTTAGTTTTCAAATGGGCGGAAAATTAACAATGTCACCAGGCAGCGAACGACCGCAGCAGAACAATTGATTTTTTTCATATTATTGAAATTTTTTTTCTGCATGTACATACGTATATGTACATATATTTCCCTATAAGTTTTTACGTACTATATTCGTATACATTCACAGAACTCAACTACTCAAAGTAAGCCCTGCAGCAGCTCTTCATTTTTCACAAAAGCCATTTTCTTTCGGTCTTATAGCTTAAATGCATTTTTTTTTTCATCCACAAACTTCGGAAAAGGGCAAAACCAACGGGAGTTTGCATTCGCTCGTGATGCAGGTGATAAATTCATTGCAAAAATAAAAATAAAATAAAACTAATAATAGAAACTACTCTTCCGACTTTTAGCCTTGCTTTGTTTTATCATTCAACGCAAACTGTGGATACATACGTGATAACATCTGCAGGGTAATTGCTAGTGTTGCCATGGATGTCGGAGGTGGCGAAGGTGACGGTGTCGGGGTTACACATTATTCGAGCAGCAACATTACATCATTAATTCGAAATCTTGTAGAAACGTTGTATAAAGCCACTTGTGCAACAACACTACATTACTAACATCACCCTGAAGTGGAGAGAACCGTTAATATATATGACCGAGTAAAACAGAGTTAATCAACATTACTATAGTGCAGGCGGCTAGCACCTGAGCGTCTGTAGATGTGTGGCGAACAATGTGTAATTAATATTACGTCAAATTCCCCATCACCAATTAAAGTCGAGCCAATGTGCTGTCTTATTTTTCAAACAAGCACATGTTGATTAAAATTTATTATGTTACAACATGAAAGATGAGATGCCTTAAAGAAATGGCAAAAGCGTACGGTTTGGAGCTTTCATAATATGACGTACCGACAAAGATTCAGTGATTAAAACAATAGCTTGACATCAATTAAAATTCTAAATTTTTGAGCAAATATTGAAAGTAACGGGGACAGATTCACAAAACGGTTACTATTCGAATGAAATACAATTAATTCACTAGGATAAAGGCATCGCCATCGCGTTTTTTCTATTAATTAATTTCAAATATAAATAAAAACTTCAAAACTTTGTAGTAAGTAAACAGTAAGGTGCTGTCCCTACTATAGTAACAAGTTTCGAGTATCCAGTGTTGTAGTCGTTCGCCAATTAAAACTAGCACAATGCTTTTTACTTAAAAAAAGTCTAAATGGGAACACTTTTTTGCAGGATTTAACCCGAAGTTTTTCAAATGGAGACTTTGTAAATCCCTTAATTCTTGCTACAATTTGTAAAAAAAAAATACCACACAGTAATTTCGAACATCTAAATTGTCAAATTACGTGATGGTTTAAATGTTTAGCATGATAAAAAAATATAACTTTTTTTAAAGTATTTTGGTAAACAAGCCGTTTCATGTGTGCAATTTTTTTGTACGCCACGCTTTAAGAGCATAATTTAGCTATATGACAGTTCTACAGGTTTCTGTTCAAAATTCGCAGGAACGAACCAATTACATTTTAGTGGAAAAATATTAGAAATTTATTATTATTATTTCGGCAACCAAGCGTTTTATTTATTTGCATCGGCTGTATTTAGCTCGAGACTCCTATAATAACTGTTTAAATCCGTGACGTCATTTTATGACTTCCTACTTGCAAAACTTTAAACGCGATTATCTCATCATGATGTTTTAAAAAAATTACGCTTCGTTGAGCAAGTTTTCTCAAGAACCAGGCTACTTAAAAACTTTAATATCTCATATTTTTGTTTGAAACAAACGTTTTTTTTTTAGATGAAAAAACTGAATTTTTAGACCTTCAAAAGTCGAACTTTTCGTAAAATCACCACCATTTATTTGTGTAAAAATGTTTATTTCGCTAAATCCTTCGTTCAAGTGCGGCGTTATGATATAAACTATAGAAAACTGTTGTTTTTTATTGCAGATCATCTATTGCCTACTTATCATGCTCACCGCAAAACGTGTAAAAAAAAAGTTTATCAGCGCAAAAGCTGTAGTGTCAACAAATGGGGACATTTTTAACTCAAAAATTAAATTAATCATCTTCAGACATACATACATATATAAACGTACACGCAGTGTTTGGTTATTAAAAAAAAAAAACCCCCGTCTTTGCAAAAAAATCTTCAAAATAAACGATTTTTTTCAGATAATAATTGTGTATAACTCCCTAAAGCTACTAGCCTGGAATTAAAAAATTCACTGACTTATCAAATGGCCCTCGCAAGGTATAAATCCGTTTAAATATCTGTTTATACTTTTGTATTTCAAGCATTTGTTCAAACACGCTACGACAATGTTCACACGCTTAAAGCTTTTTAAGCAAAAACTAGATGGCGCTATACATATTTTTTTTTAAATCTACTACAATTTGTTATGACATAGACATAGACAAAAAAATTTTGTGGCGTACATATTTACTATATGTATGTTATGTACATACGAGTACATGCATAGAAATATGCCTATGTACAAACATTAATATTTAATTATATTTTGGCGGAAGTTACATAGTGCGAAATCGAAATAAAATAAGCAGACAAGTTTGTAGGTAGGAATTTCATTAATCAAATATGATAAGAGAATAATATTGATAAGCACTTTATACATACAGTATATACTCGTAATAGTTACATACATAAATTGATAGAAGTGTGTTTAGCTTTCAGAAAATATGTCAATAGAGTTTAAATCAAAGGGCGGTCAGCGGTTAAATTAAATACCATAGCAATCCATCGAACTTCTGTAATATTTTAGAAAGTGTGTTCTTGTAAGCTCCACCACTAGTGTGTTTATAGTAACGTCCAAATGTTGTATGAAAAATGTTTTAACTTTTCAAAAAATAAATCATCTGCCACGCTTTAACCCAAAAAAAAAACAAAACATAACACAACATAACTTATATTTTAGAACAAATTTTCTTTATTTTTGTAAAATTTTGTCATCATATTAGAGCTTATTGGACGACAACAACAACAAAAAAATCAAATATCATAACTTTACTATCATCTCTATATCTTGCCGAGGATCAAAGCTTACTCCTAACGCTTCTACTTACATACTTACATAAGAAACACAATATTAACGTCATTAATAACGAAGGCGAATCCTTGAATTATTCAATTGCATACTATGATATTCAAGCACAAACTAAAGGGTGATTTTTTAGCAATTTTCTTTTTGGCAACATTATTTTTGACAGTTCACGCGGGTTTCGTGCCTTGTGCACGGTCAAACATATGCAATTTGGTCTATAATTTAACCATGAATCGACTTACAAACGAACAACGCTTGCAAATTATTGAATTTTATTATCAAAATTCATGCTCATTGTGCCAAGCATTTATTGTGTTCAATTGTGTTCAGCAACTTTGTGGTTGAATGGATACGTGAACAAGCAAAATTGCCGTATTTAGAGTGAAGAGCAACCGGAAGCATTGCAAGAACTACCGATGTATCCCGAAAAAGTCACTGTTTGGTGTGGATAATGGGCCGGCGGCATCATGGGGCCGTACTTTTTCAAAAACGACGAAGGCCGGAACGTTACTGTGAATGAAGAGCGCTACCGTGCGATGATTACAAACTTTTTTGCCTAAATTGAAAGAGCTTGACTTGGCTGACATGTGGTTTCAACAAGACGGTGCCACATGCCATACAGCACGCGAAACAATGGCCCAATTGAAAGGCGAGTTCGATGAGCAGTTCATTTCATGCTTGGGGCCCGTCAAATGGCCGCCTAGATCGTGTGATCCAACACCTAGAGACTATTTTTTGTAGGTCTATGTTAAAGCTCATGTCTATAGAGATAAGCCCGCAACGATTGACGCACTGTAAGCCAATATTGAAGAATTTATTCGTGAGATATCAGGCGATATGTTCGAGAGAGTATGCCAAAATTGGACCCGACGTATGGGCCGTTTGAAGCGCAGCCGCGGCTAACATTTACATGAAATAATCTTTAAACATTAAATTATATATTTCATTCCATCGACTTAAATAAATATTTCATATATTTTTCTGAATTTTATGTGTGTTTTTTTAAAAATCACCCGTTATGGGCATACATAGTATAAAACATTAGAACCATTGAAAAAAACGAATTAAATGGACGATATAAAGGGAACAGTTGATACTATCAGTGTATTACATGAATCAATGAAGGTATCATTGCCTACTCAGTATCGGAAAGTACATAAAACTACGATTTTAGATATTTGTGAAAGTTATTGTATAGATACATTTTTTACAAAAGGGTAAAAGTTTGTCGTACAAAAAAGGAAAAACGAAAAATGCCAAATGGATTTTATATCCTAAAGATTTGATCTGCTTTTTTAAAAGGTTGTCTCTAGATTTTGATATAGTTGAACCTGGTTAGAGAAAATTGCTTTTTATTGAAACCTACTTTGTTCGCAGTAAAAATTCGAGTACAAAAATACTTAGAAACTTGAGAAAACCGAGTATGTTCTTTTATATGCTTGAATGTATTGGGCATGGCCAAGTGTGCGACGTTAATTAAGAAAAAATAAGTAGTCAAATAACTATGAAAACTGGCAACCAAATGAACTTCGGCGGCTGTTCAAATTTCAGCCAATTTCTTCATATTTCTTGTTGAGAAAAAATCGAAATGTCGAAGCTTGTTAAATTAAGCGGACCAAAAAATAAAATCAGCAAAGAAATCAAATTGCAATTTCAAGTATGTACATACGTATATAATTTAGTTGTACAGAAAAGTTCTTTTTGTTTTGACGTCCAACAATCAGCTGAGTCTGTCAATTGCGCCAAAAGCATGGTAGCGGGGTACTGCGTTCTTGTACTTAACCGCTATTGAATTGTCGATATCATGGTGTCAAGAAATATATTGCCTACTGAGCAATCCATAGATTATTTGCCTACGGTGGGTATTAAGATCAGCGTTAATATTTATTGGAAGTTTTCTTCCAAAATCCTAATTCAATATAAATACAAATTAAACTTGTTCTGAAAGACCTTAAGCTTTAATAGGGAAAAGTTTACCCGAACATGTCCCAATTATAGCAGGTTAAGATTGAAATTTCCCGCTTAAAACATATAACTTTAGTATCTGAATTTTTATATTAAAATAGCTTTGTTTCAAATTTATCGATCATTTCTAACAAAATTCATATAAATCTGACCTTAAGACTTTCTCCTTAAATGAAAAAAAATCAACAAAATTTCAAACTATTAAACCCTTTTTTTTTTTAATAAACTTCCTGGTTTAAAAAACTATGTCTTTGTTCTTATTGTTGAAAATTTTTCGAAATTTCGGTTTTTACAGTAGTACGAAAGAACTCATGATTTATATTGCATGTGACTGCTTTTGACATTTGTAACGTAAACAAAATACACGCCTTAGACATAAATTGCTATAGTTATGCGGTTTGGGATAGAAATAAATTTACGATATTATTATAGTTTTGCTTAGCAGTTAAGAGCGTAAATGAAGAATTTTGTAACGAAAATGTGCACGCTGCTTCATCCACATGTAACAATGTCGCAATAATCTAATATATCATTTTGGCTATTAGGTGATTATATACTCAAAAGCAAACAATAAAACTAAAAAATTGTATTATAAGCAAAGTTGTTTTTCCAATGTTTCACAAAATTTTAAGTTTGTTAGAAATGAAAACTTTCAAACAAAAGTTCAGTTAGCCGAGACTTAAGTAAACTTACTGTGAGAAATTGCCAACGATTACTCTGTGCTTGCATGCATATTTTTATTCAAGAAAGCATAGATATGACAAGCAGATCATCTCACTGTCATCGGTTTGAAGCCTTTCCTTCAGGATCTGAAATCTACTTACGCTGAGTTAATACTAGATGGAAACGGTTTTGCATTTGGCAGTTCGACCAAAAACGATATTAAATTAAATTTAGTTACATAGATTAAGTCAAGACTAACTGAGCTTAAAGACGGCACAAAATAAAACAATTCCAGATAACGAAATATAATTACTTTTTATTACATACAATGTTAATTGATATGGATTTGTCGAAACTTACAGCTAAGTGAATGTATGTGTGCACTTTGTGACGGAAATTGGATTGATTAAAAAAATTTAAAAACCTATTGTTATTAGATTTAAATAAACTGCTCTTTGTAAATGCAATTATATATGTATGTGTACTTAACTATTTATAAATTAAAAATGTCAAGTGTCTTGGTGGTGTGTTTGGTATTTTGGTTTATGGAAAATTGGGTATCATAGTTTTGTCGCGGAATGCAATAACTACAACACATTTTGTTTTTATTTAAGACGCCTTGGAATTTGTTGAAAATAAGCGAAAGGTACTAACTATAATAGTCATAGCTACATAAAAAATAATGATAGTTCATACTGACTCTTTATTAAATACTTTTAAATTTCAATTGAAAAATCTCTTTGCATAACTCACTTGCTGATTTTAAGACTTGGTTTTCATTAGGTAAAACTTGACTTTAAATGTCGTCAGTTTATTGAAAACGGATGGGGGATGGGTATATGGTGTCAGCATTTGACTCCATTTGCTCACATGTTGGAAGATTTTTTTTGTTTTGACATGCACTGCAATATCGGTGTCAGTCGAGGCAATGATTTCGAACTTGGCATTACACACATAAGTGAAATCATGTAAGAGGAAGTTTAAATCAGAATTTAACTCTTCATATGCATATACATACTACATATGTTTTTTTGTAGACGTGAGATTTTCAGTGAGGCAATACTTTTTTCGGAGTAGGTCTTTTTGACAGCTGTTACTACATTTATACTCAGTTTGGTTTGCCATTTCAAGACGCCTTCGAAGAGAATATTCGGCGCGTTATTGCTGACATACGGCCCCAATTGCTGTAAAAAGTGGTCGAAAATTGGGCCTCTCGGCTGGACATTATTCGAGCCAGCCGCGGCTGTCACTTGCCCGAATCATTTTTAACACATAATGGCAAACCCTTGTCTTTATAATAAATTTAAATTCTTGGGAATAACATTAAATTGTATGCGTTTGGATGAATGTACTAGTAAACACAATTGTCTTATTCAAAAGTGATTGTTAAACGTAGAGATGAATTGAGTAATGGGAAGTGTTTATTTACTATTGTAAGGAAAATATTTTTTCAGGAATTAAGTTTTGAACGAAATCCTGAAGGAAATAAATGGAAGTCCCTGTCAACTACGAGAGAAATTACATATTCAGTAACAAAATCTGCTGTTCAATATGTTATGCAAGCATACGCTTGAATGATTGTATGTGCAATGAAACTTTCATGTAATTTTATTTCAAAAACATCGCATTCTTAACAAAACAAACAAAAAAATTTAATTGTAGGCCTCAATCTTACTATTTGGCAGAAGATCTACATAAAAAATCAATCATGGTAAACCAAAAAACAGAATAACAACAAATGGATCCAAAACCGCCAATCGCACAGGAATTGATAACACTACAACGGAAAACGACAAATTCGACAGTGGCAATTGGAGGCGACACTGGCGTATGAATGAGGTGGTAAGCAGCGGCGTCGAAGCTAAATCTGACTCAAATTCAAACAATTAAAATGCCCGCCACCTTCGCTTCAGTTGCGTAATGAGCAAACCAACACGCGGTGCAATTGCAAATCGAGGCAAATAAATACAGTCAGAAGTCAAATTTGCTATCACTGCCTTATCATTTACTTAACCTCAAAGACCTGCCACAAACCATTACAATCACACGGTCGTTTCCTTCCCAGTGGGCGGTGACAACGCGCCCGACAACACAACACCTGCAAACTTTGGTTTAGACAATGGTGATGATGATGTCAAGTCCAATTGCGGTTGGGATTGTGAACGCAACTTCAATGGACGTGCGCTGGTCGGCGGTGGCGGTGCCGTGCGCAATTTCAAAGGGGTTGGTTTTAGCGGCCGCTTTGGAGGTAATGGTGGTGGAGGCGTCGGCGGCGACGTTGATGACCGACAATTCACTGACGTATCACTACTACGACGCGAATCGAAGAATGAGGTGTTGCTGTATATAGCCTCCTCTTCGATGGTGGAGTAGATCTCTTCGGCCGTCTCGTAATAAGAGGCTGCATTTAAGGTGCGCTGCAATGACGAAGTCGACTCTGATTTCATTGACGCCAAAGTGGATGTAGAGAGATCTAACGAATGAACTGTGTTTTGATAATCACCGCTGCTGATGTGAACGGGATGCCCGGAAGAGGAAATGGACACAGTTGAATTCTGCGCAACTATTTCGGATATTGTGGGAAATTGCATTGATGTGTAGGATGGCGTGGAAGAGTCAATGTTAGCAACTAGTGTTTCCATTGGCACTATTGGTTTTGTGGCAGTATTGGTGGTTTTAATTGTGTAAGCTGCAGAATTTCTGTGAGAGGAATGGGATCTGGAAGAAAATGTAGCCGACGATGATAAAGCGGTTAACGCGGAATTTGAGGTTGTGGTTGATGTTGGTTTCGTACTTTGTTTGCTTGTGAAGGCGTCTGTGGCGACATTGTGTTTTGACACAGATGAAGTGTTAACAGTGGCGTTACTATGTCTTCCTGTAGGGCTGTGAGCAACAAATAGTTCTTGGTTTGGCTGGGTTACCGATTCACTCACCAGTACTGTACGCTGATGTAGGTGAACTTGTGGCACTTGTTTTTGAAACTGTTCTGACTTTATGTATACACCGCCGGCAGTGGCAACTATTGGATCACTACTTGCCAAGAAAACCGGTGTAGTAACCAAAGATGATGATGACGATGACGACGCTTGTAACGTTGCTGCAGGGGACTGTGCCCGTGGAACCAATACAAGGCCACCCACAGTAAAGTAAGATTGGTTATGTTGGGAATAAGAGTGGGATATTTTACTAGTTGGGATCAAGTGACCAGTTAGGACTTGAGTGGTGTTTGGCTGTTGGGGTTGTGGTAGGTTGTTGTACTGGACAGGAACTATTTGCGCCGTGGGGAATATTTGTGAAGGTGAGCGTTTAATATTGGATGCAATGCCTGCCTGTATTACAGCTGTTGTTGATAATAGATCCAATCTTGGCTGCATGTTTTCGTTGGGAGAAATAATAGAAGAAATAGGAGAAGCAAAGTTAGCAATTGAAGATTCGCTATCGCAATGGGAACTACTATCACAACCGGGATTATGAGGCAAAGAGGAAAACAGGTGTGCTGGCGGCGGAGGAAGTTGTAATGAATCATTATTGTCATCTGAATTATCTATAAATGGATTTACCGAGTGTTTGATGCGCGCATAACTTGGAACTGGTGGCGCATCTTCGTGAGGTGCCCCCAGCTCTGGGATTTGGCACCTTCTGCTAACACTGCGTAACTGATTGCGAATTTCGTTCTCATGCAGCATAATTGTGCGATGCTCTTCTTCGGTAACTAAAATGTGGTCCGGTGAATTTTCGTGTATAAATTCCGAGTGACGGCGCTGAGAAGGAGGTACTTCGTAATCGGGTGGTGGCGGAGGCGGTGGCAGCACATCCACATAATACGTTTCTTCGTTAGATTTCACTTGCACACTTGGAGAAGCTGGTTTTGGCAATGTAGCGTAATTGATGGGTGGAGGAGGTGGGCTTTCGCGTGGACGCGACGGACTTCGGGGTGTTTTCACGCGTACTGGAAGTTTCGCAACACCGACAGCAGGCGGTGTTAAAGGAACTGTTGGGGTTGTCGTCGGCGGTGGCGAACGCACTTCATGAATTGTGTTTGTAGTTGAGTCATGTTCGAATACAGTAAAATCGCCATAACCAATATCGGCTTTGTGGAAGGCATCTAGCGCCACATTATGCACCAACTCCGCTTTTTTCGTTTTCGGTTTCGGCAATACAGGAGGTGGTATTATCTTTGGTTTTGCACCAGTAGAGGTTGATGACAGATCATCGGTCGATTTTGACTGTGCACTAATCACTGATGACAACAAATTCTCAGTCGATTTCGAACCAAATAAGAATTGTTCCCTAGGAGACTTAAGAGCTGAAGGCGATTCAGACATAGCCTTCGCTAACTCAGTATATTCATCACTCTTGGTTTTATCGAGAAATGCCTCACGGAATGGGTTATCTCTCTCAATTTCGGTACTCACAGTCACCTTTTTAGATTCTGGTGGTGGGCTTCGATAGCCACTACGACTCGTTTCTCTACCCGACAAGGATGAAGGCGCATGTACGTGTTGAAGGGTGGGCGAATCGATTTCTTTAATACGCGCCACTGTAGGCACTATTGGAGGCAGTTTTTCGGGACGGTTGCAACGTTCCAAAGTCGAATTATTAGATGAGGATGGACTTGCCGAGCGTAGTATGCCTTTGCGCGGCATACGAGGGCGAGAATTTCCGTATTCTTGCTCTGAATCGTAATAACGCGAACAACTATCAGGCGTACGTGAGCGTTCATAGTCTGATTTTGACCGTTCGTCTCCACTGAGGTCAAAACTTACAGATTTGCGGTGACCACCGTATGTACTGCTAGAAAGATCTGGCGTACTACGGCCAGAAATGTTGCTCAACCACTCGAGATTGGGCCGATATGGACGATAGTCATTCTCAGAGTCGCTGGTATAACGTAGTGCAGGACGTGGCCGCTCAAAATAGTCCGAATCCGTATCACCTTGATCTTCTAAGGCATTCGTGCAGAATGTGTCGTCGTATTCTTGTGGGTCATAATCGTCTTCATCTTTAGAATGTTCAGCTTGATAATCGTCCAGCTCTTTCGTCACCTCTTCTTCAGCTTCATTGTCAATTATATAAACAGGTTGGGCTCTTTTAACCTTATGTCCCAAGGGTATATTCTCATCATTGTGCCGAGCGAGAGCTTGTCTCTTTACCATCTCTTTGTACTCATAGCGGGAATTAAGAGGATTAACCACGCTTTCTGCTCTAGCCTTTTGTATAGGTGGAGTTGGAGTGCGCCTCTGTTGAATTTTATTATGAACAAACATGTTCATGATAGAAAATATGTATTGGTTTTAGTTTCATTGACCAAAATTTTAGTTAAGCAATAAAACATTTATTGAAGCGCGTTTACAAAGATGATATGAATGTGCTAACTGTGCTTTTGGTGCTTGTGGAACTTGAATAAACGAGTGTGTTGTTGGAAATATACATTTAGTAGTATTGGGTGTTTCAAATAAATAGTAAGGATTATAATTAAAATGTTATGTGAAATTGAGTGAATGGTTTACTTACTAAGAGACTAAAATAATCAGACTGTGAGGAGCGCGTTAAGTGAATTTTTAACTATAACTATTAACAAATACTCTTGATTAGCACTTTAAAACCGAATAATAATCACATTAAAGTAAATGATAATGTATCGTAAATTTTAGTTCAATGGCAGATGCTTTGACAAGTACTTAACAAACAAATTTGTATTGAAATGATAAAGCATATGTAACATAAATATTACAAATATAAAAAATTAAGATATTTGGCGCAAAATTAAGACAAACAAATTCTGACACAACTGACAAAGAAAAAACCTATGCAAAGCTCAGCTTTCAAAACATTAGGAAAATTCTCAATAATTCTCTCACCTATTAGCTCCTTAAAAAACGCCTCCACAGAGTACCAGAAATAAAACTAAATTTCATTTTGGTTTCCAAAATGTTTACAAAAAATTTTAATTTTTTTATATTCAAGAAGATAATGATTTTCGGATACACATAAAAAATGTTCACGACCTTAATAAAGTGTTCACCAATATATTTATTTAAACAACAAAATAATACGATTTATATTTGTAGGCTTTGTATACATACATATGTATATTTATGTACATATGTATGGTGCATGTACTCGAACATATACATATTTAAAAAAAAAAAATCCACCTACATGCACATATTTTCAAAACAATTACATTAATTATTTTATGTTTTGTAATTAGAATATAAACTACATGTTCGACAATTGATATATTTATGTATATAATTAGTTTTGTTTTTTGCTAGTTTGCATTATCCTTGGTTTAGGTACACAAATTTTCAGGAATCTATATATTTTTTTTATATTGTTATGTTATAAATATTGCACTAAAGAAATGATATTCGTATCATCGAGTTTTCCTCCCTTCCACTTAAATACGTATGTATGTAGTATATGTATGTATATGTATATATGTATGTATGTAAATTCATTAAAAAAAAAAATTTTAATTTTCACCAGATAATGCCTTGCGCGTAATAAACGCCGCACATTAATATACAGTACGTCAACTATTTGATCACACCTGTATGTTAGTTTCGAAATCTAGCTGCACAAAATATTAAAAAGAAAGTCTTAAAATCAGTCACAAAACCCTTATAATTTTTTAGGTATATCTATTGAAAAATGCCCTCCATCTTAGACTTGCAATATTTGGTTTTTAACGAACTTCAATGGCTCACTGACAAATTTTCGATTACATTCCGAAAAATCATGTGCTCGATATCTTAACATGATCAAGAAAGTAGTTCAGCCTTATCACGAATTTAATGTGTACAAATGTTCCCATAAAAAACAATGCTATACAAATGAAATTGGTAATTCGCTTGTGGCACTGCAGGTGTAGCAGCGGGAGCGCCGATCAGTGTGTCTGTCTTGAAGGTGGAAACAAAGCACGCAAAGGTGTCTCATATTCTCGCAACTCCAATAAGCCAATAAATATTTAAAAAAAAATTGGTTTTAAAAATGGGAGACGCAATGATTTCTTTACTTTCTCCCTGCATCACGAAAAATTAAAGTAAATAATAAAACACAAAAGAAATTACACCTAGTTATTTTTACATTGCATCAGCAAAACAAAAAAAAAATGTTTATATGTATTGAAACTTCTTTGACAACGTTATGTGGAAATTTAGGTATTGTATCAAATTGACACATGAGCGACTCTTTCGCATCTATGTATTTGTGAATGATTGTTGCGTCTTTATATTAGTGAAAATTCTGCAGTTCAATTATGTTTTCTAAAGCTCGTCAATTCTTCCACGTCAATTCTTCCTTTATAATTATTATTATTACTATTGTTGGTGAGTGAGCACCGCGATACTGAGGTCTATTATACCCCCTCTTTGGATAAAATACTTTCCCTAAATCACTCTTGCGAGAAAAGTTTATGTATCGATCATAACTCTTACCCACCTTAAGGGCCGTGCACAGGACTCAGCCCACGTGGGGGGTTCAGGGTTGAAATTTAATTTACCAATACAATTTGATTAATACGATTCACTTATTTTCATATACGTTAGTTTTCTCACGGGGGGTTTTAACCCTCGAACCCCCGTGTGTACGGCCCTGCCCCCCATTCGTTATTAAACAGCCACCTACTCCCCTGAGGTGTCTTTTGCGTTTATACATCAATATAGGACACTGCTCCAGAATGTGTTTTGCAGTTTCCATTTCTTCCCTAAAAAATCTACAATATAATATCTGTGGTCGCTGTGCTTGAGGGAGTGTAGCGGTGCGTGCAATAACTCGATATGCCGATGAGTTCGAGGTTCAAAGAAAAAGTATTTTCTAATCACGGTCTCCTCTCGACAGGCAATGGTAAATCTCCGATGGTATATCTGCCATGAAAAAGCTTCTCATTAAATACATCTGCCGTTCGGAGTCGGTCCTTTCATTTGCGGGAGAATATAAAGACGCGCACCACAAATGGTAGGAGAAGCTCGGCCAAACACTAAGCTATATAGTGTAAGCGCCAAATTATTATTATTATTATAATATCTAATAATATGCGTAATCAGTCATCACAAATTTTATGTGAATAAATGTTCCCACAAATAACAATGCTATACATAAACCATTTTCCCCAATTATTTTTGTGTTGCCTGTAAATTGATGGGAATAAATTGTTAACATAAAATTCGCGATAAACATGAATAATTTGGATGTTTGCCAGTATCTAATGACTGGCGTCCGCTTTTAGAAAAACCATTTCTATAATGGAGATATTACATGCCCCGGCTGAGTTTCGAACACAAAATAATTATAAGCATATTTTGTCAAATTTGTTTCATTAAAATTCTTCAATTTTTTTAATAGAATATACGCCATATTCAAATTTTGGTAGGCAGTTTTTTCCCGGTAAGGTTTATACGATCTGGATGTGTCTAAATTCACGCTGCGAACACGTCGTCGCGTTCTTGAGTCACATTGAATTGATTTATTGATGTTTATTTTGTATCTGTCTTCTTTGAAAATATCATAACCGAACTGGCATTTGCTGCAATTTGCAAAAAATACATTTCTATGATCACCACTGTATATCAAACGGATGTTATACCTTAAATTTAATTTAAAACAAGTAAGGAAAGCTAAATTCGGGCGAACGGATTTTTATATACCCTCGCTATGTATTTTTGTATGGGCGGTGCCCATAATTTCATAAAAACTCCGTTTCTTTGTTTTAAATCGCAACTAGTGTTAAACTTTACTCAATTTCTTCCAATAAATACTCAAAAACGGAGTTTTTTGCATTTTTCAAAATTTCCGTTATATGGAAGTTGAGCGTGGTTATGGTCCGATTTTGACGGTGATGCTAGTGATATCAAGGACAATATGTTCACTAAATTTAGTGACGATATCTTACACCGTTATTGAGATACAAACATTTTTCAAAATTTCATAAATACCCAATTTCTTAGTACAAAATCGCTCCAAATACCAAATGTCACTCAAATTCGTGTAATAGATACCGAAAAAGCGGAGTTTTTGCATTTTCCAAAACTTCCGTTTTATGGGAGTTGGGCGTGGTTATGATACGATTTCAAAACTTTTCTACGATAATAATAGCAATATCAAAGAAAATATGTCTACCAAATTTTGTGACGATGCCCAACATTGTTATTGAGATACGGAAACTTTTTCATAAATGCGCGTGGCAACGCCCATTTTTTTAAAATTCAGAAATACCCAATTTCTTAGTTCAAAATCGCTCCAAATACCAAACGTCAATAAATTTTCTGTAATAGATACCGAAAAAACGGAGATTTTGCATTTTTCAAAAACTTCCGTTATGTCCAAAGAGCAATATACATATGTACCAAATTTCATTGAGCTATCTCAATTTTTACTGAAGTTATTGCAACCACGGACAGACAGTCAGAGCTAAATCGATTCCTCTTTTCATTCTGATCATTTTAGTATAGATATGTCTATATCTATCTCGATTATTTTTTGCTGTTACAAACAAATTTAGCAAGCCACCTTTACATAAAAGTCCCCAATTCCTTCAAATTTAACTAAAACTTCTACTTTATACAATGAAGGAATATTTTAAAATTAATTCAAAGTTATCTAAGCAAAACTATACCCACTTTTCTTTTCGTTTCTATGATGTTGAGCAAACAGCATTTAGAATGAATTTCTCGAAGGCAACCTCTCTATTACTTGTCACAGCTCATCAATTTGTGTAGATTTTTATTGGCCTTAAAATGAATTATAATTCACAATGTTATTGAGCTAGAGGCCAGTTTGTGGAAGATTTTTTTTAATGGTAGCAGGTATAGTACTATTTCGAAAATCACTACGTTTCCTCTTCAGACTTCTTTTTATATAATTAACTACATTTATTCTTAATCACCTAAGCTTGGGAAAGTGGAGAGTGGGAGCCCCGAGCTCAATAAAATAGTGAATTACAGCTCATCAATATCAATCTTCTCGTTTGCCCTCTTAATCGAAGAATATGCCCTATTGTATGTACATATGTCAAAAACAAAATAAGACAGTGTCGTCTTCAGCTTTCATGATTAAAAAAAATACAAAGATAACTCGTAAAATTTAACGGAGTTATCTGTATAAATTAAGTAAATATAAGCATAAGTAAGATCGGCCCGGCTGCTAATGTATTTTTAGATAATGTGAAAATGGTTCAAAGAAAGACCAAACATACATACATACAATAACTTGCTGATTATAACGGAAGTAATGGGGCGGAGTGAACTGCCACTTAGTTTTCTTATGTATGTGAAATGATTGTGTATGCCTACAAACGAGTATAATGCACGGGGCCCATTGCAACAATCGCGGATAATTCGTAAGCATCTGTTTATATTATACTATGTTTCTACGGCAAATGATTCGCTCTCCCATTCGTAAATTGGCTGACGATTGACGAATGTGCAAAAATAAAGCAGATAACGGCAAATTCGAAAATATAGTTTAATTTCACTCGAATAAATCTTTTTGTCTATCTTTGTAAAAGTTTGTTAGAAAAAAAAATCAAGTTCGATGGACTGTTTGCAAAATTTAATGTCGTAAATATGTTTTGTTCCGTCGCGCGATTTGCCGTGATTTTTTAAGTTCGACTAGTGCACTACAACCAGCGAATAAATATAAATAAGCAATGAAATAATTACTTTAATAATTTATAAAATTAATACTTCAGCTGTTTTATAAATATGTATTTATATAGCTTGCAAGCTGTATGTACATATACATATTTAACTTTTAAGAAATGTACAAAAGTATAATATGTGGAAGGGGGTTTTTTTCAGAAGTTGAGATACAATAGAATACCGAAACCATTTTCGAGAATTTTAAGCCATTGAGAGTAGAAAAATATGACCTTTTAGTAGTACAGTACAATTGGGAGTTTTATTAAATTTCATGTGTGTTTACATGTTTTTGATGACTTTTATGTTGCTGTAGCAGTATCTGTTCTACATATATATGAATGTATACTATTCTCTCTGTATATTTTATAAATGCATTTACATAGTAAGACTGTTATCATTTGATAAACGTTGAAATTTTTTTTTACTTGCTTTCCAAAAAACAAAAAAAAACAACACTGTTATAATAAAGTTTTATCCTTAACATTAACATACAAAAACAATTTGCATAGTATGCTTTTACGAAATAAAAACACGCAAAAGCTATTTTCTAAATTCATTTGAACCTTTCCACAGTGTAGAGTTAACTCACATTCGGTATATATCTATCGATATTTAATATACATAAGTATATGTACTACGTACGCATATGATACTAAAGAAATATATTTGCTATTTACATGGCGCAGAGCCCAATTTACAGTTATTGTTGAATGTTTATCGTCACAGAATGTCTTTTTCATTTTTTGTTTTTTAAAAAAAGCGAATAAAAAGATTAACTTGAATGAGTTAACTCCGCATTGTGAAAACGATGTTTAGGCGCACTATAGGCTTATTTCGAGTTTTTTTTTTTAATTTATTTTTAGCTATGTATGTACATATGTATGTAATTAGACATTTTTTATACACTCGATAAGATTTTTAACCAACAACATTAATAGTTATCAACACCTCAATAAAGAGACTTCCATTAGATAATAATAGCAAATTATTTAATTTTTTCAACTCAATTTTTATATTCTTGCTGTTTTACGCGCTCTGCAAACGGTTCCTTTTACGGTCATCTACGACCGTTAAACTAAATATTCAGTCTTATAGTTATAATCATCCGCTTGTTAAGCATTATTCTGTTCTGTGCACTGCAAAGAAAAAAACAAATGCAGAGAAACGAAAAAGAAAACATATTTTTTTGCTCATTTTTAAGTCGTATCTGATTTTTTATTTTAAATTTTATTACACATTTTTTGCAAAGATTTGATGCAATTAGAATATCAATTGAGGGAGGAAACATCAATAATTATTGAAACAGAAATAAGAAGAGCTATCATACATAATGTATAGTGGGAATTAAACTAACACCAATGTTTATTTATGCATATATAATTCGAGCAGCATTTCAAACGAGTTATTTATTTAGGTAAGAAAAAAAAGCATACTAAGAATTTAAAAAAATAAGCTTAACCCATTTTTTCTGTTCAGTTCAGAAATAATAAAATAATTTTTGCACTTATGCTAGAGATTTGTTTCTTTGAAATACATACATATGTATGTTTGTTTCTTATGTATGTATATTGTATGTATGTACATATGTATATAACAGGGTTAATGGCGAATTTTTAAATGTTCCCTCGCAGATGAGTATCAAAAAATGTATATTATAATTATTTCCCCATCAGCACAGCACCTAAGTTTGTAACACTTATATTTTAAAATAAGTCAAATAGTCAGTACTATAAATTTGTATACGCACAATAAACATTTCAGTTGCAAACCAGATGTCCCATCGATACTAAGTAATTTTAAAGCTCAAGCCTCCCAGACTCCACGTCATTGTAGGTGTGGAGTACGGAACCGTGACAATGTTTTCCCTTTTGAAAAAATTTTGTTTTTCGACAGTTACAGTTACAACTGAAGACAAGTCATTCATCACTTGGCCCTTCCATTGTGTTAGTTGACGCCCTCACCTTGTTTCCGATCAAGGCGCCGTGTCAAAGGATACTCCATGGCAGCATCATTAACAGGTATGACGTGTGACTTTTTGACTATGACCATTTTGTATAAATAGCTCACACAGTTCATCAATCCATTTTCTTTTATACCTGTCCTCCACGAGCAGGGTCTTAAATACTGGGTAGACAAGTTATCTCGAAATACCCCATACCTACTGATCGTTGGTCATCAATGTTTCTGCGCTAATTCAAAGGACGAGCACGAGGGATTTGTAAAGCGAAATTTCTGTTCGTCGAGCAAGCAATTTGCTTTTCAATTGACGAACGATTCTAAAGTACTATTTGTTGGCTTTATCTCCACGCTAATGTTATGGGTGACGTTAGTGATGTGTACAATGTATACAAAGTTCTTGAAAACTTCAGCCGCATCAGTTTTGTGGGGACCCCAGGATATGAAGCGATATCAATATCTGGTCAGTCATAAATTCGCCAGACCTGAAACCGAACTGATAAGATCCGATTGCATATAGAACAAGAACACCCTTTTTATGAATTTGGCAAAGTACACTAAGATTCCAACATAGTGGCATGTACTCTTCAGACTCAATTGTGCTTATTGGTGCAATTGGTATATGCGTTCTGTAAGCTCTTCGCCAAGTGAATATAATTTCTCCTTAAGATAGGTTTAAGCTTCTCTTCTGCAAACGATCATCTTAGCGTTAAAATCGCCCTTCACAATTTTGTTACGTGGCAAGGTAACGCTCATGCGTTTACTCTAGGTAATCGTTGAACTTTGGGTTTCAGCATCTGTCCTCTCCCTCAGGGCTTGCTGATGTTGTCAATTGTGAAGGAGTGAGCCTACAGTCCCCAAATATATCCTTGCAAATTTCATGTTTTTTAAGCCAATTACTTGGTCAAAAAAAGTGTGGTCTTATCGTAATAACACTACAATTTATATTGTTAAATTTAGGTATTCAGAAGTACGATTTGTACTTGAGATAAAGAGCTGAAATTTTACACTGAATTCTTTTTGACCTCAGTTGTGGGTTGAACGCTTAAAAATTCGCAGATGGCTTTCTTAAGGGCACCTTAATGTAGGTATGAAGTAGAATTCAATTGCAAACAAATAAGGCGGAGGCTTATAACGTCGTTATCATGCACACGACTTTTTTGGCTCAAAACTTTATACAAAAATGTTTAAAAAAAATGTTTTTTAATTAATGACTATTTGATGAATTAAAGAAATAAAAATACGTTTTTTATTATTTTCGCTTTATACTTATTCGCTTATTTTGCATACCTCTTTTGCGTTTGTAATATCTGCTTAGTTTTATCTCCACAAAAGAACATTCAGACTCATGCATGTACATATAGACCGATTTAAAATACATATCACTTTCATTTATTTATTATTTATTTAAATTCGTATCGAGTATTGGAGTGATATCTTTTGATACCACGGTGTGCCTATTAGTCCCATTAAACTTAAAATTATTGAAATTATATCGTATTTATCACTATAGTATTTTCCTTATACTCGTATATTACCTTATACATGTATTTTACTTATTTAAAACAATGAAAATGCCCCAATATCAGTCCGGAGAGCAAGAGGTATAACCAAAAGTACTAAAATTTGTTTAGTAAATATGTATTTGAAAATGTTCCAATACTAGCCCAATCTAGTACACAATACTACTCTATGCATGAATTTTAAAAGTTAAAGCTTGGAGGTGGGCCGATATGAGATGGCTCTATAGCGCGATAAATGAAGTGAATGACAATTATGTGATCATCTTTATATTTTATATAGGATTGCTTAGTTTTGAAAACGTAACTTTTGTAAGACTTTTCTATAAAATTCACTTATATTAGGACGTATGGTTTCAATCTTTTTCGACTAGGGTTTGAGAACGCACTGCAGTTTAGGTTTAGTTCTACAAGAAAGTTCTCGTAAAAGAACAAAATGCGAACAAAACTCTCAATAACGATATCAAGAAGAACAAAATGAGAACAAAAGTATCAAGAATGTTTTCAAGGAGAATGCTATCAGATCAAAGCTCTGGGGAGAAAGGTGGATGCCGTTGGCCAAACAGTTAATAACAATTTCAGAATATATATATTCTAAATATATGTATTAATGGCGACAGCTGTGGTAAGTAAAATCTAAAATCATAGAAAAGGTATAAGCACGGGTGCAATGACGATGAGTTTTGTAAAAAATTACAATGAAAAAAAATTTACAGATCTAAAGAAAAAATTACCCGAATATTTTTGTAGCTCTCTTTGTAGTTGAGTAAAGTATTAGTATCGAACAAATAAGTTTCAAGTTGTCATAGAATCCCATCATGCTCAATATTTTCTGATTCCCCTACTACAAAAGGAAAATTTTTAATAAACTTATCTTACTGTTTACAGTGTAGTTATTATCAATGAAGATGTAGAGGAAAATTGGTTTTCAGAAAATATTCAAAGCTAGTTAAAACCGAGCTTTGGTCTAATTAAAAATTATATTTAGAACACGACTGCTATCGCAATAGCTGGATATAGCTATGTATGTATTTATTATACATACTCATACCTATGTTCTTATTATGCATATCTTTTTAGCTAGAAAATAAGCAAACAAAATGGAGTTTTCATTTATTTAGGATTAAGAATTAAAAACAAGTAACTAAACCTAGTGAAGTTCTGACGTTTCGCATATGATAAATACAAAGTTAATATATACATTTTTCATTGATACGAGACAATTGTATTATTTAGTGGAAATTTATATTTAGTGGAAATAGTTTTTAAGCCACTAATATTAACTTAGTCGGAAATTTGCCAGCTCCACTAGCACTAAGCAGAATTGTAACTTATGTTGTACTACCACTTAAAATAATAGGTGGTAGTGAGAACAGTAATTTTATTTACTTTATTTCTGCTTTTTAAATTTAACTTTTCGCCATTGCCATCACTATTATTGAATTCGCCTTAGCTTAACTGATATTCATATAAAGTCCATTCAATATTAAAAATTGTTACGAATTGTTACCTTCACTTGCAAATTTTACTGCAAATTTTTGCTATTACATTAAATGAAAAATTAATTTAAAAAAATGATTTTTTATTACGAAATACCGAGAAGTACATAGTACATACATACATATATACATATGTTATGAATGTACATATATGTATAATAAAAAAAAATGGACACATTTGAATGCCAGAAAGTAGCCATTAAATTTTCAACGCTTTGCTGGCGAATCTTTTATCGTAATGTATTACACTAATTTCGCTCGCGTAGTTTTCAATGCGGAAGTTGTGGCATGCGGGTCTTCATGCGAGTATAACACCGGTAAACACGATTTTTGGGTCTGACTTCTACAATTATGTTTTAATTTCTCCTTCGCCAAAAATAAGGGAATTTTTTTATCAAAGTTTGCTTTTGTAGAAACGAGCAATTTTTAAATTTTTCGACAAAAATTACTGATTTTTATATTTTTTCAAAATATACATATCAATGTAAATCATACAAAAACAAACTTCATGAACTAGAAAGAAAAATTAAATTTTCAATGTCTAGAAACCGAATTTAAGTATGAGAACAGAAAACAAAAAAAAAAAAAAATTTGTTTGTTGACCGGTGTAATGATTTATTATCACTTAATATTGTTCACTTCGAATTGTTTTTAGAATCAAATATGCACACCGTAGTTTTTGCTTATACTCATATCTATGCTCTTTTCTATTATCATGCTAAATTTCGTATTATTCATTCAAAATACAGCACTCTTTCTTAAAAAACGAACATTAGTATTTCAGAGCAGGCACTAATGTTATTAATAAAAATCATTTTAAGTTTTGCCCATATGATATGCAGTTGCTTCAACTTTAAGGGCAAACATTATTTACATGTTTATGAACAAAATAAACAAACGGAGCAAAAGTTTAAAATAAATATTTAAATTTGTTTCCTTAACATAACCTTAATAATCGCGCTCATATCAAAACACTGTTTAATGCAGTTCAAATTATGTGCAATTTTGGTTCCTTTGTATCTACAAAAATATGAATTTTAGAACGACATGTATGTACAGTATGCAAAATCCATGCTTTATCCCAATTTTACATATAACAAACATTTTTCAAGTGAGTTGAATATTATATGTTATTCTGATATATACGTATATATGTATATATTAATTTATTTAACAAATTTATTATTTTGAGAAAATTTCGTGTTTTTAAACAATTTTAAAATTGTATGCATAGCCAAATTCATATTCGTACACTATTCAAAGCACCAAAATAAGCCAGTTATAATAAAATTAATATTTACATAGTTGGATATCATCCTCCTTGTTTTAAAACAGCATGTAAGCGGCGTGACATCGACTTCACCAATTTTTTTGTGAGTTTCGGACTCACTTTCTCCTCCCACTGTTTGCGTAGTGCTCTTTTCAAGTCCTAAATATTCCTGATGGTATACTTTTTAATGAAGTTTTTCAAACAGACCACAGATACTCAATTCGGTTTATGTCAGGGCTGTGAGGTGGCGTTTTCAGGTAGTTTTGGCAGTTATACAATATCTAAAGCTTCGTATCTGAAGCCCTATGTTTTGGGTCATTATCCTGTTGGAAGATTAAACGATCCCCTAAGCCCAATTTTTCGGCACTTTGGTGAAGATTTCGCTTTAATATATCAATATACATCCTAGCATTCATGGTTTCATCAATGAAAAGCAAATTTTCTACTCCCGAAGCACTGAAACATCCCCATACCATCACAGCTGCTACACCGAGTTTAATCGTTGGTATATAATTTTGTTTTTGCAAGCTGGACTTTACCTCTCTTCATATTTTAACTCTTTCACCTGACATCTTCAAGTACAATTTCGATTCGTCAGTAAACATAACCCTTTTCCAGAAGCGATACTTCTTATTTTTATATGTTTTGCAAAAATTATAAGCTTTCTTCGATTAATTACATTGATAAATGGTTTTGATATTGGAGGATGGCACACTGTACGAATACGAATTTTGCTAAAAAATTTCGGCGTGGTTACCATAAACTCACTTCTACGTTTCAAATAGTAAATTTTTGTTTATCCGGCAACTGCTTCTAATGTGGAATAAATTAATACATCTTGAAAGGTAATCTTCCACTTAAATACAGAATTGATTTTGCATACTGTACATGTTTCAAAGTTTACTAGAAACTTATATTAAATACATGTATATATTACTTGGACTTGTACACTGAACGAGTACATGCATACACATTCACAAATACATGTATGTATATACTATACATACTTATATATATATCAGTGTACACAAGTGGGTATGTTAGTGTAAATACAGCTGTTGTCGCAATAACGCATTTTCATTGGGATTGCTCACAAGTATATACATAAGTACTGATTTGGGGGAACCAATAATTTACTCAACATACATATGTATATAAACCTCTTCTAAAAAAATATATTAGCAACATAAATAACAAGAAAATAACATAAAAATGCAACAACACAATATGTGAAAAATTTAGAATTTTGTTGACACAATCTAATAAATTGTTAGCACTGTTTCGGTATGAGTATGCATGTGTGTGTTGGTGTTGGTGTTGGCGGTTTGCCTTGGTGGGATACATGAGCACAACACAAAGAACTGAGCAAATGTTATCGATACGCACATGACAACACAAGGATATGGTACAGGGATGCATGGTAAGCCTAATAATATACGTATACAATGCAATATATAGTTATGTATAAGATGCCATCAACGTACCTGTTGCTGCTGCGGCTGTTTTTGTTGTTGTTGTTGTTGTTGCTGGGGTGATGGTGTAGTTCCTGCAATTTTACTAACTGTCGATGTTATATCAGTAGCATCCGAGACCAGAGCTGGTGACACTGGTGGTGTTGTTGTGGTCGCCGTTGTTGTTGTGCCGACGGATGGCAACGATGCTTGTAACGATTGTACAGGACTTGTAGAACCACCCACAGCAGTCGGTGGATTCGTATCGAGTGTGTGTTTTGAAATGACAACCGTTGTGGTCTTCTGGATTTTATCTTGATCGTGATGTTCAGCTGGTGACTTGGGTGGAACTGAAGTAAATGCATCAGCGGCGCGAACAATTTCCAGTACCTTTTTCAAAAGCAAACAAAAAATGAATTAAATTACATTAGTTTTTTTGTTTTTTGTTTTGTGATGAGTCAAACGCAAGTTATGTACATATGTATGTATGTACATACTTTTTCTGGGGTACTCTTTTCCTTGGTTTGTGCCAACGTTTTGTCGACACTTGTAAGCGTGGCGAGTGCATCTTGTGGAGTGTGTAGTGATGGGGGAACACTGCTCTTGGTTGTAGTGATTTCAGTTGCATGCTGTTGTGGCAAACTGCCTGCACTCGGCGGAATGGTGGGCGAATGGGCTAATGCCGCCACCGATGATAAAACTGATGGCTCGTTATTCGATTCGGTTTTCGGTGCAAAAACTTCAAAATCCTAAGAGAAGAAGAATAAATAAATAACAAATATAATTTTATAACTTATTAGAAAACACTTTTTATCAGGGACCGAAAATAATGATAATTTTAAATTTTTCAATGAAAAAATCAAATGGTTCCTAAATATCGGAGAACAGTTTTTAATATACATATCTATGTACATATGTATGTATACATTTTCTCATTATTTTTAATAATTATATTTCGATTGTTATTAATCGCTTAATATACATAGCACTGGAAAACAAAATGAAAAAAGATTTTAACATCTTAAAGTGACATAACTTTTTCAAATCAGTATTGTTTTTTGATAACATAATATCCTATTGGTTTGCCAAAGTTGGTGCCATTTTTTTTATAATAGCGATTTTTTGATTTTTTTTTTTTTTACTTTTTCAGATCATCATTGAGTTGTTGGCCTTATAAGTAAAAAATTCTACATTAAAAGTACTTATATATTCTAAAACAAGATACAAATTCTGAAGATTTTTAAAGAAAGTTTTACTGCACGATATTACTACCAAAATACTCAAGTTGACAGATTTGATCAACGACAGAACTATTTCGATTTCTTTTTTCATTGTGACCAATTTGTATGCACATACATACATACATACGTATATGTATGTCTCTATGTACATATATTTTGGATTCTTTATAAGCAACAGTAAAGTGAGGAATTGAACTAGAGCAATCGTTAACACCAAAATATATATGTGACACTATATTATTTGGGATTCTTTGTATATCCGAACGAAATAAATTACGGAAAGTAAGATACACGTGGCCTTTATAGAAATTGTTATCTGCCAAATTTAAATGCGACTTGTGAACCAAACTTGGTATATGCTGACTGATTAGGTTGGGGATATACTCGTACATATCTTTGTTTTTTCTTAAGAGAGCGGTATCACGACTATGTTTAAAAATTTCGGAGAAACACTATGACTATTTATTTTCCAAACTTGTCTGTGGAGTAAGGTGCTGTACAACGAATTTATTAATAATGATTAAAGTAAATATAAAATTTTTCGTATTTTTTCCTTAATACGGAAATTGGGCTTGGTTATTTTGACTATTTTAAAACAAAGTAAAATATATGAATGTTTAGTTCACGACAAAAATATGGCACATCCCCATAGTGACAAATTCAGATAATTTTTCAATCTAAATCAGAAGATTCCCAACTATAAATTTTAAACATTATACAAGGTTTATAAATATTTGTTGAGTAAGCTTTACAAAAGATTTATAAAAATTTAACAAGTTTTCATTAAAACACACACATTCTTTGTTAAACATATTTTTTGAGTAAGCAGTTTTTCAACCCCTTTCAATTTTAGTTAATATAGTAATTGTTTCTAATTTTTAATTTTTTTTGTCGCGATTACTTTTTACATACCGTTTGAATCAAATTTATAAAGGGAATAATAAATACACACCATCGGCGAAAAAATTTTTGAAACTCGCATTTCATGTAATGTATTACAAAACTGGTAATATGTACATAAGTGTACTTTTAATAAAATTGGTTATATTTTTAAAAAAGTATGAAACTCGGGATTATATTGCTTTTTGTTTGAGCATGTTATGTACGTTCAATGAAAAAGTTAGGCGCTTCGTTTAGATACTCGTATATATGTAAATTAGGGTGACAGTTAATTTCGAAAGTGATATTTTCTTTGGTCTCAGTATTTTTTTGTGTGTAGTTTTATTTAAAAAAAATTCTAGTAAAATTTCAAGGTCGTAGGAAGAGGATTAGGGGGCGCGTCGGCCCCCCAAAGTTACACAAAATACGTTTTTTCACGCAAATTCTTACTTTGACTGCTTGTAACTTTCTCTGTGTTTTTTTTTTTTTAAACATTACTGGCGAAAGATGTTCATTAATATGTCTACAATAACATCTGTCAATAACATTTTTGTCTAATGTTAATATTTAATGAAAAAAACTTAAATATAGGAGAAAAAGTACGCCTCAATGTCGATTTATTATACTTAAATAAAATTACTTATATGATTCAAATTTTGGATTTTGTTCAGATTTATTTAATTAAAGATTCATATAGAAAATTCCTTATGATTTACGTAAGAGTAGCTTCAACAATTATATACAGTAAGACCTCGCTTTTACAACAAGTGGAGCGGAATAATCGTGAAATTGCATTAATTGGTTCGTTGTATGTTATTGTTTATTTTTTATTTTCTTTAAATTAAGTCGTTTTTATTAGATGAAACTGCAGAGTTGCTGTCATCTGAATCTTCAGAGAATGATAACAGTTTTCCAGATATGGAATGTGACCCACGTTGTAGTCAACCTCCAGCCAAAAAATGTAGGGGAACAAATAAAATACTAACACCAAAACTGGCGGCCGCACTCGATGTCTGTAAAATCAGTGACAGACATGCGGTTCATCTAATAAGCGCAGTCGTTGAAGCTCTGGGTAATAATGTTGAAGATTATATTTTAAACCGAACGTCTGTACACCAGGAAAGGGAACAAATCCGTGAAGAAAGAATTTCAGCATTAAAAAATAAATTAAAATTAAATGAGCTCGACGCTATCTGCCTTGATTGGGATGGTAAACTTTTGCCGGCGCTGACGGGAAATGATAAAGTTGATAGGTTGCCTATAATAATATCGAGCGGTAAAGTTGAACAGCTTCTTGAAATACCTGCACTTGATTCCGGTACTGGAAAAGAACAGGCATCCGCTGTATGCGATGCTATTTATGAATATGGTCTGCAAAATCACATCAAAGCTTTAGTGTTTGATACAACAGCGGTCAATACTGGGCGTTTCAATGGTACCTGTACGTTAATTGAAAATAATTTACAAAGACAACTTTTATGGTTACCATGCCGTCATCATATATACGAGATTGTTTTAAGATGCGTTTTCGAAGAAAAAATAAGCTGTTATGGAAGTCCAAACGTTAAAATGTTTGAGAAATTTAAAAATGCTTGGGCTAAGATTGATGCTAAAAACTATGAGTATGGCATCAACGATCCAACTGTCAAGACGTACATGAAAGAGTCTGCTGTTCGCATTATCGGTGCAGTAAATAATATCTTGGAAGAAAAACAACCCAGGGAAGACTATAAAGAATTCTTGGAACTCACTTTGCCCTTCCTGGGTCAAAAACCAGAAAAGACACATCCAAACAGCCTAATGTTTCGATCGCCAGGAGCTGTTCACCATGCAAGGTGGATGGCAAAAGCGATTTACTGTCTAAAAATATTTTTATTCCGTAACGAGTTCCAGCTTTCAGCAACTGAATTAAATAGGCTTCGTCAAATTTGTGTTTTTATTGCTGAAGTCTATGTCGAAGCGTGGTTTTCTGCTCCTTTGGCCATTAAAGCGCCATATCAAGATTTTTTATTTTTACAAAAACTTGAAAACTTCAAAAAAATTGATGCTGCTATATCTTATGTTGCTCTTAAAAAGTTCAGGAACCACTTGTGGTATTTAAGCCCTGCGGCGGTTGGTCTTGCATTTTTTGACAGCAACGTATCCCTTTTTTCAAAACAAAAAATGGTGGCGGCTTTGGAAAATGATTTTGAACAAGAGCAAAACACAAAGCGAGCTACAATAAATGATAGAGAAATCGTTGAAATATTCCATGACGGAATTGAACAGTTCGTCTCTGCCGAAACAAAAGCATTATTTGAAAGATTTCAAATAAATACTGATTTTTTTAAATTAAACCCAGACAAATGGGAGCAGGACCAATCTTATTGTAAAGCGGCTGAACTGATGAAAAAATTAAATGTTACAAATGACACTGCCGAAAGGGGGGTTAAATTGATGGAAGAGTATAATAAACTATTTACCAAAAATGAACGCCAAAAACAATTTGTTTTAAAAATTGTTAGCGATTACCGCCATCGGTTTCCGGACTGTAATAAAAAGACATTGTCTCAAGTGCTTTAAACAATATTAATAAAAAGAGAAATCATATACATAAGTAGTTTTATTTAAGTATAATAAATCGACATTGAGGCGTACTTTTTCTCCTATATTTAAGTTTTTTTCATTAAATATTAACATTAGACAAAAATGTTATTGACAGACTAGAATTTTTTTTAAATAAAACTACACACAAAAAAACACTGAGACCAAAACAATAAAGAAAAAAAAAATACTCCATACATTTAATTGTCACCCTAATGTAAATCAATGTTTACTCTATATTTCGAGGGTACGGATGAAAGTTTTCTTACTGTTCATACAATAAATATAAGGGATAAATAATAGTCCTGCAAACTAAAATTCTGAAACCTTACCGATTTCTTTAGGAATTTTTCGCGGAAATCGCTATGCGATAGGTTGGCACGATCTCGTAAAGAATTTTGTATACGAAATCTTTAAGAAAATTCTGAACGTTTTCTTCTGATAAGAAACCTTAGATATTTTGTAAATAAATGGAATTTTTCGTACACAACTTGTCCTTAAATAATTATGATAATACTCGTATATAAAATAATTATGATATTTTCAAGAATTCTTTAAGTTTTCATTATTTTTCAGAATTCATGCAAGGTATGTGAAATGTGATATTTTTTTTATTTGGCAATATATAAATTCCAAAGTATATACATATGTATGTATGTTTGTATGTACGAGCATATTTTATACTCACTTGTCGTAAGCGCTCGTCCTCGTCGCGGTCTAAGCTCGATATACTTTGACTTTGACTCAGTTCAGAACCGGTTTCGGAAGCACGGGAACCTAAAGATCACACAAAAAAAAAGAAAACATAAAAAAGAGAAATAAATAAACAAAACAATATTCGTTTGAATAATATTACTAAAACTAAAAATTTGATATTTTGTATATCATAGAATATATATAATACATATGTTTATATAATATATAATTTTGGCGCGTACACTATATAGCTCAGTGTTTGGCCGAGCTTCTCCTACCATTTATAGTGTGCGTCTTTATATTGTACCACAAATGGAGGGACCTACAATTTTGTGCCGACTCCGAACGGCAGATGTATTTAATGAGAAGCTTATTCATCGCTGAAATACCCTCGGAGGTTTGCCATTGCCTGCCGAGTGGTGACCGCGATTAAAAAAAAAATTGTCTATGATTTTAGATTTTGCTTGCCCTGGCTGAGATTCGAACCTCGAACTCACTGGCATATCGAGTTATAGCACGCACCGCTACCAACTCGACCACAGCGGCCACATAGAATAATATGCAGAATATATGTACATATGCAGAAAAAGAAAATATGCCTGCAAATTTAATTGAGCATAATCGGCATCACACAAAAGTACCGTGTCCCATATGTATGTATGTATGTATCTACGTACCCTGTCGACTACTTGACATGTGGAAGCCAGTACTCATGCCACCAGCTGCACCAATGGAATGAATTAAATAAGATTTGTCGTAGCCTTTACACACGACCAAATGTATATCATTGCCAGCATTGCGCAAAATGTTCACCGCGTCCTGATGCGAGGCTCCTAACAGTGAGTTCCCATTGACTTCCAGTAGTCGCATGCCAACCTGAAACACACACAACAAACAAAGGTTAATACAAATTTTACAATTTGAAATAAAATACACAAAACTAAAACTTTTCAAATATATGGAACAATGTACTATATGGTTGTATGAGAAATATAAACAATTTTACGTGTGTTCAGCCAAAAAAAACTTAAAGCAAATCATTTGTGAATTTATATTCAATTTTAATTTGCCAAATATTTGCATCGAAGTATGAGAAAATTGCGTTACAGTCTTTAATATAAAATGCTTGTTAAATTTTATTAACATACATACCTTCAGCCTACCATCGCGTCTAGCAGCGCCAACTGAATTAATTTTCGATACAAACACACCCTCGTCGGTGGGATCCACTGGATTACCACGCTGGCCATTCAGACCGCCCTTAATGTGCATGCCCAGACGTTCGCCTTCAGCTTTACTAATGACGATTTCCTGTGATTTATAAAAAAAGCATTGACAAATATTATAGTGCAAAAAATTCAAAGGCACAGCCACTTGCAACACTAAAATCTCTTCAAACATACAATTGTATGTATATACGAGTATATGTATATACTAGGGTGTTTGACTCGGTTTTTTTAACCGGTTTTCTCCAGTTTTTTCATAAATTGAATTCTTGATATTTCGAATATCGAATAAATCGGTTTTTTTAATCTTCAAGTCCGGGTTTTTTGTAGTTGTGAAGATATAGCCTTTGATAGAAATATGGCAACACATCGACTAACTTTATATCCGATATATTTTTATTAAAACAGCAACCGCAAAGTGCTTATTAATTAGATAAGAAATTCAAATAATTTGTAGAAAGAACGCAGCAAATGTATTTTAGAAGATTTTATATATTTAGACAAATATCATAAGAGGACGGGAAAACCTTGAAAAATTTGCGCAATGTAATATTCAGTAATTTTGTATAATCTTAAGTTTTAAAATTTGGAACTAAGTATGAGTAGCAGATTACTGCCTCTCCTCGCTTTGATTTTTTATGTTTTGTCTTAATTTTTGTGACCTGCTTATCACCTGGTCATAATTGAGAGACTAGAGACTTATTTTAAATCTAACGAATGACAACTGGTCTAAAATTGTGCCGTTTGTTTCTATTAGAGACTGATACTGCTTATTTAACTCGGACATTAAACTACATTTAATTTTCCAAATATTTCATTCATAGAAATAATAGCATTTAGTAACATGTATGCACATTGATGTAGGTTTTTTTACTTGAAACAAGAACTGGTTTACTCGGTTTTTTCTTCATTTAAAAATTAAGAACCGGTTTTTTTCAAATTGCCATTTTTCAAATACTTCGAAAACCGGTTTTACAAAAATTCGAATAATCGAACAACCTAGTATATACCTATGTGTATCTATAGAAATACTTAATTAAGAGGATGCAATAGGAATGCGTAAATGTATGCAACAATGAAGTATGAAGTTATAATTACGAATGGAATAAAGTGAATGGTGTAAGTTAACCAAAATAAGTAAATACATGCAATGTAGATAGGTTCTTATGTGTTTTTCTATTTTGCAGTTGAAAATTATATATTTTCACACAGTCAGACGAAGCGATGAAAGCATATTTTTCTCGCTAACCTGTCAAAAATTGTCTCAATTGAACGCCTAAAAATAATTTTTCGCCATTTCGGCAAGGAAACTTGTATTGTCTAATATCAAGTTTTGGAAAGTAAATCACTTGCGAAAGACACTTTTAACTTGCTTGTAATTTCAGCTACATATCACTTAGTTTATAATTCTTGTTTGTGTATCGTTGTTAAAATAAAAAAGGTATAACCATTTGAAGCTGTGAGTTAAAAGACACCGAAGGATCGACCATATCTAGAGAATATATTCATGACCGCTGTTAGAAAAACAATTATTCTATGATTATAATTTTACATGCCTCGGTTGAATTGAAGGAAAGTGTTACAGTACTAACAGAGCCAGAGCTTATCCAGATTAACTATACAATTGGTTTAATTTAAATTGATATCTGTCAGCTGCAACACTGCGGATGAAGTGAAAAGTATACATATGTATGTACTCGTATTTGTTTAACTGATTGTTAATAATAAATATCAAAATAGTTTAATTAAAAAATAAAACGTAAAAAATGTATTTTAAAGGCGAATGCAGAATTTGAACACATATTTTTACTTATATTTTGATTTCATCTCGATCGCTTTGTTTTTATTTCAGTGATGTCATTAAAAGTTTCAATTGTTCTCTTAAATTTTGGAAATTAAACAGCAAACTTGCTCCAACTGAGAAGCAGTTAATAAGCTCAAAAGCTGCATCTACACTGCCGTTCGAAAAAGGTAAAGTAAAAAATAATGTGAAGATAATGATAAAGATATGCAATAAAACCCTAAATAATGCCGTTTAATGCAGTGTAATGTAATAAAATGTAAAATATTTAACTGCAATGTAACGCAGTGTTATGTGTTGTAATGAGAGCTGGTAAGTTTCGATTAGTAATCAAAAACAGTTTTTATTTTCTTTTAAGGATTATTTTAATTTTCTGACATAACCTAGCAATTAATAGTTAATTATAATTAAAAGTAATCGTGGATTGATCACTTGATTATTTTTAATTTCTGTCAACTGAGTAATAAAGTCATAATGACATTGGCAACCCTCTTGCATTTCAGAAGTGCATAAATATAACAGTATCTAATGTCAATACATCATATGTTTGCTACAACCACGTGCGGATCATCCAACACACATTAGTTCTTTACATTCCGCGTGTTAGAAAAAATTTGGATTTTGAAATGGCAGATGGTACTATTTGTACATAAAAGATAATATCTGGTATAAGAAAATCCAGCAAATTATTATGTATCGATGAAGAACAGCAAGTGTTTAAATTTAAATATGAAAGAAATAATGTGAAATGTTATTATTATTATGTGAAGAATTGTAATGTTGGAGTTGTTGTTGAATTTAATAGTAACAAATATTGCCGTTAAGTGAACAAAAGTAAAGTGCATAATCATGGTCCACAAAATGAATTTCTGAAGAAGTTGGAAATGATGAATAATATTAAAAATGAAGTAAGAGAAGCTCCATCGAAAAGGTCATCCGTCCGTGCTATTTTTGACGATAACTGCAAGAAATTTAAAGAGGCAGCACCTTCAGTTGAATTTGGAATTTGCGCAGACAACTGTTTAATATAAAACATAAACAATTCCCAAAAGATCCAACTAATTTTTAAGATATTATTTCCGCATTTAACAATGCAAATGCCCATGAACATTTTGGTGTATCAAGGCATGACAACGCAAGCTAATTTTATATTGATACAGTATTATCAGAAAAATTTTCATACACAATATTTGCGTCACCAACAATTATCATCGCTTTGCAATTAAATAGTGCAACGGAGCAACGCACTTATATAATGGATGCGACTTTTAATATCCTTCCAGCTTCTAAGCAATTTAAACAAATGCTTATACTTCATATAATTCATGCAGAACATGTAAGTTTATTAAATTTATTAAGAACATCTATGTATTTTAAGGATGATTTCATATATTCCTGCTTTTAGGCAAAGCTCAATCAAGATAAAGAAGCCAAAAATCTATTTAATAAATTTCTTTATTTGCCTTTATTGAAAGCCGAGTATATAATAGCAGCACATGAAATTTTAATGAATGAGGCCGAGAATCCTAAATATATGGCAAGAAGTAATAACGAAAGTTATTTTAAGGCTTTTCTAAAATATTTCAATATGCAGTGGATTAAGAAAGTAAGTATGTTGCGTAAGTGTAACGTTTTTGCAGAGTTTTACAGCACAAATAAAGGGTGTTTTTTTTACAGGTTTGTTTTTCGAATAGAGATAAAACTGGCATTTTGTGGTCAAATCTGGCAACTCTAATGTCATTTATGTTCAGTTTGGTTTGCCATTTCATCATGAACAGGTTGACAAAAGAACAACGCTTGCAAATCGTGCAAATTTATTTCGAAAATAATGGTTCAGTTCGCGAAGTTTACCGTGAGCTCCGTCCATTTTATGGTCGACATAATCGTCCATCAGAGCAATTAATTCGGTTAACCATGGATCGTTTTCGCACTACGTTTACTCTATGTGATAATACGCATCCGCAGAGACGTCGAACAGTGCGCACCGAAGAAACAATTGCCGCTGTAGAGCAAAGTGTTGAAGAGGAACCGAATGAATCGATTCGCCACCGTGCACAGCAATTGGAGCTTTGTCCATCAACTTTATGGAAGATTTTGCGCAAAGATCTTGGCTTGCGACCTTACAAGATCCAGCTTGTGCAAGAATTAAAGCCGCGAGACCATGCAATGCGTCGTGATTTTGGTGTATGGGCCGAAAATGAGATTGATCTCGATGCTGATTTTCATCGCAAAATTTTGTTCAGTGATGAGGCTCATTTTTGGTTGAATGGCTACGTCAACAAGCAAAATTGCCGCATTTGGAGTGAAGAGAATCCGCATGAGACCCTTGAAACGCCATTACATCCACAAAAACTGACTGTGTGGTGTGCTCTATGGGCTGGTGGAGTCATTGGGCCATACTTCTTCCGCAATAATGCTGGAGAGGCAGTTACCGTTAATGGAGACCGGTATAGAGCCATGATAACCGACTATTTTGTTCCCGAATTGGATGGCATGAATGTGGATGAGTTGTGGTTCCAACAAGACGGCGCTACATGCCACACAGCGCACGTGACAATCGATTTATTGAAGGAAACATTCGCTGAGCGCATAAATTCGCGGAATGGACCTGTCAATTGGCCACCAAGATCGTGTGATTTGACACCATTGGATTATTTTCTTTGGGGATATGTGAAGTCGCTCGTCTACACCAACAAACCAGAAACGTTAGGGGAATTGGAAGCCAACATTCGTGGCGTTATTGCCGACATACGGCCCCATATGCTCGAAAAAGTGGTTGAAAATTGGACCTGTAGAATTGGCTTTATTCGAGCCAGCCGCGGCGGCCACATGCCCGAAATCATATTTAAACATTAATGGCATAAAATTATCCTTCCAATAAAGCCAAATTGATGGACCTTAAAACGATTTTCTTGTGTTTTATTTCAATTCGAAGTTCTATACCCCTAAAAAAAACACCCTTTATAAATATAAGTTTTAAATTTCATTCCTTTTATATTTTTAGGTGAAGCCAATAAATTTTTTTGTATACGAAGAGCCCACGTTATTGCATCCCACCTCATCAAACATTTTTGAAAGATAAAAATTATAATCAAAAATGCTCGTATACGAGTAAATTAAAAAAAATGAGAAATAAAGCCATAAAGCTTTTAAAATTCCAATTTCTTAAAATAAAAAAAAGGAAATAAAGCCATAATTACTTTATTGCCCAATTATGTTTATAAATAAAGCCATATCAAAAATATGGCACTATTTCACATTTAAATGTGAAATAAAGCCATTATGGCCTTATTGCCAATGGCCTTATAGCTACCCACCGTGTTTGCCTGACAAATTCTTATAACAATTAATTAACTGAACCAAATTCACTATTCATACGAGTGAATAATACAAGTAGAAAGTTAATTCTTACAGCCATTGTCATATGTCTTTGCTATTAGTTAATAATTTCAGAAAAAAAATTGCAGAGGAAATCTTACATATGTACATACATATATACATACATACATATGTACGAATAATTGCGTATTGATTTTCGTCATACACTCGTATTAACTGCATTGTGATATATTATTTACAGAGTAAAACCAAGGCATATTTAACAGGTAGCAGCATTAAAGAAAATGCAACCCTGGGGTATATTTTGTGGTTTGTTGTGGTCCATCACCCGTCAAAATAGATATATCAAACTTTACTAAATGTAAACAAAATGTACGCGTTTATACATTTTGCCTGAAGAATACATTTGTTTTCAACGCAAACAGTGCAAGACGCATCATACTACACCGGATCCACCGGAAGCATTGTTCCTGGTCACAAAATTCTGAAAAGACACACGAGATATGCCTTCAAGATTACACAACAATTATGAGAATGCCCTATATTGTTTGCAGAAAGCGGCATGCCCAAGTTACGTACCAATTGGATATTGGATTTTTAACACAATGTCCCATTTCAGATTAAGCAAATAACGTTAACGCAAAATTTTTATAAATTTGAAATTAGAAATATACAAAATGCAAACAAAGATTGATTTGTAAACTAAGTTTGGTTATTTTTTTTTTTGAAAAAAAAAAAAATAATTTGTTTTGTTAATAAAGTTTGACTTGTTAGGGACCACATATAAGAAAAAACTCCAATCAGCTGCTAACATTATACTACATGTTAATTGTACCATTAGTATAACATTTTAAAGCAACTTTATTTGGCTCAATTAAATTATTTAAATAAATCATGAAATACAAAACTATCAAAAATAATGAAATATTGATAATAATCACGTTATTGAAAATAATCGAACAATTATATTAATGTAACTATTATAATGTTAAGATCGCTTAGGCCGCAGTACATATCCAGTACTGATTTTTTTAAAAGTAATTAATGGTTTTTTAACCAAACATACTTAACATTAGACTTTGGCATCATGAATTATATGGAGGCAGTTTAAAATTTGTGTACCTATACATAAAAAGGATTGTAAATAATTTTTTTGCTTTTCGAGGATTAGGTTGTATTGAATGCGGTGTATTCGAAGTATTATCGATGATTTGTAATGAAAATTTTCACTTCATTAGTGTGGTAAAGTCGAAAAACAATCAATGCACTATTAAGAGTATATATAGTCTTAAATTTTAATTGATCAAGAATGTCAAGAATGATTGTTGAAAACCCTGCAACAACGCTAGTTCACAATAATTACTTTGACAGCACGGCGGTTTTAATAAAATTTTAGCAAAGCGACAGCCACGATGTTTCTTTTTCGTTTTGAATTTGGATGTAAGCAGTTGTGCCAACGTAATGCAGTCTTGAAACAACGCCATTCATTATATTCCAATACTTACATATGTATGTATAAGCTTTATTTGAATAAATCGTTTTCATTAAATTTATCAAACACAAAAAGTTTAGTTTACAATTTCTACAATGATAAATTATAAGATTGTGACATTTTTACGTCATAGCGTAGCTGATATATGTATGTATGTACATACGTATGAAGCAAAATGAAAATACCGGTGTGAAACCGTGAAGCTTTCATTTACTTGTTGTGTTCTGAGAATGCATGTGATAGAACATATTCGTCGGCTTAACGTGCAAAGGTGCTAAGTCCACTTTAGGCCAAAAATGAAATTCTGATGCAGTTCGGTAGATAATTTCAAAATACTTAGGTTAAAAAAAAAAACATAGTCGACTCTTATTTTAAAGTGATTTAAGCAGTGGTGTGCAAAAGTGACATGTACACAACTGTCAAAACGCACGCGCTAAGTCCACTTGAAAATGTGATTGCTACCTATAGTGCTGTGTGTTGTTTTTGGTGCTCAACCAAAATTCTTTGCATATTTTCATTTATTTATTATTTAAAGGTAAAAAATATCAAATTCAATTTATTGAATATGAATTGGACTAAAATTTGCATATATTTAGACATTTCAATGGACACTGATAAAAACAACAACGAGTATTTTAGCGAATATGGTACTCAGGAAGATGATGGAGTTATGGGAATGGTGCCTTACGGCTTTAATAGCGATTCGGACGAGTCGCTAGACCTTCCTTCGAAATCACAAACGCGCAAAAGAAGAGGAAAAGTTGTTAATCAGGCATGGTTCGCAGAAAGAAATAAAAAGCTGAGAGAAAATGGCAAACTTTACTTGGGGAAAAAAAAAGTTAATGGCGTGTGGAATCATCGGAGAGTTAGAAATGCAAGAGTTATTGGAGAGCGATGTAGGTGTAAAAAAGACACTGGGTCTGCTACCCTCCACTGTGCAGAAGTCACTGAAGACCAAAGACAAGTTATCTTTAAACAGTTCTGGAAAATGGACTGGAAAGAGAAACAAACTTACGTAAATACATTGATTCAAGCAACTACACCTGCAAGAATGCGAAATCGTAAAGATAAAAACCAGACTAGAAGGGGTCGAACATTACAATATCATGTAAGGGTACAGCAAAAAAATGTTAAAGTTTGCCAAAAATTCTTTTTGAACACTCTTAGCATTGGCAAACGTACGGTGCTAAATTGGGTCAAACAGACAACGATTTCAACAAACACTACACAGAACGCACCACAAAAAAATTGTAGCATTGCACGTCAAAACCTTAATTCATTTTTCGATTCTCTACCGACCATGGAATCACATTACTGCCGTGCAACAACTAACAAAAAATATCTTTTGCCAGAATGGTCTTCAAAAAAACAACTATTTGATTTTTACGTAGAGGATTTTTGTAAAGCACGTGGGGTAACCCCACTCTCTATTTCGGCGTTTCATGATGCATTTGCTGTTAAAAATCTGGGCCTACACTACCCTAAAAAAGATCAGTGTGAAATCTGTGCGCGACATTCTGTGGGAGATATTTTGGATGACGTCTACAATCTTCACCAGACAAAAAAACATGAAGCTAGGGAAGAGAAACAAAAAGACAAAATCGAAGAGGCCTTTGTTTTTACTGTCGATCTGCAAGCGGTCTTAATGGCACCAAAATCCCAAGTAAGCAGCCTTTATTACCGCACGAAGTTGCAAGTCCACAATTTGGTATTCTACAATTTGATAAGTCATGATACTTATTGTTTCATATGGAATGAAGTAGAAGATGGAGTATCTGCGGAAGAATTTGCTAGCATTTGGGTGCACTTCATCGAAAATAAAATAGTTCAAAAAATTACCGAGAATGCAGCTGATACGAAAATTATTCTTTATAGTGATGGGTGCACGTACCAGAATAGGAATGTTTCTATGAGTAACGCTTTGCTCAATACATATATTAAACATAGCGTAACAATTGAGCAAAAAATACTCGAAACGGGACACACACAAATGGAAGCTGACAGCGTCCATTCAGTTATCGAGCGTGCCATTAAACACCGAATTGTTAATGTACCAGCAGAGTATATTGAAATATGTCGCAATGCTCGAAAGAAACCGACACCTTATATGGTAGAGTATTTGGATCACACTTTTTTCAAATGTTTCAAGGGCATACCATATTTAAAAACAATTCGTCCTGTTCGCGGAAAAGGTGAATCAAAAGTCACCGATATTCGTGCAATAAAATACACACCGCAATGTGAAATATTTTATAAATTGCGTTTTCCAGAGCCATGGAGCTATTTGCAACAAAGAGTGGACAGAAGTGTTGTGCCAACTGAATGGTCTAATTTGACACAGCTTCACCAAGAAAGAAGAAAATTAACAGCCAGAAAATACGCAGATTTACAGTATATAAAAACTTCTTTGCCGAGAGACTACCACCAATATTATGACGACCTGCCACATGAGTGATATCTATTTGTTTTTGTTTAATTTATAATTTACAAACAGCAATGAGTAAGGCTGTATAGATTTATTAATATTTTGGGATACCCAAAACAAAGATTTTCCATTAATTACTTATGTTTTCCTTTAAACGACAGCAACGAAGTAAGACTGTATAATATTTTTTTGTGATAATAAAATACGCCGTTGGCCAAAAAACTGTTACTGCAATACTTCTTTTTGTAAAATGTCCTAAGTCCAATACATAAAGTGAAAATAATTCCATAAAATGTGCTAAGTCCAAAACAGGCTTATTTGAGGGCGCTCATTAAATTTTTTTATGTTTTTATTTTTTTAACTTAAATAAAATATGAAAGTTGACAAAATTGCATTAAAAAAAAAAAAAATAGTTATATTAAATTATTATTCAATTTTTTTTTGTTTTATTCAACATTTCTAAAATGGCACTTGGAACCTTTGCACGTTAAGCCGATGATATATCAAATATCTAAGAATAAACTGACCAATTTTTTAGAGGCTGTCTCATGATAGGTCCTGAGATACTGATTTTTTCGTGAAGCATTGTCTTAAAAAATCAAATGTTTCGCTGAGCGCATGCATGTATTAAGCAAGCTGCTCGTTGCTTGATACAACTTATGGCTTAATACTATATGCATATGCTCAGCGAAACACTTAATTTTATTACATAATATCTCAGGCTCTATAAGAAGAGCCCTCTAAGAAAACGGAGAAAGCTTGATTTCTTTCTATTTTGTATAAAGCTTTAAATTTGAATTTTTGTGTTGAAAAATCATAAACAATCACAATTATATTTTATTTTGTAATACCAAATTATTTATGAAGTTATTGTACGAAATTTTTGACTTATTTGTGTGAAGAGCTAAATAAAGTTTCAGAACATTAACCGGCAAGTCAGAAAAAATAATTTCTGAAATTATTTAGCTTGTTAGGCACTGCGAAGGCACTTTCATCGTCACATCTGTATGTGATTTAAGAATGCGAGATCTCTTTAACGAATATTTTTAAGTATGTACATGTGTATATACTTATGTATGTATGTATTTGTGGAATTTGACAGAAACGGCTTTACCAGGCATGCTTTTAGAAAAATGTATATATTTTTGTGTTCATATTAATGATGAGAAAGCTACATGATATATTTAAAATAATCGCTTAAATGTAGATATCTACATTTGTATGTGTCTATGGACTGGTTAAGAACAATTCATTTTTAAGTTTGGAGGGAAAGCAACACTAAAATAAGATAACTCATATTATCGTCCTTGGCAAATTGAACCACCTAGAGCCTTTTCAATATTTGCAATGATTTTCGTGATACAAATTTTTACTGCAACTATGAATCAACCTATAACTAAAACAATAATATGAATTAACGTAATTTTTCTATTTTTAGTCGTAAGTCAAACGTGTCGCGGAGTGTTGGCAAATTTGTTATCGCAAATTATTTTTTAAACCCAATAATGATCCCAAAAACTACCGAGTATAAAAAAGAGTTTGTCCTATCGTTAATACCATGAGATCAAATATTCGCAGTAATTTCAGTGCAATTCCAAAACAATTTTGATAACCTATAGTGGCTGACACAAGTTTGTTTCCGATGAATTTTTCTACAACAATTACAAGGACTTCATGATAAATATGTTTCGTTAATTTTTAATAAAACTATAATTTATTTTATTATTAACACCATATAAAAAATTCTGATTGGAAAGTGTGAAATTTCGATAGCGAGTTTTAAAAATATTTGGGAAATCGGTACGTACATATGTATGCCCATATGCATTAGGTTTTAGTTACAGAACTTACTAACTTACTTAATTGGCGCATTAACCGCCTAAGCGATATTGGCCGAGGTCAACAAAGCACGCCAGCTGTCCCTATCTCGTGCTAACTGGCGACAATTGGAAATCCCAAGTATAGCCACGTCTTTTTCCACTTGGTCTTTCCAACGCAGAGGAGGTCTTCCTTTTCCTCTGCTATCACCAGCGGGTACCGCGTCAAACACCTTCTATTTCATCCATTCGTACGACATGACCTACCCAGCGGAGCCGCTGGTTCTTAATCCGCTGCACTATGTCTACGTCGATATAAATCCCGAACAGCTCATCGTTTCATCGTACGCGGTATTCACCGTCGCAAAGACGCAAAGGTCCATTAATCTTTCGAAGAATCTTTCTCTCATCTGATGATCTGCACCATACAATAGGACGGGCATGATGAGAGATATAATAATAATAATAATTTTGGCGCTTACACTTTATATAGCTCAGTGTTTGGCCGAGCTTTTCTTACCATTTGTGGTGTGCGTCTTTTTATATTATACTACAAATTGAGGGACCTACAGTTTTGTGCGACTCCGACCGGCAGATGTATTTAATGAGAAGCTTTTTCATGGCAGAAGTGCCCTCGGAGGTTCTATCATTAAGATTTTGCTTGCCTTGGCTGATATTCGAACCTCGAACTCTCCGGCATATCAAGTTATAGCACGCACCGCTAACAACTCGACCACAGATTCCACATATGATAGATATAGAGTATTGTTTTTGTCCGTCGAGAGAGGACTTTACTGTGCAATTGCCTACTCAGTCCGAAGTAGCACTTGTTGGCAAGAGAGATTCTTCGTTGGATTTCAAGCTGACGCTGTTATTGGTGCTAGTGCTGGTTCCTAAATAAACGAAGTTCTCTACTTTTTCAAAGTTATAACTGTCAACACTGATGTTTGATCACAGTCGAGAATGTGCCGACTGTCTATTTGATGACAGGAGATACTTATTTTTCCCCTTGTTCACCCCAGACCTATTCGCTTCGCTTCTCTATCCAGTTTGGAGAAGGCAGAACTAACTGCGCGGTTGTTAAGGCCGATGATGCCAATGTCATCTGCGTACGCCAGCAGCTGCATACTCTTATAAAAGATGGTTCCTGACCGATTTAGTTATGCGGCTCGAATTATCTTCTCCAGCATCAGGTTAAAAATATCGCACGACGAAGAGTCACTCTGTCTGAAACCTCGTTTGGTCGACTAAAAGATGGTGTGTGTCGATTATTTTTTCTCCGACTTTTCCAAGATCTGGCGTATTGTGAATATGTGGTCGGTGATAGATTTACCAGGTTTAAGGCCACACTGATAAGGTCCAATCAGTTCATGGACGGTGGGCTTAAGTCTTTTACACAATATGCTCGACAGAACCTTATACGCGATGTTAAGAAGACTAATCCTGCGATAATTGGCACAAACTGCAGGCTCGCCCTTTTTGTGTGTGGCCCTGTAGGCAGCGTCTTTACGTTCCGCAGCGCAGCGACATTTCTCGTCATACTAATTGCTTTTCGAGCTCGCTGAAGCCCGAAGAATTCCTTAGCGGCGGTATGTAGACAGCAAAAAATATGATTCCCCTGCTCGGAAATATCGTTCTGTTGATTATTGCTCTCAGAGCGCAGTAGTGCAAGTCGACTCCGAATTTGCGCTCTTACATGGCAGCTGTAGTAGATGTCGCAAGGGCCTATCGCTTTTTTCCCTTGTCCCGTCCATAGCATCTCTTGGATGGCGGTGATGTCAGTCCTTGTTCTGCTGAGGACATCAACCAGCCGGGTAGAGGCACCTTCCAAATTAAGGATCCGGACATTCCAGGTGCTTGCCCTCAAATCATTGTCCTTTAAACGTTTGCCGTGGTCGTCATCAAAAACGGGGGCGTCCTGTCCGAGGCTTTGCATTGCTTTTCATTGGAGGTATGGTTTTTTTGTTTTTTTTTTATGTGGCGGTTTCCAAGCCCTGTGCACAATCCATTGCTGGGGGTGAAAACTTTGAATTCGTTTACATAGCGAGCCGCTTGCTCCAAGACAGACGCCCATTTGCAGCCGCACCTCCTGGTGAACAGACGCTGCGGACTTTAGTGGACCCTTAAACCGAATATGTCAGAGTGGCTCCACTAAATTTCCCTCTATATTAGCCGTGACAGAATAAGCTTTAACGAATCGTATTTGCTGATAACAAACTTCTGTGAGCCCCTGTACTTGCATAATGAAGTTGTATCAAGTCAAAGCGTCAGTATCTATAGTATCTTAGTGATGCACGCTATAACACTGAATGCTGCCGAGTATCCAGGTTCAAAGATCATCCCCGGCATGTAAAATCAAAAATTAAAGAAAAAGTGGTTTTTAATAGCTGTTTATGTGTGTTCGGCATAAAACGGTAACTCCCTCCATTTGTATTTCTTAATAAATATGTATACCACAACCGGCAGGAGCAGTTGGACCAAACATCAAGCTACTGGTTAATAGTGTAAGCGCCAATAACAAGGCGAATGAAACGAAAATCGTGACAAATGGAATGATGCAAGTGGAAAAGGTTGGGTACAGCTAAAGGTATGTACTTATTATGGTCACCATAGCTGATAATATCACAGCTTACTTCGCCATGCCTGAACTACCCATAGCTGAACTCTCGACATCTTAACACACCACACATAAGCTCATCACTTCTATACTCAAATTGTGTTTAATTATGCTATATAACATGTTAAGTGTTTCTTCTTGTAGGCATACGTGAACTCCCCATACTTATACTTCCGCACTTAAACTTATCACTTCAAGACTCACCACAACTACACTCATCATACTTTTATTAACTCACCCCACTTTAACTCTGTACTAAACTTATCTTATCTAAACTCACAAGTCCTTAACTTACCACACGTTACCTCACCATCCCTACACTCACAATAACTGAACGCACTACTCCTTAACTCCTTACGACTAGAGCCACTCACCAAAAATCCGCTCTCTTCGCCTTAACACACCTGGCCTGACCATCCATCACCTTAACCCATTTCCCCTTATCTCTCCTTTCAGCGCCTTATCTCTATTCACTTCAGCATATCTTCTAACGGACTCTGCCTGGCCTGAGAGACCACGTGCGCTCTCACAGCTTTGGCAAACTAGTATATTAAGCATCAAAATATAACAGTCTGCATAGAAGAGAAGGTACGAAATATATTTTATTGCATCCGCAGTCAGTGTTTCTCTAGAGCGCGCCGTTTCAAACCGTCTAACATAGGTATGCGGACGAACGGATCCAACAAGGGTACACTATTTAGATTATTATAGAATGGTCCCAAGTTGATGCAACTTATACGAACTGTATCAAGACTGTACTGAACGGAATTACCGAGAGGGGAACAATACATGACGGTAGGAGGTTTTGTAGCGGTAAGTACCACACTGACAAACTGGCGGGGCATAAGCTTTCAATGCTTTCTCCTCATGAAAAAAATTTAATTTCTGTATGTATTTTATTTTATCAAAATCACTCGCAACATTACCCAAGTGAAATATCAGCAAGTTAGATTATTAGAATTATCAATATATTACAAAGCAATGATTTATTTTTATTATTTAATTTGAAATTAATAAGCGCGGCGAACTCTTTTCTATTTAGCGCAACTATCAAATTCACAAGTGCTGCCAATACGCAAAGTCTAAAGAGTGTCAATGCTGCCGTTGTTGTACAGTCATACGCAGATACTCACAAAATGTGTAAAACTTAATTGTGCTGCCTCAATGAGCTGACTCTTTGAAATGAGCCAGAGTCATTGAATCAACTCGTGAAATTTTTTCCTGAGTTATCCACCGCTTATTGGAAACAAGTCTCTACAAGTTGGTTGCATTCTTGAACTTAAAATTTAGCATAATTATAGTGCGGTTTATCACCAAACTAGTCGTCGCCTGCGAGGCACAATTTAGTTACACACGTACTCCCGCCGGAAAAACAGAAGCAAAAAATTAATTTATCATTTCAATTACTCGTACCATACTTCATAATATGTATGTTGAAAATTCAAATCGAATAAAATATAATATAAGTATCTTTTCTCCGTCCATCGACAATAATAGATAGCAGATTTCGCATTATATTACAAATATTATGAATATTACTATGCATATTCTTACACAATTTCCATTACCCCACTAGAATATGGTGACAGAGTGCACAATCAGCTGACACGCCCCTCAAAAACACCGACTCTGGCGAAGCTGTGGCATTCAACTCTTGTTAACTAAATAAGTCAAACGTTGTGGCACGTATAAATAAAACTGCAGCACATGCGAGAGTTGTCTTACTCAAGAACATTTTCAAATGTTATCTATTACGCTTTAAAGAATGCTTGAGTACGCTCTTGTATTTACAAGTTCATCGCTTCAGAGCTTATAATAATTAATAATGGTCTAGTTTGATTATCAGCTAACACGTGCTCAGGTTTATATTTATACGGCTCTAAATCGGAAGCTAAAATTTTGTCAGTAGTTTATCCCACAGATTGGGAGTACAGCCGTCCGGGAAATATTATATTGATTACAAGTAAGTCCAAATAAATGTTGGCTTACCTCAGTATGTGATACTTCTACATCAAGCTTGGACATTGCAATTAAGAAAGGAAACAGTTTGTAAATATATTGCAACAGTGAGAAAAACTTTAGAAGCTAATATGTACATACATATGTTATGCAGGTTTGCGAAAGAACTAAAAATATAATTAATTGCTAAATAATGATAATTGTTCTGTGTACTAATGATTTTTATGCATGAAGATAAATCCGAATATTTACATTGCAAGTAAAAATCATGAAGATTAAACTAAGCAATTTGCGAGAATGGCCGTAATGTATTATCGCCAATAGCTTACCTGAAAGCCAGGTGGTAACGGATCATGTTGAATTGTAAGCTTAATGTCGTCGCCAGGCTTCAACAGCTCCATCACAGCATCTTGGTGGGTCGCATGCGAGACATCAACGTCGTTAACCTTTAAAATTCTATCTCCCATTCTCAGTTTCGCACATTTGTGTGCAATGCCATTGGGTACAATCTGAAATTAAAATATAAATTGTCTTAAAAACAAAACTAACATGATGATTGAGCAACATTAAAATTCCCTTAACTTTAATTAGGATACAAGTATAATGCAGAAGCTTTAAATTTTATTTTAAGTTTAACGGACTCTCACAGTCGTAAGTCACTTAGCGTAACATTAGCCGCCAGTCACAGTTGTTCATCTACTATACATTTACGCTGGAAGGAGCAAGTCGAAGGAATGTAAAAGAGCAAATGGAAACTTTAGTAAACACTTGTATAATTTATGTCAGCAGAGTCTAGAGCAAAACATCACTGCATGGCAACAATGCTTAACGGTGCAAAAGTTGGAGGGATTTTTCATTTATCCCCCCCAGCTGTTCATAAATACGGATATGTATATACATACATATACTCGTATATATCTATAAGTATAAGAGTGCTAAGTGGAGGTGACAACAAAAAATTTGCCGCTTATTAAAAGTGCAAAGATGAAATATTTAAAAATAAAACTTTCTGCGCATGTTTTCGCCGCCAAATATAAATGAAGTTGAAAAATATATATTATATATGTATATATGTATATATATGTGTGTGTGTGTGTGTATGTCTATAAATACATACATATGTAAGTACTGATAAATGTATGCGTGAAATTTAAAGGATAAAGGATAGCGGCTGCGACAGGAGTTTTAATTATACGTACAATAAGTACGTTGGATTTTTTAATGCATTCCACACCCATCTATAAGTACTATGTATGTATGTACATACACATCCAGCATACCCGGCGGTACAATTCGGAAGTCACTAAAAATTAGCCGGTAGTAGTAGTCAAACGAAAATATACTCAACACTAAAAACTCCATCAAATATTTATTGACTTGTATCACTGACATGGCAAAGCAGAGACAATTTTTACTCTTTTTCTCACTCGTCTCAGGTCTAAGGCTTTTCTGCATTTATAAACTTTGTACCCTTTTTCCATAATGTCAAAGTTGGCGTGAAATGCATTAATGTCATATTGCCTAGATGTCAGTTATGACCAGAATGACTAAGAGCCCAATTACCCGCCGACGTAGAAACGGGCGAAGAGTTTATTCAAACACACCAGACACAAACTGTGATGTGGAAGTTGCCAATTGAAATAAATTCATGATTTATTAAAAATATTTATTTTTAAATTTGTCTCTTATTCGAGCTAACTTTTAAAAATGTCTTTGGAGATCTGTTTAAAAGGTCATATAGAATTTCCCGGGAGGAATAATTTTGATCAAAATTTGTTGCATTGCATTTTTTCATTTATCAAATTTCGACTTTGATTTAAATCCACATATCTATGTACATACATATGAGTATGTAAGTTACTTAAATATAGAAAGCCCCTATCATGAATTTGCTTCCTCCTACAGTTGTAAATTTCCTCGAAGTGTTGATTTTTATAGAATTAGACTACGAGTAGTATTCTAATGTACATATTTCTTCAATGTACAACATAAGCAAATATCGAAGAAACTGTCGAGAACTATATAAATCTCTACAAAAATTAACCTTAGTTCTCGTTAACGAAGATAAATTATAGTTATCTTCTATTGTGAAATTGACACTGATTAATTAAATTAAATTTTGCAATGCTTTTCTGTTCATTATTTTTCATAAAATTCTAGATTTGAGAAACAGTGTAAAGATTAGAGAGTCTGTTTCAAATGTGAGCACCTGCATCGGTATTGTTTCTTCTAAATATTTGATAATATAAATTGTACATATCAGTACTTTCTTCAAAAATAATATTTAATTGACAGCTGTGAATACTAGCGTTTTAGTAATTTGTTTAAAATCATGAGCGGTTTATAAACAACACTAGATCTGCACTCACATAGAACCAATTCAATTGAACACAGGGATAAGCAATGTATTTCAGCTTAAAATAATTCCGTCAAAGCCAGATGCAAAGCTTTTCGCCACTAAATTCTACATACATAGACATTTTATATTTAACTTTTAATTACTTATGAATGCAAAAGCTTTCTGTACAAATTGCATGAATTTCTTACGAGCTTTAATGCATTATTTTTGCATGCATCCATTTATATGATATTTGCAAATTTAGTTTTTGTTGAGACTTTAGCACAGCCTTTTACACCTACTTGCATGTACTTACTATGTACTTTGTGCGTTATGAAATTTGTATTTATTACCAATGTTTAGCAAAAATTAACTTTTTTGTACCGATAAATATCGTGAATATGAACTTTCGCTACTATTATTAGCCAATTTGGAAACCTTTAAAGGAGATTAATGCCCCTATTACATATGTAGGGATACTAGTGTATAGTTGTCGGTATACTAGCCTCGGCCACTAAAATCGTTCTTCGTATTATGTATGGTGATTGATCTCAGTATACAGAAAAGCTCGGACAACATCCCTAATTTTAATTTTTTGACAAGTACATTTTGAAAAAATAGTCAAAAAACATAGAGATCAGTTTTAAAAGGGAAATATTTACGAACCTATAGCCAGTAGCGGGTTGCCTTGTGTAATGGAAATTCTAGTATAGTTGCCTAGCAGTTACTAATCTGCTGCTAGCTTCCATACACAATGCCGCTGCTATTGGTATTAATATTAATTTATTGCCTACAACTTCTCACGTGTTTTGTATATATCAATAATTTTAAAAGTATGCATAATTTGTGTTTATAACAAAACGTTTTTATTTATTTTCGACCTTAATCGAGTTCAGTCGAGGATACAACTTTATAAATAATCAACATTTAAATTAAACGTTAAAGAAATTTATTAATATCACAACCAATTGTGGCGAAATGTAATCGTGCTTACATTTAAGCGGTTCCTTGAAGCAAATGGCAAATTGTATTAGTAGAATATTGTAACATATTTATCTTTATTTTTATTATTCTGAATAAGAAAGATTTTCAATTGCAGATGATGATGTAATTAAGCGGAAAGTTTTACTCCTTTCTCGTTCGAGTCCGGTAACCTTTATCGGAAGATGGCTTATGCCACATGGAACTAGAATATTATGATCTAAACATAATAATTTTTGTAGTATACAAATTTTGATTGAAAATTTAATATTTCCTTATTACTTTTATACATAGTTTTAAACTTTTATGTCAAAAACACTTCTACAAATTTAACGGATAAGATGTAAAATGAAATACTTTACGAATATTGTAAAAAGATCACCGAGGTTCCCATTGGCTTCATTGTCTACAAACAAAAGTTTACTTCTTTTAAATCTTAAACCTTTAGAAGGACAATTCTTCCATTATCTTTTATATATAGCATTATCCGGGCAGATTTCGATCGTGCCGCCCTTCTTGAGAATATCAATTTTAATGTTCCAAGCAGAGATCTTTGAAAATTTATCCTTTTTATGGCATTAATAGCAAAACAAATTATGCTCGTAATGCACCAATTGCACGCACACGAGTTCAACCAGATCTCATATTTTATCGAGCTTGATTTTTCTATGTCTAAAGCTCTTCTCATTAATCTTTTGAAATCTATTTTATAATTACATTTAAGTTTGTTAGTAGTCTGCAATAATTGATTGTTCATAGACTTAAATAAATAAATAATTAACTATACTCGTATTATTAAATGCGTATACAATAAAAAGGAATATTTAAAATTTAGAAATGTAATATTTATTATATGATAGAAAAGCTTATCAAACAATATTGGAAACATTTTTTCGAGCCCCGAGATGACGGGATAATGAAATCGCAAAAATTACGGCATCGTCAAAATTAAAAAATTCAATTCCCTGACACGTACATACATATTTACATTCGATGTTTGGTCGATCTTTCACTTTCCGACCGTAATGTATAAATTGTGAGGGTGAGTTTAAATTTAAATATCATCGCACACAAGCGGTTTCACATGAATTTATTTTTCGGGGTTTCCCTTTATTTTATGAAGTAAACAAAGGGTTTCATAATCAATAAACTACTTACTTTGTTGCACTATTTGAACATCAATGTAAATAAAAAATGGTTAAAGTCGACTCTAAAGTTAGCACCAATTTTTTTAGACAGATATCTCATCGAAAAGTAGGTCAAAAAGCTGCTTATAACTTTAAATTCGACTTTTACTTGACTATGATTAAGGCCCAATATTTATTGGTTTCAATTTCTAAAAAATTAAACAAAAATTCTGTCAGCAAGCCTGTCCAGTTACTCATTCATATTTTTATATGTAAGTGAAATCGATTGATCTTCAGGTTGAAATTATGTCAGGGTATACAAAGTCCTTCAATACTTCAAAATTGTAACGGCTAACAGTAACGTTGGTCACAATACTCGAGTACATTTTGTGTTTGTTGCCAGGAAGTACTTATTTTGCCCTCCTTCACTACAACACCAGACTGGGATATGCGACACACTGACGACCCTTTTGTAAGGGCCAACGGTGTCAATATCATTTGCATGCTCCACCGCATTGTGTTTACCAGCACCAGATTGAACAAGTTTCATAAACGTTAGTCGCCTTGACTAAACTCTCGTTTGGTTTAGAATGGCCCGGAGAGGTCCTTTCCAATTTGAACGGAGGAAATGCTCAATCCCAATATACAAAGTTCTTCCGTAGCGCTACGAAGAGATAAGAGATTGGATGATGACATCCCATTGCTCATTAACATCAGGACGTTGGGGGAGTTGCTTGTATTGACAGAATTTAGAGTAGATATTGAAAATTCTCAGTGGTCCATTGTGAGTGCAGCTCCTCGGCGCCGAACTTTCGTCGCGCTGCTTGAGTGCCGAAAGGCGAATGGCCTTGGCGATTGAAACCTTAGCTGAAGCAAGGCAATGATCCGGGTCGACGCTTGATACATGGATTAAACGAACATCATGCACGCCTAGGCATATATCCGTATAACACAATGTGATCAATTTCACAATAACACAATGTGATCAATTTCATAATTCGTTCTTTGTTCACTGACATCCAAGTGCCTTTGTGAAAGCGGAATCTGGTACTACTCACAACCATATTTCGTATCTCGGCGAAGTCGACCAGTCTCTCTCCGGAAGCCTCATAAAGGCTTAATTGTAAAACTTCTGGACCAAATTTGCCTTTTTTGCCTATCTCAGCGTTCAGGCTCGCACGACTTTTGCTACATATTTATTCGGAAACACTTTTTACTATATCTTTTTCCTTTGACTGACTTTCATGGACATGAATATAATTCTGAATACAGAGAACAAAAGGAACAAACTAACTCACTGGTTCAATTTAAAACCCCATTCAATAGACCTGGTTCAGAATTAAACGACACAAATCTACAAATTAGATGTCTACTGAACCTCGAGTTGGAAATCCTACACAGATCTCACTCCACAATCTTTAAAGCCACCTCAGAATTCACTCTCAGAGTCGTTAAAAATATTTTGTGGAAACGCTTAAGAAACTTATTTTCCAGTTACGTTTAATTACATTTGACAAAAAAAATGTAAAAAAAATGTGATTGATACTAATATTAGCAGAGCGCTCCTCTGATTAAGTGATGAACCATACAACAACAACGCCAATTTTCAGTGCTGACTAATTTCGAAAAATTTGAAATTCGGACTTCGCATTTGAGTTCCAACAAAGTGTTAGAAATAGTACAGGTATACATTTTCCTTGAGGATTAAAATTGAGCTACGTTCGTCTTAACACTATAATCTACTGCAATTGTAGGTACATACATACATACGTTTGATAAAAGAAATCGATTACTTACATGCGATACGAATATTCCCGGCTCATGTGATCCAAAAGGCACACACGAATGATCTGTACCACCAATGATGCTGAAACCAAGCGATCCTTGATTCTTCGGTAATATAACTTCCTATAATTTGAACAAAATGGTAAGATTGAAAAATGATCTGGCTTAAAAACCGAAATTAAATAATATTTACAATAGTTGATATTTATCCCCTACAATTAACAAAAAAATAAATTTGGAAAAAAGCTCAATGAATATTGCTGATGATGTGTGTGGAAATTGTTGGTGATATTTACAAAAAATAAATTAGCTTTATTATTATATATAAATTATATGTTAATATAAGCATATGTATGTATGTACAATAATTTTTTTAGAGCTTCGTGCTATTGGCGATTTGTGTACGAGTTTTAATGAACACAGTGCAATTAGTTTTCAATGAAATGAAAATAAAAAATGTACTATATAAGTACAAACAATTAATGACACTAATAGATAATGTATACTGATAACCAAGAAGGATGATAAACATGTAAAGAAGGTTTTAAACCTGATTGCAATACTTCCGCAAAACTCAGCCGATTTTTTTAATCCAACAAAATAAAATAACATGAACGCGAAATAGACCACATATGATTTAAGGAAAAATTGAATATATTAAAATGTTAAAGTTTCGCTTAGAAAACTTATTTCGTCATTAAAACTTTTATAGAAATTTGACACTAAAATTCTAATCGAGCAATTTCAAACATTCTATTTTTCCTTTTCACATCGTTGGTTTTTGAAAGAAAATTTTAAAGAAAGTTCGTTATGAAGATAAAAATGGGTTGAAGGAAATATTTTGCGAAAATACCGCGTTTATGTTTAATTAAATTCAAAACTAATTGTTCTGATATTTTCTTAGCTAGTTACTCAGTAAGAATGTATTTAAATACAATTTAAATTAAATCTCGTTAAGGAACTTTATATGACTCAAATAAAATCTCATTTTAGTATACAGTACTTTAGTATGGATGTAATAAACTAGAAATTCGTATACGACGGTATTTTAACGTGCTAAAGGCTGTATGAAAAATCTTTAAAATCTCATGTTTTCGTTATAAATTATGGCCGATTGTTGGGTTTTTTTGATTATCTAGTTTTCTAAACATCATATCGATTTTAAAAATTTTTATAGCCAGAATCCTTGTTCGAAACCATTTTGCGTGCGCTAAAATGTTTTGGAGATATACGACGGAGTTTGTCAATTCCTGTATATTTATATATTCAGAATTACTAATTTTGAATCACATTCATTTTGGATAAAATTTTAGCCGCCTATTTGTTTACCAGTGTATCAATAAGATTAGTTAATTGTATTCTTATCTTAATTTTTGTTGTTCGACAGGGTGAAATGTTGATGTTTGTTGGAACGAAAATTGACACTGAACGAGAAATTCTTCAGCTACATACAGATATACTCCGAACTTTTTTTTTACTTATTCAAACAAAATAAGCTAGAAAGCTTGTATTTGTTTATTAATTTTTATTATAAAACTTTATGTGATACTCTGAGTCAAAAATAATTAAAAATATATTATAACTAATAATAACAATATATGAAAATATATGTATGACTTAGTATTAAAAATGAATTTTTCATTTAAAGAATATGTATGTACCTACCGATATGGAATTAAAAGCGCTTTGAAATGCGAGATATATAATAAATGTATGTATATGATAATTGAGGAGGTCCATAACAAAACGCAATAATTCCACCAAAACAATTTTTTGGATAAACGAAAAAAAACTAATTTAAGTCAATAGGATATATATTTGTTTTAAACTGTTGTTGTAGTTTAATAGTTATCTAAAAACAATACAAATCATAAAAAAAAATGTTTATCTGGCAATTAGTTTTTAAGTTATTTAGATTAAAAAAATGGAAATGTTGCGTTTTGGTCCGTCCAATAGTATTTATTTCATTTTGTTCTGAACATGTATGGAAATGTTGCGTTTTGATATAAACTAGATTTGGAATTTTGGCTTTTTGCTTTAAATAATTTTTTTTTGATTTTAATTGCTTATACATATTCTATAGGAAAATTAAAAACTGTTTTATATCAACGGTTTTTATTGCATTTAAATCACTATATTAACATACAAGTATTACAATAAATTCACATTATATTACACTTTCATTGCAGTGTCCTCCTCCAAACAATCACATAAAGTTATATCATCTGTTCCATTGGCACTATTTCCCTGCTGATCTAAAAATATCTTGGTATAATACTCCAACTCAGAAATTTTGGACCACTGTTCGCCATAATGTTTTTCCAATAGTTTAGCAACATCTTTCTTCTTTTCTGACTTTATTGCTACACCAAGATCAATACCATCAAGCAAACGAGGGGGTACTTTGCCTCTTTTAAGATAGCTGGTAAATTTTTCTTTACCTTCAACTTTATACGTCTCAAAAGTTTTCACTACACAACTGAATCATTATAAATCCCCCATAATTTCCTTATATTAAGTTCTGGTGAAAGATAGCATCTTTTAGATATATTTCTGTTGTAATGGCTCTCTTTCGCTGGTAAGTTTTTGAGGAATTTTAGCACACTTTCTCTCTTTGGTTTAAACCGAGATGTGAGCCTATCCCCACCTCTGTTCTCTTTAAGAATGTTACCATGAAAAATAGCTTGTGCAACAGTATTCACTCTCCGGCCTGTAACCGACAATGCTTTCAGAAAAAAGGCATGACACACCCTCTCTTTTTTGTTTTTGTGTTGCAAAAAATAGTTGCATGAGAAAGTCTTTTTTTTGTATTGTGGTGTATACTTGTGGCGCTTGGGTACATATGCAACCATCAGCCGTGTCAAATATTGATCCTGATCAACTTTTGATTTATTTTTATATAACAGCTCATGATTGCGAATAATTAAATGGGAATTGAACTTCCCACATTTGTAACCACTGTTTTCTTTGTGACTGCACGGTTTGTAAAATGACAGAGCTAACGGATCCTTATCAGCATATCTGCGAAAAAATGTTAACTTTTATAGATAAGAAAACATACCAAGACATTAAAAAATTACTTTTTATGACGGTTTGCACGTCTATTATTAATTCTCTGTATAGGATCACTTCTTCTTTTCCCGACGTTTATACTTCCCACTGTTGCTTCTGCCATAGATGATTTTTGTAAAATTCACTATTTTTATGAAAAAAAATGGTATAACCAACTATAATATAGTTCTTACTGGTTCACAGTTATTTTAGAGTTACCATTGTTGAACTATATATTACCTTAATACGCGTACTTGGAATTAGAACACACGAGAACACGTTTAGATTGGACGCGTATATTTCCAGAATGAAAAATTGCAATGCATTCCAAAGTTTTCTCAAAATATTTAGCATAAAAAGAATTGGCAAATGTGTTTACAATATTAAATGCAAAGTAGTTATTCACAAAGGTAGTTTAATCAAAGAATATTTCTAACAACCATAAAAATAAAATTAATTTAATTGGATAGATATAGAAATGTTTAATTTTGGTCTGAACTAATATTTTTGGTGTTGAATAACAGTAAAATTATTGACCTTTGGTATGTTTTATAGCAATGGTTACATAGGTTTTAATGCGTAGAATTGGATTTAGTTAAAAAACCAAAATATTTGAAAAGTGGAATTATTGCGTTTTGTTATGGACCTCCTCAATTATAAAATGTTCTTTACCCAATGTTGTTGTAACGACTTAATTATATCAATTCAAATGACAACTTTTGAGGAATACATAAATATTTACCCCACAAATCCGTGTAATTAATTTTTTTTATGAGACGCAAAAGTATTTTTTATTTTCAGTTTATTACGAAAAAAAAATTGTATCAAGAGTAAAACTAAAAAATCACTCAATTAGTGCACCGACTTGCTGAGAAACAAATTGTCCCCCAACACACTACAAAAAAAATTAATTGGTTGAAATATTAAATATAAACTTTTTTATAATCAGGGCTCACTTAAAAAAACTTTACCCAGTTTCGATCAGACGATTTTCAAAGAGCCTTAGACGCATTAGAAATAAATAAATAGAATTTTCCAACAATTTACAACCGTCTATGCATACATAACAAGTATAAAGCCTTAAAGTTTACAATTGTCGAACAATATTTCCGACTTTCCATAACTGCTATTGGCAATTATATTCTTCATGCAAAAAAAATTTATTTGCGTAAAGGTTAAGAATTTTGTATGGATCAGCTTTGCAAAAACTATGTAGTTACACGCGAAATTAATAAAACCGAGATAAAAATTATCGAGCGAAATCGAGCGTGTGAAGAGCCAAAGAAGAGCAAAAATCATCTGACGACCGGTCGGGGTCTTTATACAGACATGGCCGTAGTGAACTGAATTTTAAGTACCACTTACAGTGACTCACAGCTTATTTTGTGTGAGACAATATTTTTACTTCTTATGAAAAAAAAGGCAGAGCTTATTTCGTGTATATACCAAACAAAAAAATGCTTACATGGATATAAAAAAAAAAAAAGGTGAATTAATATTTGCTGGGGTAACCTTTTATCACACTTATTAAACGCGAATTCATCGAAGAAACCTATTTTTTCGTGGTATCCGGGGAAATCTTATACCATTGAGTTTATTAGGGCCTCTTTTAAGTCGTTTGCGTTTGATATGTTATAATAAAGTCTGATTTTTGTTTCAAGCAGATACATTTTCAATTACATTTATGTAAGGTGATTGGGGTGGCGTTTGGAGCACATGCGGACAATTACAAATCAACCATGTTTGTACTACACCCGCCTTGTGCTTAAGATCGTTATCTTGATAGAAGCTGAAATTCTCTTTTAATAAAAATTTTTTCCGAACTTTGAAGTAAATTTCCCTTCAAAGTATTTAGGTATTGAATTTTGTCCATATTTTCTTCAATGAAGTGCAAACTTCCAACTCCTGATGCCGACATGCACCACCAAACCATCACATGACCTCTACCATGCTTTACAGTACTATGCAAACTTCCAGGTTGGAGCTCTGTATTTAGTTTCCTCAACCCGCAAACCTTTCCGTCAGACCCAAATAGGTTGTGTTTACTGTCATCAGAGAAAATAACGGTATCCAAGAACGAATCCGTTCGACCGTGAATATCAATTTTCCGAAGAATTCTGCTAAATAGGATGCACTAATTTTTGGATCCCGTTTATCAACTTTCACCAGCTTCAATAAAAATCTTATTAGGGGCATTTTTGCCCTCATCTGCAATGTCATTCTAGTGTACGTAGCGCTGCATAATATATTGGACTGTTGAAGGGCTCAAATTAACAATTTCAGCGATTTGTTTTTGAGTTTTGCCTTCTTAAAGTGTTTAATCACGATTTCACGCTTTTCAATTGAAGTTCGTCGACCCATCCCAACTGAAATAATTTCTAATAGCACCACTAAATGTACATAAGCAATTTAAGCCAAATATTTCTCTCAAATAACGGTTAACTCAAGAACATAAAATAAGCTGTGACGTCGATATTGCAAGAAGTTTTGTTGCTATATTTTTCTTCTGCAATAATATTTATGGATTTTGTTTTTGTCTTTTTACACGAAGGAGTGAACAAAGAATAATGTCCAAAAAATAATATTTCGCTTAATTGCATGGTTGTTGTTTTTTTACAATGAGAAGTCAAATCCTTGTCTCATGGGAAATAGTAGAACTTATTTTTTTCAAATCCCATTAAATTTTAGTGGGACTAATTTTTATTATGGTAATGGAAATTATTTCCACTAAATAAAAGCCTGTAAGTGGAAGTTAAATTTTGTTTCCACTAAATCAGAGGCTTTTGGTGGTAGTGCTAAGAATGTTCACTATTTTCAACGATAGTGGTAATAAGATTTTTTTTAATAAACCAACCATAGTAAAGTAAGTATCCCTTTTCAATAGAGAAATCTTTTTAGAAATGTATATGAAAGTATATACATATATTTATGAAAGTATTCCTTCATATAATACAGTAACAATATTTTTAGGAGATAACAAATATTTACTCAGAATTTTTCCAAAACTCGCTTATAATGTGTATACAATAAAATGTAACTTATATACGGGAAATATTTTCGTTTTACTGCAAAAATGTTCAGTTTTACTGAACATATTTTGAAGCAAATTGTGTTTACGTCGCTGTAGTGGAAATTCTGTTGCGCTACATTTAAAAAAAATAGTGGTAGTGAGAACAGCAATTTTTTCCACTAAAAATGATTTCACATAAAATAAGCCAACTTCATTATCAAAGATTAGAGCACTACGATTTCAAAATTTTTTAACGATGATAACAGCCATATGGAGGAACATTTGGTCACCCAATTTTGTGACGATACCTTAAACCGTTATTGAGATTTGCATTTGCGAAAACTTCCATTATATGGGAGGTGGGCGTGGTTATTGACCGATCTTGACCATTTTCAATACCAACCTACCCTGTCCAAAGAACAATCTATGTACCAAATTTCATTGAGATATCTCAATTTTTACTCAAATTATTGTAACCACGGACAGACGGATGGACGGACGGACAGTCCTCTTTTCATTCAGATCATTTTAGTATACATATATACATATGTCTATGTCAATCTCGATTATTTTTTGCTGTTATAAACAACCGTTATGCGAACAAAGTTATAATACCCTTAAGTATAGGTACGCTCGGGTATAAAAAGCATTTACCTTGCGTGTAAGTTGTATGAGACACAACTGGCAAATACAATTTTTTGTGTGGTTATGGACGACGAAACTTATTTGAAATCGGACTTGACGACATTGCGGGGTAATCAATTTAACTGCTTCCAGTCTGGAGAAGACATTTCTGATTCGGAAAAAACCATGCGGGTACAATGGCAAGCCATTTCTGAATGCAAGCACAAATCCAAGCCATTCTTCACTATGGGAACCATCAACACTGAAATTTACGTGAAGGTCCAATGGTCGAACTATATTTTGGCCGGATTTGGCTGCAGCACATTGCAGAAATAAAAATATTGTGGCGGACAACGTCGCTAAAAGTGGACAAAAGCGTTGTACAAATTACGGGTTTCTCAAGAAAAGTTCGCGCGTACGCCAATTGTAAGCACTTAATGATTATAATTTGCAGAACTTTCTATACCGGTCCTTAATGCATAAACCAAAACCATTTTGTATTGAAGAGCGTTTGGTTTTTATAATTAACATATAGAAATGGGTACATTTAAAAAATTTCATGAAAATATGGAACATAAATTCAATAAAGAAAAAATGTCTAGCGTGTCTCCAGGAAGGGAAAATTCGCCACTTGCGTGTAAACTATTTGCAGAAAATTTTATTGCGTTTCAAATTCCTTGTATTTAAGTTATTGATGAAGGGTGGCTCAGTGTTAATATTTTCAAACCTTTAATAGCTGATCTACTCCCATTGGAAAATCCAGTCGGATAAACAAAATTACGACGGCGACGGCAACGTTATTTGGACTGTGCTCGTACGAAAAGAACCTTAACTCACGTAAACAACACATACAATTTTTTTCCGAAATTTTAAAATGCATCTATAATCATTCAACAAACAAATCAAAAACAAATCTCCTTTTGCAATTTGGTGGTTAAAACTCGATTAAATTTCAATAGCTACTTAAAATTATTTATTGCGTAGATTAGAGGTGAGTAAACTTCGCATATTTGCACTCGTCTATTAGCAAGTACTTATTCGGGCTACAGGTGCTCGATAAAAGTGGCATCTCCGATGGAAAGGGAGAAAATTTTAGTGAATTAATGCGATTAAAAAAGAGTAAATATTTATACATACGAGGAGTGTTCAAAAAGTAAGGCGACTTTACATACATACATATGTTCGATTATGGATTGTTGATTTTGTGTTGGTACACATGTCCCGAATGTTCCCAGTACATGGGTAAAAAGGTTAGTCGTGTTTTGGTGTGCTCAGCGATTTTCTATTATTAAAAAAATTTTCAAGGCAGCTATGCTTTGCGTACTACACACATAAATCTTCCGCGAATGTTTGATGCAACTCTTCGTTCATATGTATACGAATGCGAAGAGTAGCAATGAGCGTTCGTGAACGGTTCGATGCAACGTTAAGCTTCATTTATGAAAGCGCGTTGTCTGATTATTTTACATATACGCGAGCGAACAATAACAAAAATGCTTCTATCTAACGTGAAATAACTGGAATTGTTTTCTTGTTCTCGTTCGCGAATAAATTTATACCCGTGAACGATCTTATATGAATATTTGCGAACCCTGATTTATATCTAATCTCGGAGATTGTGAATGATAGCTCCATGTTTTAGTACTTTTTTGACTCATTCAGTTGATTTGAATTATATGTATGCATTTATGGTTCGACTGACCTGAAAATAAGCGTCTTCAGTCAGCATCCAGATAAAATTATTAATATTTAATCTACATCTAGCGGTGTGTCTGTTTTATAATAGAAATTGACTAGAAATTTAGCTGGTTAAAATAGAAAACAAATTTCTTAGATGTATGTACATTTATACAATTAAGGTAAAAAATCCCTGAATCGGTAGATGCCCTTTAGTATAGTTTTTCATTACCAATCCGTCTTGCAGGGGATATCTGAATTGTTACTCAACTTAACGTTTGGACGATATGACAAATTTGCATAATTTAATGGCACTCGTTCAAGCAGATTTCTTTCTCTACCATTCGCCCTAGTTTTTAAAAATGACAGTAAAAGGGAATGGCGAATAATGTTGCTCTATTTATTTTATTCTCGACATTTAACTTCGCAAATTCAATGGCTGTCATCCTCCAATTCTTTAGTGGAGCCAATCCGACATATTGGGTTTAAGGGTCCACTAATGTCAACAGCATCTGTTCATCAGTAGGACTACGCTCCCATCAGTGAACGAATTACCACAATCCTAATCAAAGCTAGATAAAACAGCGTAAGCTTGATTCGTGGGCACGCCGGAACGGAGGAGAAGGATGATGGGGCAAAGATGAGTTATACGAGCGCCTAGAGGAAGCATATGAGCGCTGCCCCCGACACGATGTAAAAAATTGTGATTGGCGACTTTAACGCTAAAGTGAGAATACCTCGGAGAGAGGCTGATCGACTTCGCCGCGGCGTGAAACATGGTAGTGAGTAGCACCAGGTTTTAAGACCGAAGCATCCACCAAGCCACTTGGTTGTCCCCCGCTTCTAGGGTTATTGATGTTCGGTATATCCGAAGAGCACGCGTTGACTCGGATCATTACCTTGATGCAGCTAAGGTCCGCATGCGCCTCCGACAGCTAAGAATTTCCATTCTCGACTCTTAGTCCTGCTAAACCAAGCAGCTCCTCATCGCCCTGATATAAATGAGCAATGGGATAAGATCTCCCGATCTCTACTTACCGCTGCGGAGGAGTAGTTGGTATGACGACGAGCGCCGCGTCGCTGCTGCAGAAAAATACGAAGCATACAATGCCACCCCGCAGCCAATTACTACGCGTGCAACAGTCGAGCGATACCGTTAGAATAGGAGGGAAGAGTGACGTATTTATGAGAAGAAGAAGAAACAAGAGGCGGAAAGGCGTGAGTGCGAAGAGCTTCAGATGCTAGCAAGCAGGAATGCGGCCCAAAAATTCTATCAGAAAATAAGGCAGCAGTGGTTTCAAGACCGTGGCTGGTTCCTGCAAAGATGAGTTTGGAAATATGGTAACGCACGTACAGAGCATACTAATGGTATGGAGGGACCACTTCTCAACGCTACTTAACGCGAACGCTGGTGACCCGTTTGAAGAAGAGGAGCCCAGAACAATATTTAGGAACGAACAACAAATCCCGCCACTCGACCAAGGCGAGGTGAGAACTAAGGCGGCTCAAGAACAACAAAGCGCCTGGAGCTGACAGGATACTGGCTGAGCTGTTCAAAGACAGCGGCGAAGAGCTAGTAGAAAGCATGTACCAGCTTTCAAGCACAATTTGGTCTGACGAGTACATGCCAGAAGATTGGAATCTCAGTGTACTTTGCCCTATCATTAAGGGTGATCCTGCTGTTTGCGCCAATTACCGTGGTATCAGCCTTCTAAATATCGCATACAAGGTCCTATCGACGATGATGTGTGAAAGACTGAAACCGTATATGACCCAGCGGATTGGACCTTATCAGTGTGGATTTAGGCCTGGTAAATCCACCATTGACCAGATATCCACAGCACTTCAAATCCGGGAAAAGACCCTAGATAAAAAAGTCGACACACTCCATCTCTTTGTCGATTTTAAAGCCGCTTTTGACAGCACGAATAGAAGCTGCCTGCACGACGGCATGTCTAAATTTCGAATCCCTGCTAATGTAATACGACTATTTAGAGTGACGTTTAGCACAACTTTTAGCTCCGTCCAAGTTGGGAAGGACCTCTCCGAGCCGTTCGAGACCAAACGAGGTTTTAGACTAGGCGACTCACTTTCGTGCAACTTCTTAAATCCGTAATTAGACCTGCGGATGATATTGACATCGTTGGACTTAACAACAGGGCCGATAGCGCAGCATTTTCCAGTCTGGAAAAGGAAGCAAAAGGGGTTGGTCTTGCAGTGAAAGAGGACAAAACAAAGTACCTTGAGGCAACAAACAAAAGATCTTCGCGTTTTGAGACCCACGTTACTGTTGGCATTTGCAACTTTGAAGTAGTCAAGGATTTCGTATACCTTGGATCCAGCATTAATACTCGTACCACCAATAACGTCAGCCTCGAAATCAAGCGAAGAATAACACTTACTAACAACTACTCTGGGCTCGGTAGGCAATTGAAAAGCCGATCCCTTTCTCGACGAACGAACATCTCGCTCTAAATATCCCTCATCATGCCCGTCCTTTTATATGGCGCAGAAACATGGACGATGTTAAACAGCGATGAGAAGGCTTTGGGGGCTTTCGAGAGAAATGCTCTACGCAAGATTTATGGTCCTGTTCGCGTTAACGACGAGTAACGAAGAAGATGGAATGACGAACTGTTTGAGCTGTATAATGATATGGACATAGTCAAGCGTATAAAAATTCAACGACTGTAATGGCTTGGCCATGTCGTTCGTATGGATGATGATGCTCTCCTTCTGGAGAGAGCAAGTCCAGAAGGACCTGTCTTCACTTTGTGTGAATAATTGGCGAAACCTAGCGAAGGAGAAAGAGAGAACTGGCGAAGCTTTTTGGTCTCGGCCCAAACCGACAAACGGTTGTAGCGCCCTTTTTGCAGCAAGGAAAACCAAACTGAGTACAAAGCTGTCAAAAAGACCAACACGTCTAAAACAATCATACGCTCAGCGCAATACTTGATTTTAATAGACAATGCTTCACAAAAAAATGTACACACTTTATTATTTTATATATGTACGTTCTATAACATTCTTTTTCTCAAATTTTTAAAGACCATCTAACATGATTTTTGAGCAACTTTTTTTTTATTTAAAAATTTATGAACATTTTATTTCCTTTATTAAATTTTTTTTTATAAATATCTGAATCTTTGTCAAGAAAAAAAGTACTTAATATTTTTTTTCATAAAACTTATGGCTTACACCGAGACATCTAACATTTTTGACGATGCATAACTTTTGAAAAAAAATGTGTTTGCTTTACATTTACAGATATTTTTTATACGTTTTTAACCAATTGAAATAGTATGGAATGCCTCATGTTGTCAGGTTTATTTAAAGTGCGTATTATCGAAATTAGTCACTGGTCGTCAGTTGAGGCAGTTTTTGATGACAGCGATTTTGACTAAAGCAAAACCAAGCATAAACTTTTACATATGTAGCGAAACAAAATAACTACTAAAAAATAAAAACCTGAAAATTTTAAATGTAATGGCGTTTTTTATGTAAATACTTACAATAGGATTTCATTAATGTACTCGTATACATACATGCAGAAACCTAATTTTTCAAAATAATTCATGTATATGTATATGTATGTATATTTTAAGTGCAAATTATAAATATTCGTATATATAAATATGAATCCAAACAGTTTAGACATTTATTTGAAGCGAATAAAAGTAAAACCAGAAGTTCAATTTCGAGGAATCGTTTGTGTTTTACACGATATTTATAAAAAAAATTAAATTCCACCAGTGTTTGGAGAAAGTTCGTTACACTAGTCATAGCTGAAACATAATACGGCAGACTGAAGAAATTTTGCCGAATAAATATTGCGGTATATTCTTTCATGATGTGCAAATATCAGCAAATATAAATGGTAAAATGAAAGATAATTTTTTTTCAAACCAGATTTAACAAAATTAGTCATTTTATTTTCAAACCAACAAAAAAATCATACATTATTTCGTATTAGTTGTAAATTCTTTAAACAACAAAAACACAAATTACGGCCAAGATTGGCATGAAGTGCCGCTGTCGCCCGACGGTAGTGATACAAATATATCATTCGCCGAGAAACTACTTCGAGCTAGATTTCGGTTTTGCTTTGGCTATGTGCAATTTCATATTTTTGTGTGTGTTTGGAAAATTCCGGAGTTCGCCGGTATTGTGTTTCAGAAATTAAATTTTACTTAAATGTCAAATTTTACTTTTAAACGTGTCATTTAAAAGAGTTTTAATATTTACGTACATACCATCCATATGTAATTACTTATATTTAATTATTTAACCTTTACTACGACTCACAATGTTTTTACTATATCAAAGGTGTTAAAAGGCTTTGACTACTTGAAAAGTGATTGTTATACCACAAACCATAGAAAGACCTCGTGTATGAAAGTTTGTTATTCGAAATGGGTGAGCCTAAAGCTTCCAGTTAGAAGTGTAAATTTCCGGTTTTTATTTACATAAAATTAAAATGAACGATGTTATTAAATTGGAGAACCACGTGAGCAATGTTGCTAAGTCAAAGAATAGGCATATGGATGCAAAGAAAAGTGCAATCAAAGACTAAAATTTCAATACAGCTTTCCGCATTTTGGTGATATCAAAGTGTAGTTCTGCCACATTTTTTGTTTTTTTTTTTGTTTTATCAGTTGCTAATCATGTTTTTACGATTTGTGCTCACTTGTGAAAAATATATTGTGTTAACTTCTTTGTTTTCTATTTATTTTGTGATAATCACCTCACTGATCAGTGGCTCCGCTAAATGGTTATCGGTGACTCGCGTCATTACGGTTTCCGTAAGTGTGGACTTTGTGATTGTTTCGGTTATGCGGCCCAGCTCTGTTGGAGCTGCTGGAAACATGGGCAGATCTGGAACAGCTTTGTTCACCGTTACGGTGACCGATGGTCCAACGCCCACCTCGTTGCCTTGCGCCACATTCACCTGATGTTGACTGCCACCGCTAAGGAAATGCGCCGGTATCATCGCTTGGAAATCGTCACTTGTCAGCGGGCGAATTGGCGGCACCTACATACATTGGGCACCAAATTATCCCCAGCATCAGACCCAATTCACAATTAAAGGATTTTTATTTTTATTTTTTGTTAATTTTGAAAGTAGTAGTTTCAATCACGTTTCGTTTGATTGGTTTGCGTTTTGGTTAAATAGTTTCAAGAATATTTATAAAATCAAAAGAAAGAAAAAGAGAAAATGCTTGTTTAGGTATATGGGTTATAAAATCTGCTTAAATAACTAAATTTTAGCGTCGATGTGTGAAATTTGCATTCATATTATATAGATTTTAATATTGACCAAAGAGATGCCTGTAATATTTATGCATAAAGATACTCAAAAATAGTCAACTATTCAAATTAAAAAAAAACTACCGTCGACGATTGGGCAAACGTGAATCCATTCATAGAAATATGAATAGAAACATATAAGACCTAAAACTAATATGCTGCAAAGCAAACAAAAAAAAACCGACAATACATAAACAAACAATTTTGCGATGATTAAATACAAAGTTACAAATCTTTATACAGGCTTATTGGGATGGATATATGTATGTATGTTGTATGTTTTCATATGTAAACCATTGGTTGCAGGAGTTTACACTGGGCTCTGCAAAATACAATAATAAATTCATCCAGTACACATACATATAGCTACATAGGCATGCAATTTACAAACACAAACATAATACTGCGGTTAAATTAAAATAAAATTATAATTAATCTATTTTAGATCAGCACACAATGTATAGTATATAATTATCAATACGGTATGTTTCTTTATTAATGGCGGAAGTTTGTTTGGAAAATATCAACAAAAATTTTGTAGCACGGCATTAAAGAGTTTATAATGTGCATCTGTGTAGATCACTGCAATGTGAAATTCATAATTTACCGCAAAAATTTACAAATACATCCTTACTTTTAAATGGAAGCTACATATGTATATTACACACATCTTAATATTTAAAAGAGTACAAATGTAAGTAGTAAGCTAATACAAATATGACACATTTAAGATAGTATATAAAATTAAAATTAACTTATGCAACTACTAAACTAATCAGAGATTTTAATCTAAACGAAATGTTTAATTTTTTGCATTGCTTCTTGAGAGTATATAAAATATGCGCGCTGAAGCTACATTTTTCGAGCTTCATGTATAATATAAAGTCAGACACTTCCCCACTCGGCCCGCAATTCTGCTCCCTGAAAGAGCAATTGTTAATGGATTGATACTTCCGAGCAAACAGAACATATAGCCGTGTTCGAGGGAAAGATTTATGTACATTTATCGCTTAGCTTCAAAATGTATTCGACGCGATACTTGCTGGCGGGGGCAAAGAAGAGGAAGGACTTCAAAAATATTAGGAAATATGCTCGCTATCTTCTGGACGCAACTGTGGTACATGCCCGAACCGAATTTATATCGGACAAAATGCTATAACTTCAAAGGTGGCCACAGTGGTCGAGTGTGTAGCGGTGCATGCTATAACTCGATATGCCACAGAGGTCAAGGTTCGAATCTCAGTTAGTGCAAGTAAAATTTTAATTATAGAAATTTTGTTTGTTTGTTTGTTTAAGAAAGATGAAATAAACACAACAGCCAACTCGGCTAGCGTAGCACAATAGGTAGCGTATTGGCTCTGCAACTCCGAGCTCCCGGGTTCAAAGCCTGAGAGAAGTGGTTATGAAAATTAAATTAAAAATAATTTAATTTAATAATCAAAAAAGAAGTCTGATGAGGAAATGTGGTGATTTCCGAAATAGTACTATAACTTCAACCATTAAAAGCTGTTGTTGTTTTTTCACAAAAAATCTTCCATAAACTGGCCTCGAGCTCAATAAAAATTCTAAAATATTAATTATAGAAATTTTTTTTTAATAGCGCTCACCCTTCGGCAGCCAATGGCAAACCTCCGAGGGTATTTCTGCCATAAAAAAAGCAGTAGGTCCCACACAAACACTGATCTATGTAGTGTTAGTAAGCGCCAAATTATTATTTTTATTATTATTCGGTAAGAGCTATGTATTTCTTATAATTCTGCATTCAAATAATCATGCAGTTTAGGTACTTGTTTAAGTAGGCATTCTAACGGGAAGGTCAATAGCGAATGTTGTTGCTATTACAACAATAATTCTTCGGAAAAGTGAAAGAAGCACACTAGTTAAGAACGAATCAACAAATTGACTTTCGTAATTAGTCATAAGAACAACTACGATTTTCGTTTATATGCACGCAAAATTGTAAATAATTCTTAAACTTTATTAGTAAATTATGTTTCACATTGGCAGATCTTTAGTGTTTAGCAACCATATATTTATGGAAGTGTACTTATTTAATACGTAGAGATGCGTATAAGAAAAGCGTGCAACAAATGCTTCGTTATGTAAATGACAGCAAAGAATTTAAAATTTTGTGTAATGAATTTGTATCGCTATTAAATTGAAGTAACTCAAATACATACATACATACATACATGCAGAAATGTATGCAGAAGTGATGTAAAGAACCGAATAACTGAGTCCGGAGAACCGGTTGAGGCACAATGGATAATCTTCAACAAAATATAAAATAAAATTGTGTTTTAAAAAAAAAATCTTATTACAACCGGAACTGTACAAAATAACCAGTTCTTTTTGGAATTGGGCTCAACAAATCCAGAAACTCTATAGTATGTACGTATATATGTATCCATGGTTTCAAATCTAACAATTACAGTCAACAAAATATTATTTCGAAAATTGAAATTTTGATACATATGCATATGAAAAATGAATAGTATAATGAGGACTGACAACAAAAATAATATTTGATTAACGACCAATGGTTATTATTGTACATACATATGTACATACATACATACATATGTATGTACATATGTATCGTCTTTAATGCATTTCAGTTACATACACACGAATTATACAAATTCAATTACATCTACATATATTTAAACATAAAATCAAACCTTTTACATACCATTGTTTCTGAGGAAGCATCTGCGGCTATGGTGGCTGCCTGTTTGTTCGCCGAATCTGATGGCTGCGTAGCATCGCCATTAGCTGGCAACGCTTCTGCCATCGCGTCGCCCAAAGGAATAGAGTTGGCACGCCTTGGGGCTGGTACGGGTTGTCCCGTTATCTTATCGATTTGCTGTTGCTGTGTCGTAGTCGTTGCAGCAGTCGTAAAGCCATTTGTTTTCGAGGCAATAGTTTCGTTTGTTGCTGTCACATTGGGCATCACAACATCTTTATTTGTTTCGTATGCAGTCGGTTGAGTAGTGTACTTAAATTGTTGCTGAGCTGGCTGTTGCTGAGTCAGTGGTGGTGCCGGTACCTGTTGCAAATTACTTTGTGCCTGTTCTGATATTATGTCGCCAATAGAACGGTTGAAGTTGGCTGGAGTAGAAAAATTGCCATAAACAATTTTTGCTTTTAAAAAAATCAATTCGAATATTACATGGACTGTTAAAAAATATAATTTCTAAGATTTGGGTATTCGGATATTTTGCGTACCTGGGCGATTTGCAAGATATCCAGAAGGACTAAGCGAGTTTAAAACGACTGGACTACGTGGGCTCAAAGGTGCATCCAGGGGGCCACGGTATTCGCGTTGCAACACCAAGCGCACAAAACGCTGCGGTTCAGTGAGACATTGCACCGCGGCATCATGACACGCGTTCGTCATGTCATTTCCATTAATCTGTAAATATAAATCACACAAACATGAAGTACTCAGAGACACTAACACATTTACATGCATAAAGGGGATATGGCAATGGCAACCGCGGCAAATCGCAAACGTGAATGAGTAATTGTGAAATGCATTTAGAATGTGAGCAAATGCGAATAAAAGTATATATGTACATATCGCACCCTAAACCAAAAACAGTCACAACTCAAAAAATCTCAAATGTTCAGAAGAGGCAAGACAAACAGCCTCTACAATAATGATGATAATTTTATAATCATACTTTTCCAGTAAAAGAAGATAGTAACTACGATAAAATTTATGGAGCCGTTGGGGAAGTATTTCGTGAATTAGTTTATGTGGAAAAAGGATTTAAAATTTTTTTTTTTTTAATATCCAAGAGAAGTTAAAAAATTGTATGTAAAAATGGTTGTAATATTTTAAACGTATCCTGGGAATAGGTTTATAAGATAAAAGCGATTTTAAAAAAATTTGAGTTGTGACGGTTTTTGGTTTAGGGTGCGATATATACAAAATATGTACATGAGTATATATATACATATATATATATATATACATATATCTTTTAGTACTTAAGTATATAGACACATATATACATACATATAAGGGTGGCCCTTATATTTCAAAGGGTGAATTGTGGTGCTCCCACTAACTTATTTTTTTCTATCAACATAAAAATGATATGCTGAAAATTTCATATCAATCGGATCATTCTAAGACAGTGGTCGGCACGCCATAGAACAATTGTTCAAGCTCTCATCACACGCATAAGTTACGCTCTTTCGTTTAGTCGTAGCTAAGCAAGCAACGAGAGAACATTGCGTGCGGCTGTTATTGCGCACTGAAAGTTTATGTATGAAATCGTGCAAAAATTATTTTATAATGGCAAATGCTTTTGGCCAATTCCAATGTATTGTTCTTTGGATGCGATGTCAATCGTATGATTTTATTAAAGCGAAAGAGGCAAAAAAAAGGAAGTTCATAGTTACAAAAGTGTTTAAGTTACAATAGATTAAAAGTTATAGTTTTATGTGATATACAGCAGAGGGCGTTAACTGCAGAGTTGAATTAAGGTATTGGAATTGCTTCGTATTTTCCAACACCTCCCCTCGAAGAATTTCAATTACGCCATAGAAGTTATGTCAGCTTGCTTCATACCCAAATCCGAGATGCAGCTGTTATGTTTCAGTGAAGTTAGCCCCTTGGTTAGTACGTCAGCTGGCATTTCCTCTGATGACATAAATTGTAAGTCGATATCACCGGTTTTATACTTCTCACGTATGAAGTGATGGCGAACATCTATGTGTTTTGTACGTGAATGGTAGGCCGAACTTTGCACTAGCTTTTGTGCACTTTGGCTATCGTTATAGACCGTGACACAGTTCTGCTGCCATCCAATTTCATTCAAAATTTCTCGTAAGTAAAGCGCCTCTTTAGTTGCTTTACATAACGCCATATATTCCGACTCGGTGCTAGATAGTGACACTATGCGCTGCTTTCGCGCCTCCCATGATATTGGAGCGCCGGCGAGTATAAATGCGAAGCCGGAATAAGATCGCCTATCAGATAGATTAGCCCCCCAATCGGCATCAGCGACCCCATACATCTCTAAGTCGCTTTTCTTGTACATAAGGCCGTAATTAATAGTGCCTTTCAAGTACCTTAGCACTCTCTTAGCGGCTTTCCAGTGCTCTGAGCTATAATTCGAATTAAATTGGCTTAAATAACTCACCGCAAATGCAATGTCGGGGCGCGTCGTAACCGATAAATACATGAGAGCGCCAATCAAGTTCTGATATGGATATTTTTTCATTTCATTTAAGTCTTGGTTTTCTGGTTTTTTCAATTTGCAAGATATTTCTATTGGAGTTTGGATGGGCTTACATTCCTCCATTCCGAATCGCGTCAAAATATCTTCAGCATATTACTTTTGCTCTAGAAATAAGCTATTACGTTTTGTGCCTTGATGAAACCCTATTCCCAAACATGTCTTAACCGGACCAATGTCCTTCATTTTGAAGCTTTCAGCCAGGGATAGCTTCACTTGCTGCAACATTTGATCATCGTTTGATGCTATCAACAAGTCATCGACGTAAATCGTAATAAGTATTAGCTTTTCATTTTTTCGCATAATAAATAAAGAAGGATCACGTTTCGATGGTGTTAAGCCAATTTTCAATAATTTTGTTGTTAGTTTCTGATACCATTGGAATCCAGACTGTCGCAAACCATATAAAGATTTACTAAGCCTACATACCGGTTTATTACAGCTAGTCAATTGCCTTTGCCATGTTTCAGCTGTGCTTTTAATGCATGTTGCCGTATTCTCTTTAAACGCTACCTTTTTCAGCATAACATCAAGGTACTCGGGTATTTCCATATATACGTCTTCTACAAGATCACCGTTCAAATACGCCGTAATCACGTCCATCTGGTGTATCTTCAAGCCCATTTCGGTTGCCAATGCTGCCATCAGTCTTACGGATGCTATTCGAGTAACTGGAGAATACGTTGTAGTGAAATCCTCCCCTGGACGCTGGGAGCAGCCTTTAGCAACAAGACGTGCCTTCTTTAAATTACCTTCTTTTGTGCGGAAAACAAAACGACTTCCAATGACTTTTCTATCGCTAGGGCGCTCAACAATGTCCCATGTGTTGTTTGAGAGTTGTGCAGAGTATTCGTCTTCAATTGCACGTAGCCATGCAGCAGCTTCATTACCATTTATCGCCTCGTTAATTGTGGTTGGATCACTGTTAATAGCTAAATTTCCAAATTCGCAGTCTTCAAAATCTACGCTGTTATCAGAATCTTTATCTTCGCTATCTTCTGCAACTATATTTTCAATAACTTTATGATATATTTTCTTAGGTCGCCCTGACAACCCCTTTCTGTCTAATCGCGGCCTACCTCTTCCACGTTGTTCGTTATGCGCTTTTTCGTCTTCATTTTTGTCTTCTTCTGGCATAGACAAATAATCGTTTGGTCGCATATCAAACTCAATTTCGTGTTGCTCAAATCGTTCGCTTTTACTGCAGTAAAACATCTCGTTGTAAAATTTTACGTCGCGGCTGATAACTATTCGTCTCTTCGCTGGTGACCATAAACGGTATGCTTTAGCTTCGTTGGAGTAGCCAACAAATATGCAGGCTTCGGAGCGAGAGTCAAATTTTCCATTTGTTTTATCTTTTAACAAAACGAATGCTTTTGCACCAAAAGGCTTCATGTGCACAACAGTAGGTGTTTTTCCCGTCCAAACCTTTATTGGTACTTTGTCACTGAGAGACTTTGTTGGACACCGATTCCTTATATAGTTGGCTGTATTTATAGCCTCTGCCCAGAATATCGTCGGTAAGTGGGCTTGTTTTAACAAACACCTCGCCATCTCTGTAAGTGTTCGATTTTTTCGCTCGGACACGCCGTTCTGCTGCGGCGTATGCGGCGCCGTCAATCGTCTCTTAATACCACAGTCATCTAAATATTTTTGAAAGTCGCGATTTATATACTCCTTTCCGTTGTCAGATTGTAGTACCTTCACTTTCCTGCCAGTGAGTGTCTCGACAGAGTTTTTAAATTTTTTAAACATTTCCAACACCTCAGATTTATGTTTGATGAAATAAACATCACCGTATTTGGAGTAGTCATCTGTAAAGGTCACGAAGTACTTGGCGCCGGAATGAGAAGCCGTTCTCATCGGACCGCAAACGTCAGTATGTATGATCTCAAGCAAGTCTGTCGTTCGCCGCTCTCTATGTTTTGCAAAAGTTTCTTGCGTTTGTTTTTCGCTTAAGCAAATTTCACAAGGTGGCATAAGTTCATTTTTATTTACTTCGATGCCGTGTACCATGCTCGGTAAGCGCTTCAAATCTCTCTCGTTTAGGTGGCCCATGCTTATGTGCCAATTTTGCAAACTTGTACGTTTATTTGCAGCCGCAGCTGCGAAGGAGTGCGTGCTGCTTACGTAGTATAAATCGCCCATTCTCTTTGCCGTGAGAAATGTTTTACCTCTTTTCATTATTGCAGCCTCGTCACGTCGAAAGCACACCTCATAGCCTTTGTCAGTAATTTTTGAGACAGACAGCAAATTCGTTCTCAAATCTGGAACATACATAACTTGCTCAAACTGCATTCGCTCTTTGCGTCCGCTCTCGATAACATCTACATACCTTGATATTGCCAATGCCTTTTATTTCTGCTGTGTCGTTGTTTGCTAAGCTTAACATTCTGCTCGTTTTCTTAAAATTTTCAAAACAGTTTCGATGAGAGCTCATATGAGATGAGCAGCCGCTACCCAGACACCAATTATTGATGGAATTAGTAGAAAACAATGCAGATTCAAATAAAAAAGAATTTTAAGGTTCTTCTTGTACGATTCTTCGAGCGTTTGTGTGCGAACTTTTAGTGTTTTGTTTTGCTCGGCAGTTTCGGGCGATATGGCCAATTTCGCCGCATTTATAGCACGATCTTTGTTCGCCTTTCATCCTGCGTTTAAGATTACCATTAGAGTTGCCGACAAATTTTTTAAAATGTTTTACTTTAGAATTTGCAAGCAATACATTTTGCTCTGAAACATTTTCTTTTGCTTTTCTGGACTGATCCTCTTCAAGAATTTTTACTCGTAGGACGTCGGAAGATGGGAGCTCGTCGCGCGTCTCCAATGCGCAACGAAACGTCTCAAATGATTCTGGCAAACTGTATATTAGTAAGATTGCCAGTAAATCGTCGCCTACGGTCACGTTTATTTCCTTTAATTTGCTGACCGCGTGGAAAAACTCGTTCAAGTGCTCGCAAGTATTGTCGCCTTCTTTCATACGTGCGAGTGCGATGCGCTTTAAAAGGGTAGCTTTTCGCGCAGGCCACAAGTCCCAATTCCGAAGGAGCTATTGAAAGCATAATATCAGCACATGCTTTTTGATCGCTGTGCTCCCACTTGATAGCAGCATCACCGTCAGGACGTTGTTTTGATCCATCGGCGTAGCCCCACAAGTCTGCTTTGATAAGTATTGCCCGCATGTGTAGCTTCCAAGTGTCATAGTTATCGGCACTTAGCGGCTCAATCCTTACAGATCGCTCGGCCATAATATCTCTTCGTTATTTATAACCGGTGAGCAATCTACATCAATATTTATCTTAATATTCGGAAGTAAAATTAACTTTATTAAAAACGCGAGGGCTCTGGGCCCATAACCTATTGTTCTTAGGATGCGATGTCAATCGTATGATTTTATTAAAGCGAAAGAGGCAAAAAAAGGAAGTTCATAGTTACAAAAGTGTTTAAGTTACAATAGATTAAAAGTTATAGTTTTATGTGATATACAGCAGAGGGCGTTAACTGCAGAGTTGCATTAAGGCATTGGAATTGCTTCGTATTTTCCAACACAATGCTTATTATGCTACAAATTTTAGATAAGCTTAATTATAATTTTTTGTTTTGCATTTTGAATGCCGCTCAAAAACAAGCTAATGTATAAAACTAAAATTTACATATACATATGTACATATATTCATGATACATATGTATATGTACTTAATTTCATAAAAATAAGTGGTGAAACCTTGCTTATCAATATACAAACGAATTTTCATAACCATTTCGCTTGTCTATGCTCATGACTCAATAATGTAAGGTTGTGTTGATTAGGCAACAACAAAATATCCCGTTTGACGACTATTCTACCTTATGTCACAAAGGGCTGCTATGCTTTGTTTATGTATATATTTTCATGATACAAACAGCTAATGAAATCAATGGAAACAATTAAAAAAGATAAAAACTATAGAAATGTACATACATACATACATATTGCTAACTAAAAGCATTAATTCTAGTGAACTTCAATAACATGTGCTAACACTTATAACACTAAAGGAGCATTTGCAATGTCGATGGATTCACTTCATTAAGCTCTGCGTCGCACATCAAGCGGAACACGGAAAAATTATTCGCTCATCCTCCTAGGCTTTCCGCAAATATCGCACATTACTTAAATCTTAGTTTTTAGCAAAATTTTTCATACAAATAACGCGTAGTCACAAAACACAATCCTTTCGCAAACGAAAATTGTAAACAATAAAACATAAACAAAGGCAAAACACGTGATAGTTTGACATACAGTTTTTAGACATGTGGAATAAGAAGAAGCACGTATTTTTCGATATCACATGTAATAGATACATCTTGGTCTATGCTCTAATCGCGCTCTCATTGCGCTCTCACCAACACAGTCGCAGTTCTAAGATGACCCCCCAACGACTTTGATGTTTGAGGTTCACGTATACGTCACATCTAATTACTTAAAATTTATACTAATGCGAAATTATAAATTAGATTATTCTAAAAATTAATTTAAAAACTTTTAATTATGGAAATAAGTAATTAAAACTTTAATTGTTCAATTAAGTAATTTTTCAACTTTTTAATATTGATAACATATCGCTCATTTGCGACAAGAGAACGATGCCGAGAAAATTGCATATACTCGTACAGTTTTCGATTTGTCTTCACTTGCACAAAAAAATAACGGCATATTCTGTTTTGCTACAACTGAAACTGGTGTTGCTCTGGTTGCTTGTATGTATTTTGTTTTTGTATTGAGATTGTGTCTAGTATTTTACAGTCATTTTTTTTTTTGTTTTGTTTTGATTCGATATTCGTACCAAGAATGATAAATTAGAAGATTCCGACACTTTCGTCCCGTTATCTTTTTTGTTTCGGCTTGACATACCAGAATATCAAGTCAAAAGGGAAAAGAAACAGAAAATTCACATTCGCATGCAAAACAATGAAACAATTAGTTAAGGGTATTTTTATAAACGAAAAGTACAGTGGCATATAGAAGTAAAGACTACATGAAACCGTTGCATTTTCACTATAATTTGATATTAAAGTGCTTAAACAAAAGGATTTTATAATTTAATGTTACTTATCCACTTTTTGATAATTATACAAATACAAGATAAGCTGGGACAACAACACCGGTATATCACAATTTCACATATTTTAATATACAAATTGCTGTATTGTGGGAATGATGGATGATCTTTCTGATATAACCCATTCAGAAGTCCTAGAGAAAATTAAAAATGAGGAAGATAAAAAGTTTTTGTTGCTTCAGCGCCAAAAAGGAAGGCCGGGTGCCATGTTAGGTGTTGATAAAAACCAAAATCTTAAAAAACACAGAGCACTTAAGCGCTCTTCAATGAAGCCATGAGAAAAAAGATGAATGATGAAAAGCAACAAGAAATTTCGCAGACCTATTCATTTCTAAGTGATGATTCTACCAGTAGTATCCAAAGCAGTGATGAAATTGAAGATTTTGGGAATATCACAGATTATCTACCTTATAACTGGATCAGGCAAAAAGGAACAGAAACTTCAAAAGTTGTCGCAACTAGCGGTCCCTTGAACTTTTTTATTCCCAAGCTCTCGGAAATGTTCGATAGATGCAAAGTCACAGACAGAAATGCGGTATATATATTAATTGCTGCTGCAGAAGCGTTCGAGCGTGATACGAAAAATAGTATAATAAACCGCACTTCCTTTCAACGCATGAGAAAAAAATTTAGAGAAGAGAGACATGCAGAAATCAAACAGCAATTCATACATAACAACTGCCAATAATTTGTGTTGCACTGCGATGGAAAGATGCTTCCAGCACTCACAGGTATAGAAAAGGTTGATAGACTGGCAATTCTAGTAACTTTTGAAGGCAAAGAGCAATTATTGGGAGTTCCTGAGATAGCTTCATCTTCTGGAGAGGAGCAAGCTCTGGCTGTTTTCGAAGCAGTTGAAAAATGGGGTATCGCCGATAAAGTTCAAGCTCTTTGCTGTGATACAACTGCAAGCAACACAGGTAGAATCTCGTGTACTCTCCTTGTCGTCATCATATGTTCGAACAATGAAATTACTGAAGATATCCGCTCTACAACTCTTGCTTTCATTGAAAATCAGCTAAACACATAGAAACAACAGCGGGATGATTACCGGGAACTACTGGAATTAGCCATGATTTTTATTGGTGGAAAACCGAAAAATGGTATATTTTTTCGAATGTCAGGAGCCGCAAGTCATGCTCGGTGGATGGCAAAGGCAATTTATGCATTTAAAATGTACAATGTTTCAAAATCAATTTAATTTGTCTGAAGGGGAGAAGAATTTTCTGAAAAGAAAATGATTTTTATAGCTAGAGTGTACCTTCGAGTGTGATATCTGTCTACGAATTCTATTCAAGCTCCATATTCAGATTTCTTGTTTATGCAACAATTGATAAACTATCAAAATGTTGATCAAGACATAAGCAAAGTTGTTGCAAAAAAGTTTGCAAGCCATCTTTGTAACTTGATTCCCGAAACCGTGGCCTTAGCTCTATTTGATAAAAATGCGTCAATAGCTGTTAAGACCAAACTGGCCCAAAATATCCTAGCAATAGACATAGGTAACGAACAGCAAGACAACAAGGACCATTTAAAGAAATACATACTAACCGTAAATAATTTTTCTACTTTTGCCAACATGGAATTTGCATCATTTGCAACACCTGCTACAAGAGGTTTCTTAAAAAGATTTGGAATCAGCACTGATTTCCTCGAAGAGGACCCTTAAACATGGAGCGTTGATCCTGATTTAATAGTGGCGAAAGCAAATTGAGGAAGATAGTTGTTGTGAATGATGTTGCAGAAAGAGGAGCGAAACTAAATCAAGATTATAATTAAATACTCACAAAAAATGACGAAAAAAAACAATTTTTGTTAAATGTTGTTGCTTAAAATCGAAAAGTATATCCAACCGCAACCAAATCTTCACTGATTGCTAATAACATATAAATTTATAATTTCGAATTAGTATAAATTGTAAGTAATTAGATGTTACGTATGTATACGTAAACTTCAAACTTCAAAGTCGTTGGGGGTCATCTTAGAATGATCCGATTGATATGAAATTTTTAGCATAAGTATAATTTTTATGTTGATAGAATAAAATTTGGAAATTAAAAAAGTTTCATATAGCTAAGGGCTACCCTAATACATATGTATGTATACATACTATGTAAGTACTAAAATTATTATAAAACATGAAAGTGCTGCGCATTGTTGTTGCGGTAGAGGTTTAATACACTTACAGCCATTACACGGTCGCCAACGATTATTTTGCCGTCTCGATGCGCCAAACCACCTTCAGTTATGCGTGAAATGAAAATTCCATCGCAGCCATCCTTAAATGGCGGCGAACCTTTTCCACCGGCAATGCTGAAGCCCAAACCTTGTCCTATTTGATCGCGAATTAGGGTCGTATGTAGTTGAAGGTAGCTCAAAGGGGCATCCAGTGACAACTATAAGAGGATTGAAAAGAGAAAAAGGCTTAAGTTCCAATTGGGTAGGCATAAATATACAATTTCAAAATTTTCCAAGACACTGTTTAAGTGTGCCAAGGATATGTTTATGTACATTTAACATCAGCAAATATGAAAACTGGTTCTTACGCTTACGGTCATTTGCAACAAAATTTAAAATGGCATAGCTTGCCACTTATGTATATTCATTTATTTATTTTTGATAATTTTCATTTAAATTCTGTAGAATCTATAACCGAAGCCACAACGTATACGAAATTCGCAAAAATTTAAGAAATTTTATAAAAAAATTCCTCAAAATTTTAAAGTTTTTTTGGTCAACTAAAACTTCCACTTTGCCATACTTGAATTGATTGGGCAACGAAACTGCATACCTAGAATTTTCCTAAACATTTTGAATAAAAAGTTTTAAAATGTGATGACAATTTTTTGTTTAATTGTTTAATTTTTATGAATTTTGTATAAGCTTTGAAACTTTTATTTTTATGGCTTCCGTTAAAGAAATGAATATATGTATGTAAGTGGCAAGCTATGTCATTGTAAATTTTATTGCAAATGATATGTCCGATACTGTAGATATTTAAGAATTTCAAAATATTTCCACGCAATATGTTTTACACATCCTTTGTTCAATAACAATTGTTCCTAGAAATAATCAACTCTATCGCGAATGTCAAGAGAACAATTCATTTCTATAAATCCACAGGCAATTCGAAAACAAATTGGCGTATTTTTTTTAAAATGCACTATTAGTTAAAATTGTATTATTCTTCAATTAGGATACAGATAATTTTCTTTACCTAAAACGATAAGTCCAATCCTCAAACTGCATTCAAAATTTGAAATAATCAACAAATTACGAACTATACAAATTTTTTTTTTAATTCAGTTTTTTTAGCCCGCTCGATTTGAGTATAATAATGTGGAAGCTTCAAGTTGCCCCAAATTCCAGTTAATTTTTCCTTTTTTTTATGTAATGCAACTCGATTGTCGTAACTCTGAATTTATTCCTAAGATAATCCTAAATCCTAAATTAACCTATGCATTCACTGCTACTATAAATGTGAGTCATTCTACTCAAACCGAGCTGAAAAGTATATTCGCTTTAAATGTACATTTTTTTTCTACGGCGCTAGAAATCTTAACTCGGTTGCGTTATGCCTGCAACTTGAGTTGAATATTATCGCTGTGATGAACATATCTAAGCAAAGAGTAATCATAAACATAGTATTTATATGTCAATACATTCACCAAATAAACAAGTTTTACGCAACAAGCCTTAAGTAAATTAAAAATTCAAATTTAAAAACTTTTAGCATGCACAAATATTTAGTTTTTTTATCATCGAATTCCCTTAATATCCCCACTGCAAGCAACATTGATTTTGTCTGAAGAACATTTCGATACCTAGTTTTATTTAGTTTTCATTTGCAAAACCATTTTTCATGAATTTTACTTAAAATTTAACTACATTACTGACCGACACCCCACAAAACCGACCTTGCCATTTTCCAAAATGCCATTTGTTGTTGCCAGCCCAACATGTTGAGGTTGAAGCTGTTGCTGTTGCTGTGATAAATGTTCCGTATTTGTTGGTCCTGCAGCCGGTGAAGGTGTTGTAAATACATTTGCTTGATAACTGTTGAAATTTGCAGCAGGTTGATTTTGTTGTTGCTGTTCTGGAATAATTTCAATTGGTGCCGAAATAAATGTTTCACGTTGCTGTGTAAATTGTTGCTGTTGCGTTGCCAATGGCCGCGTTTCCAACGATATCTGCAAATAAAGAAAATTTAATTTGTAAATATGAGTACATAAAAATGTATTTGTCTGCAGTAAATGAAAATCAATTTACAACTTGCACTAAATGAGAATATGCATTAACATTTGTCCGCCGCCAATTGCACGTTTGACGACACATTTTTTCCGCAACCAGCATTTAATTGCGCTTAACATAAACATTATTTGCACCCACCTGCGACACAGAGCCATCTTCGCTAAACACTGGATGTCCAATGAGGCGGGTAACTTCCCGTTCCACCACCAACACCAATACTGCACCGCAGGCTTTCAACACCTGCACAGCCAGGTAATGATCCGCATCGACTACAACAATACCATTCACTTTTAATACTTTATCGCCAACTTTCAAGCCAGCCAAATCCGCAGGGCCACCTTCGGTCACACGTGATATAAAAATGCCCTCATCATCACCTTTAAAGGGGGTCGAACCTCTGCCGCCCGCTATACTCAAACCAAGGCCAGCAGTGGTGCGTTCAATATGTATTTCGTACTGCTCGAGGCGCAGCTCAGTGAGGCCATCTATCGCATCTAAAAAACAAACACACAAAAATAAAAGTTAAATGAACGAATAGTTACTTATAAAAGAAAGCCAATGGTAATGATCGATTATGAAATTTAAATCCAGTAAGCTAAAAAGCCTTTTTAAATACAAGAGCATGGCATTTTAGTCCTAACCACTTCCCATATTCATACTATATTCTTTCAGTCTAGACCACGTTATTTTTCATACTTTTTTCTTTCCCCTTAGGTGTCCTTGATGGCAAAATGTGCATATTGAAATTTTTAAAACGCTTGTCACGATTTTGTATTACTACGAAAGTTTACTTTAACCACAAAATCTTGGACACTTGAACTCGAGATGCTTCGGCATTCAGTGGTGGAGAATAACAGAAGAGGCTAGGGGGTCCTTAAAATGTTTATTAATTTTGACTATAAAATTTTTCCTGCAAATACAAGATGTATTCAAAGAATTTGTTAGTGCATTACAATAAGAGCTTTGCAAAGTATTTAAAAAAAAATAATTTAAAAAGAGAATATCTTAAATGTTAGTAGCTCAATGATGTTACTCAACAGTGCTTTCTTGCATCAAATAGTTTTCCGTTTTGCAAAAGAATTTAAATATAACACTGGATTTATTAGTATGTGAATGCTAGTATGAGAATTCTCAATGGTAAGAATTGAAGACTCTCGCCTTGAGAAATTAGCACTTAACCAAGGTTCGGATCTTCTCAGTCACATTAGAATATTTCATTTTTTTTAAATTTTTTATCACGAATAAAAATGTAACCAATTTAGGGTAAAAAGTGGAGAAATTGTTTTTTCTTGCACAAAAGTAATTGGATCGAATAGCCTAAAATAATAATAACAACAAATACATTAAAGAACTCGATCAAATAAGCTCAAAAAACCAATTTAATATCGTTGCGGGGACCCGCTCTGGTAGTTTTTTGAAACAGTCAAAAAACAATTTTGCAAAGGAACCCAATTAGTTTCAACCTGGTGTAAATATTGGTCTTTTTTGTCTCTGCAAGACTAGAAAACTAGTAAAAACATATCCGCAAAACGGAATCTGAAGTGAATTCAGTATAGAATGCGGTTAATATCTAGGGCCAAGACAAGAAATATTAACCGAACACGAGGCCTAATTCAATCATCGGGTACCAGGTAAGATCTGCAAATTATACTGTTAATGGACCCGAAACCCCCTCTGGATCCGCCACTGTTTTCAACCGAAGTTCACGTAGTAAGTATACAAATAACAGTAAGTTGTACAAATGAATTCATAACATATTTGTTGAGCGAATGCAAGTATTTTTCTTCCTTCAAGCATTTGTTATGATTTCCGCTGTTCACACAGCTGAGCCGAAGGCTAATGCCACAGCTGCATACCATCATCATTATCGCTATCGCTACTATTACTAAAAGTACCTAACTATCGTTCTTACCATATTGTCTATTGCGCTCCAAGTCTCCGGTGTACGTTGTTACAATTCGAACACGTTTGTCCTTGCGCTTCAGCGAGTTACTTGGGCTGCGGTTCGAGGACGCAAGCGAACTACGTAAACTCATATTGGCCGGACTGTTGCGGCCGCTGGTACTACCCAGTGTGCCTGAACGTCTTGAGCGGGGAAAGGTATTATCGCCCTCTTTAATTTTTAACTTAATGTTGAACATATTTTATGTTTCTTCACACGTTCGTATGTTTTTAAAAGAAGAATCGGGTTATGCGCTCCACGTATTCAATATTTACGTGAATAATATTGCTTTTATTTTTACATTTATTTACATATATACATATGTATGTATGTATGTATGTATGTACATATATAGATTTTCTGTACTCGGATACAAATACCCGTCTATCTAATGCATCATCAGTCTGTTAGGAGCTTCTATAAATTTTATTATTTGGTGCAATTTCATCGAATCGGCTTTGGCAATACAGGAAACAGTTGCAGCCAAAATGGGAAGTTAAAGGAAAGTATGTATACGTAATTTAGCAAAATCACAAGTAAAAGAGGAAGAAGAAAAGCAGAAATGCAATGGTAGTGCTCAGGCGGATGCGGAAGCAGCAACAGCTGCGCAGGACAGAAATATGTAAGTAAGCGCAACGAACATAAAAGAAGAATAAGTCGCAGGCACTTTACAAAATACATATTTGCTTATTGGATTTTAATGCGTTCAACTGCATCGATAATAGCTTTTAAAAGTGACTACACAATTCTTCGTTTAAATCGAGAAGCTTAAAAAGAAAACTACAGCTTCCCTTTGTGTCATAAATCTCTTTCTGGTATGTTGTAGATTTTTTTTTCAACAAAATTGAATTTTCAAAGCGGCGAACTTGAATATAACTTGCAAGCCATTAACTTGAACAGTTAATTCAAACCCAACTAGGACATATTGAAACTTACTTATGAAGCATATTAACTTACTATTAATGTCAATAAAAATCGTTTTAGGTTACGAATAGTAACATTAATTCATATAATTATTTATTATTTAAAATATAAAGAATACATACAAACATAGCTCCGATTAAAATAATAGTAGTGAGTTTTATTTATAAATCTTGACAATTAGTTATTCCTTAATTCAATGTTGATTATTCTTTAATTAAAATACCTATAATTCTAAAACAAAACACGCGTTAAAATGTCCATCTAAAATTCTAACTTCGAACCAGAGCTTTTGATATTTTTTGAGTAAGTAGTAATTTGAAAACATATTGAATTTAAGTACAAATACATATGTAAATGCAAATTTGAAATACACTCCGTTCACACAATAAAACATAGACACATATTGACACATTTGGTCACTTTATTTATCGTTCAATTATTCAGAATTATTTTTCAATTAAAACATCGTTAATTATCTAACAAACACCATTAAAAACACTTTTTTTTTTAATTTTATAAAAAGTACATATTTAGAAAACATTTATCAAAATTTCGAAATTTTAAAACAAAAAAAACGAATACTTTTTGGGGGTATGCAGATATGTAGCTCATTCAATTTAATTTAGCAAAGTGCAAGTTTCTAGAAGCTACGAATTACTACTGATTTTTTACAAAAATAAATGATAACTTGTAGACACTTCAAACTTGCACTTTCTTGAATGAGCCAAAAAACTGCATAATCAAAAAAATTGTAAAAATTATTTTTTTTAAGTACGAAGTTTTGATAAAAATTTGTGAATAACTTTAAAAAATGGGGTTTTTATGGTGTTTCTAAGAATGAACCATAATTTACTTGAAAAATAATTTTAAATAAATACAAGAATAATAAAGAATAATTTGTGAACAGAGTATATTTAAGCATGCTTTATATGGAAGTAAGTGATCAACACCTCCGGCGATAAAAATCAACAAGTAATTCGATCCAAATGAATTAGAATTTCTGATAACACATTTAATATTTGAACATTTTTGTGAAGACTGTACAAAGTTTTAAACTAGTTTATTTAAACGTTTGGTTAGAGAGTTATCTGAAGTTAAATAAAAAAAATAATAAAAAATTAATAAAGAAAAAACAATTGCCAATTTTTTAAATGGAATTTATTACTGGTACATATACTCGTATGGTACATATTGTTGATGGAAATTAGAAAGGCCCCAACTGACATCTTTATTTTTTTAAATTAGAATCAGAAAACCAACTTTCTAACAGGAACAACCCTAAGCAAACCGATTTATAGAAGTACTCATACAAATATGCATTTGGGTTTTAAGTTTCGACTCAAAATGGTAAGCTACTCAAAAAGATAAGAATCTGCATTTCAAATAATTACGCCATTTAAGGCTTTTCTACATTTTAACCCAGAAGTGACGCAATTTTGAATGTTGTATGTAAATTCATAGCAGGTGTGCAAAAAATAAATATGCTTATAACTTCAAAAAATACTAAAAAAAAAAGATTTAATTTAAATTATATGTAAAGATATCTATCAGAAGATAATTTCTTCTGGTTTATCTTTAAGTTAGTATTTAAAAATTCAAAAATCGTCAACAAAGGTGAGTGTTTGCGAATTTTCATATTACAAAATTAAAAATAACATAAGTTAAATTGATTGGTTTTGGAACGAATTTTCGTAATTCCTTGTCAAGTTTGGTTTTAAGAAAAACCGGTTTCGGCGTTGTCATCTTTAGTGTCATTTTTCGTTCTCGGTTTGTCTTAAAACCCAACTTGACAAGGGATGACGAAAATTCGTTCCAAACCAATCACTTCAAACCCTGTCGGAAGCAACAACAACAAAAGATCACAATATCATAAGTTAAATTGTTCTTTAAACTTCTTGTGAAAAATGCTTGGAATTTGTTAGAAGTCAAATAGAGACATATTTTGGCAAATTATTATTTTTTATACTTTTTGGGTTTGAAGTAATTGTTTTAATACAATTTAATGGAAAAAATACGAATGTTTCAAACTTCAATTTACTCTTCACAACGTGATTGGCTTATCTATCACTTTATATGGTTATAAATGGGAAAACTCGTAATCGCGCGCAGAAGCGGCTAAAAGTAATATTAAAAAGCAGGAATATACCGAGAAGGCATTGAAATTTGGGAGTAATTTGTGGTAATAGAATATGAGGCGTATCGGATATTTATTCGTTATGAGTTAGAAGCCATTTAATTGGACTTCACTTCAGGTGCACCTAAATATAATTTTTATTATTCTTAGTGCATGGAATGATCTATAGTATTTCAAATTTGGGTGACACTTTGCGAAATTCGGACTAACATAGTTTTTATTATATAACGAACTATTATTTTGTAAAAGAAATATAAAATATACAAAAGACATAAATGTCACATAAATATGAACGTATATAAAATACAAATTAATTCAAGGTATGAATTTATGTATGTAATACAAATACAGAATTGTCATGCAGCATCTTAGGCCGCTGCATTTTATTTAAGACGGAGGTCTGAGCACATGTTTTTTCATGCACACCGTTTTTACAATCAAAATATCTTAACGGCATTGAGTACCACACACTCATAACCGCCTTTTGTATGCGCGCCTTGTAACAATATGCTGTTAGAATTTAATAGAGCCGCGCAAAGGATTTATCCGCTTCATCGGAAATCAAATACAAATGTTATATGTATATGTATGTATAAAGAAAAATTCAAATATAAGCCACATTACAATTTTTCCATCACTGTTTTATGATTTAAACCAATAAAATCAACAAATATTTTGAGCAAACCACATTGAACACAATAAGTTCCAAACAAATTTCTATGCCTGATATGCCAGTCATCTTGAAATCGTGCAGAGCGGATGTCACTGAAACGTGAATGAAGATGATCATAAATTTCGAATCAAACGACTAAACAAAACTGCATATTGACAAGAAAATCCGATTGACTTTTACATCAACCATTCTAAATATCAGCCATCCCACCACCCACCCACTATTCAGCTACTCTCCAAGGATACAACATCACAAGAAGTGGTGGGAATAATAATAATTCGAAATATGATGATGAGCAAATTGAAATGCTTTATTTATGCGGTATTACTTGCCGGTGAAGCGTTGCAAAACTCGGGCAGCTGGTCAATGTCATTAGATGGCGAGTCTGCTTGTGGCAGAATGCAATGCTTTGTAATGTTGGTTAACAAAAACAGCATGCTAGCTTACTAGCTTGCCAATCAACAAATGGCCTGAATGACTTTGTACACAAATTAACACAAATATATTTAAATAAAAATGAATTAGCTAATACTTTTAAGACATGTTCGTCCAAGTAGAAAATTTCATTGATCATGCTTAGTTGTACGCAAATAATACAAACTTCAAGCAAAACCAATTTTTTTTTTTTTTTTTTTTCAGTTCAATGACCTTAGGGAGATAATTCACAGAGGTTAATTATTTACCAGTATTACTTTCATACAATATGTTTGGTTGTAATAAAGACATATTGAATATGCGCCAGTAATTGATATGCAATTAGATTGCACTCCGAGGCCAATGAAATTAATAAGACATTGAGGAAAGTAAAATAATTCTTTGTTCATCACCATTTTAGCCCTGGCAAAAGTAAATTTTTTCTGTCATTTGGCCTCATAACATACTTATAAGTATGGAGGCAAAGTAACGCTAGAATAACTAACATTCCGTTAGAATCGACAAGTTTCCATGCACATACAGATATACTAGATCTACAGTAAATGATTTTAGTTGTAGAAGATTTACTGAATACTGCAAAATGATCAGTCTACTAGTCTACGGTAAGTTATTTTCGTTTATTCAATATTTGTTAGAGTGTAATTACTAAAGAAAAAATTTACAGTCATTATGCACATTATTTTCGGAGTTAATTAAATTTTGAGAGACGAATACATTTTTTATTCATCATTCAAATAATTTTGTATAACGAATAAATTGTCATTGATTGGTCAATAATTTTCAATAAAGAGTATAAATGTATTCTTATTTTTCCGTCATTAAATTTTTCAGCGTTCATATTTTCATCTTTTTCGTATGCCCCCGCCGCTCAACTGTCATACACACCCACACACACCTGCACAGTTGGAATCTGAGTTAGGGCTACGCTACTGTAATTGGCGATTTTAAGTGAATTCCTTTTTATTAAAATATAAAAAATAAAATTGTATTCACAACTTTTTTACTACTTTGAGTAACGATTTTTCTATTAATTTAATTAAATAATTATTCAGTTTTCTGATAACGATCATCCCTGGAAAAGTTTTGTGAAATCATTTTAGTACATGAATTAGAGAAATATGGTACGCCATAAATGTTTGTCAAAATATTTATCAGATTTTTGTTGCTAATACCATAAATATTTTCTGGTATCACAACAAATTACGAGTATAATAAATAATAACGCAAATCCCAAAATCGGAAAAATTATTTCAATGAAATAGAGGGAAAAACTGAAAGCTTCGTTTCAAAGCGAATGTATAATATAAGGTGGTGTCAGGTGAAAGCTGATTTGATTTGATTCTTTCGTTTCACCTTGGAAATCCGAATGTCAATTAGATCAGATAAGTTGGTGATATAAATTTTTAAATGAATTTGGCATGTTCGTACATATGTAACTCTAAAAAACAATATCAAAATGTAAGAAATTTAAAAAATTTTGTTTGCACTCCTGTTACCAACCGGTATGCAGGGTTGCACGATTTTGGGTCATAATTAATTTTTGGATGCTAAAGCAAGTCACAAATAAGTTAAATTTTTTTTTACTAACGGTTCAATTCACAAACAAATTTAATTTCTTAAGTATTAAGACGACAAATCAAACCAACAAAACCAAACTTTATTTGTTTGACGAATTAAATCACAAATTAAAATCGGAATTAAAGTCAAAAGCGATTAAAAATCGAGCAACCCTGCAGGACTTGCGGCTTGGTTTCTGCTTAATTTAAAAATTTACACTTTTTCCCTATGTATGTATGTACATCTGTATGTTGATGTATAGCAAAATTAAAAATCGTTTACATACGATGGAAAGCTTTGTAAAAAAAGGGTTTATAAGTTAACCCCTTGAAATTTATACACTCGTATATTTAAAAACCATTAGCGAAGTTCAGACAGACCTAAATGGATGCAGTTAGAAAATTGTCGTACGCGCATTTGGAATAGACCAAACTTATTCATTGACTCAAATAATCAGACAGCGCTGCACATGTTCTTACAAATGTTCTAATTCTCTTATATTATCTGAAGCATTTTGAACTCTATCTCGGATCTACTCTGAAATGAAAGTTAGTCGGAACTCATACCAATCAATGCTATTTATCGTTGCAATGCAATCAATATTCAAACGAAACGTGCAGAGCTTAAATTAAAGGTGGAGCGATTAAAGCAAGCGAAAAGAAGAAAAGTTAAAGGAGGAGCTTGATGTTAAACGAATAGTTCAAGTGCAAAATTTAATCGCTTACGTGCAATAAGTAAGTTGTGTGTGATGTATTTTGGAACGATTTTCCGTCGATTCTTGTCAAATTTGGTTTTGAAACAAACCGGTTTCGGCGTTGTGCCATCTTCAGTGTTATTTTTCGTTCGAACGAAAAATAACACTGAAGATGGCACAACGCCGAAACCGGTTTGTTTCAAAACCAAATTTGACAAGAATCGACGGAAAATCGTTCCAAAATACATCAACTTTCAACCTTGTCGGAGTAAAAAAACAACAAAAAATAAGTTGTGTGTGTTTTACACGAATTTTCATACCATACTTACAAATATAGTTTTCATTTGCAAGTACGAGAGCATTTCAACACTAAATTTTACTAGTCAGCAACTCGCAAAACATGATTAATAGTCCGAAATCTGAGCGCATTTTATTTGACAAATTACACAATAAACCGCTGAAAAGTGTCAAATAAAGAAATTACATCAGAAAAGTTTACAAAAAAGAGACCCTTAAAATTAATGAAGAAAGTTTCACCATGAAGCGCAAACAAAAATCAAAAATATTAGGTGAAATAGCAAAGTGTGAATACAGACAAAATGTATGTACTGAGCAAATGAATCAGAAATGAGATCACAAAACGAGAAAAAAAGCAGAAAAACCAAAGGTGGAATCGTTTCGTCATTATATCTTTGCAATGGCAAGACTAGGTCTCGCGTAGCCAATCGGGCTGCTTGGCACTTCAATGAAAATAACACAAACGAATACATTATTCTTATCTTGCACAGATAGCGCAAAAAAAGGAAAGCAAGTACAGACACACAGTTAGTAGAGATACAATGAAAATCAAGAAAAACAAAATATTATCAAAGCAAAAGAGTAACAAAGTTACACCAAATCCAAATTAAATGATAGATCCAGTTTAATCAAAACGACAAAATAAATAAATTGGCCAAATGGTATAGGTAAATACATAGACTATGTGGAACATATAAGAGGTTTTAGCGGAGCGAAGAATTACAAACCCCTGCAATTCTTAGGGCCAGTTTTTCAGTGCTGGTTTAAACTCAGTTTAAACTAAGTTTGGTTAAACTCAGTTTAAATTTAAACTTAGTTTTCTTGCGCTCAATTAAATTTGTTGCAACCAAAACGAAATAGTCAGCACGCAGCTGATAAGTTAAACTAAGTTTAACTGTGCGCAATCGGCCGTTTAAACTCAGTTTAAACTCCGTTTAAAGTTGACTGAAAAACTGCATACTGAGTTTAAACTTAGTTTAAACGACAAACAGAGTTCAACTTGCACTGAAAAACTGGCCCTTAATGTATGAAACAATCGCAAGTTGATAAGCATTATGTGCTTCATATACATGCATACATATATGTATGTATGTACATACAGTTATACACAATACATCTCCATACATACGAGTATATTGCATACAAACAACATTAATGACAAAGAAGTGTAAACAAACAAAAGATTGCGATAAATAAAAAAAACACGAATATTGTGTACAGGTGGAGAAATAAAAAAAAACCTTTTTTTCAGTTAAGGCGTAAAATGAATAATAAAATATTAATTCAGGAACACATTTCTTGAATTAAGTCCTTTTTATCATACTCGTACATAGTATGAGGAAGCCTTTTGAGATTATGGCATGTTGCGTACTGTCATATTGGTGACGTTGCATTGTCAAGTTCGGTTTATATACATACATATAAGTATGTTAGTACTGATCATAAAATTACTAATTTACTCACTGAAATCGAGATTATGTACTTTTATATAAGTAGAACCGAGTCAGTAAAAGAAGTTATCAAAAATCGACGGCAGTTCGTACAGTGGGTCTTTAGTGGGTTCGTATTATAGGATTTGTAGTACTCCACACAATTCCAACTTCTTATTCTATCGGACAATAATTAAAACTAAGCCTTGAAATAAGATCGGAAGCCAAAAACTTTGCCACAAGTCCACAGTTTTTGATAAGAACATTTCAACTTAATACTTCTATGCTCGAGTTATTTATTAACCTTGTAAGTTCACATGCCTACCATTAATATATATGTACATATGTAAGTAATATACTGTGTTGATTTTCTACTGTTAAGAAATGTTCAATTTATTATAATCTAAAAAATTACTTTTGTGATCGTTTCAATACGTTTGAAAATTTTATTATTTTTTAAATCAGTTTTCAGAAAATATTCAAACTTGAAACATTATATTGAAATTGTTAATTGAATTAAATATATTTATCTATTAAATAAATTAATACAAATAAAAGTATTTGTATTTTATTTGTACATACATACATATATAGTAGTATATACAGTGCAGCACCGAAGTTAGTTTTCTGTGCATTTTTCTATAATTTTTATAATGTTTTTCATGATAAATCTTTTTCGTACATATTTATTAATAAAATATAGTTCATTCTTTACATTTAACCACATGTGTACATATGTATGTACATACTTATGTACATAGAAACATAAAATATTTAAACTTCGCGTAAAAACTTTCAAATTACTATAAATAATCTCCATCAAATCATAAACCTTTTAATCAGTGTTTGTAGAAAACTTCTGGGTAAGCAGTTTTGTAGCCCATTCTATTTCAGTAAAATAATGTGCAAGTTACTGATGGCTAAAAATGACTCCTGGTTGTTAAAGATTTTTTTCACCGGGGGTTGTAAGCTTTTACTTCTAAGCAACATATGTATACGAGTATTAAAGGGAAGCACAAAGCCCTCGGAAACAAATTTTCTAATAAAGAAAAAAAAATGTTTATTTTTTTTATTTAATTACGATTTTTTCAAATTTTAATGTTTGTGTATTCAGTTCAAAGTTTGAAACTGTAAATTATATTGGTTTACTTATGGAACGAACTAAGTTTTTATTTATAATTAACGAAAGGTATTTATCATAAAAACATTGTGAAAAATTAAAAGGCGGTAGGTGTCTTAAGTTACTGACCACAAGGGTATATACTCGTATTATTGATAACATATGTACATATGTATGTATATTTTATATCTAACATCATTACCTTGAAAATAAGTAGTAGACCACTGAAGGGACTCGAATTTGTAATCAAATAAATCATAAATGTAATAAATGTTGCAAGAATGTATTAAATAATTTGTTTACTTATATTTAAATAAACACTTGATAAAATAATAAGCACTAACGAAGTTTTCTTTGTAAAAGAAAGATAAGTTGGCATAGATTTTGACAAAACCAAAATTAATTAAAGCAAAATATAAAAAATAAATACACTATACTATTTGTTCTTTATTTGATGTTTTTAAATAGTGAAACTCAGCCAGAAACATACATACATACATGCGTATATTAGTTATTTGCTTTTACTATAACTACTCTATGGTAACACCCTCAAAGCCTGAAACCTTGTTGTGCTGGCATACAGCTATCTAAAACAGCGGACAAACAGTAGTCACATTGAATTTATTTAACGCACTTTTACAACAACTTTTTGTACAAAAAAAAAAACAAGTAAGTAAAGCTAAATTCGGGCGAAACCGATTTTTAAATACCCTCGCGATGTATTTTTGTATGGTCGGTGCCCATAATATCATAAAATTCCCGTTTCTTTGTTCCAAATCGCTGCTAGTATTAAACTTTACTCAATTTCTTTCAATAAAGACTGAAAAACGAAGTTTTTTGCATTTTTTAAAATTTCCGTTATATGGAAGTTGGGCGTGGTTATGGTCCGATTTCAAAAATTATTGACGGTGATGCTAGTGATATCAAGGACAATTTGTTCACCAAATTTTGTGACGATACCTTATATCGTTATTGAGATACCTACAGACGTTTTTTTATACGTGGGCGAGGTAAAGCCCATTTTTCAAAATTTCATAAAAATCAAGTTTCTTAATTAAATATCTCTCAAAATATCAAATTTAATATGTTTCAATAGATAAAGAAAAAACGAAATTTTTGCATTTTCAAAATTTCCGTTATATGGGAGATGGGCGATAATAATAGCGATATTGAGGAAAATTTGTTCACCAAATTTTGTGACGATACCTTACACTGTTATTGAGATACAGATATTTTTTCCTAAGTGGGCGTGACAACGGCCATTTTTCAAAATTTCATAAATACCTAGTTTCTTAGTTCAAAATCGATTCAAATACCGAATTTCACTCAATTTGCTATAATAGATACCGTTATATAGGAGGTGGGCGTGGTTATTAACCGATCTTGACCATTTTCAATACCAACCTACCCTGTCCAAAGAGCAATCTATGTACCACATTTCATTTTTACTCACGTTATTGTAACCACGGACGGACGGACAGACAGTCAGGGCTAAATCGATTCCTCTTTTCATTCTGATCATTTCAGTATATATATGTCTATATCTATCTCGATTATTTTTTGCTGTTACAAACAACCGTTATGCGAACAAAGTTATAATACCCTTGTGTACAAGTACGCTCGGGTACAAAAATTGCGATGCGTCATAAAGTTAGAGACACACAAAAAATGTTATTATTGCCAATTGAAAACCCGATAAATAAATGATAAAGAAACCTATTAATTATTCAGTTATTTTTTCTTTGAAAGGGCAATCCTTTATATTACATAGATAAACTAGTTTTGTTTGCCAAATAAAATTAGGACACAATGAAAAAAAGGTCTCGAGCTAAATAACAATAAATTTTTCCAACAAAAATTGGCCTTTAGCTCATTTAAAAATAAAATAATGAAATTAAACAGGTCGAAAACAACAAAAATTAACAATAAATATACAAAATTTGTACAAACAACAACTGCACAGTCAAGTTGAAATAGCGGCGGAACAGTCGCACTTGATTGTAGTGAGTTGTAAAGGAAAAGGAGAAAATAACAACAGCTCACACAGCGTAAGCTTTGCTCAGCCTGTTGAGACGCTGGCTTAAGTGTTGCGTGGTGGCGCGGGTTCGACTCCCGCATAAGCCGTGAAGAAAGAAGTCTGATGAGGAAATGTGGTGATTTCCGAAATAGTACTATAACTTCTACCGCTTTGGTGTCGTTGTTTTTTCTCTAATTTTTCCAACAAAAATTGGCCTTTAGCTCATTGAAAAATAAAGTAAATTATAATATTTTATCAATTTAAATTTAGTTGCAGTTTTTCGACATCATTTCGAATGAGATCATATCAAACTAAAAACCCTCCGCTACGAATACGAAAAAGTGATAACAAACTCAAAAGCCAAATTTAGAGATTTCGACATCAGCTGGCACAAAGTAATCATTTTAATTCTTAGCTCTATTCAGGATTTATTAAACAAAATAAATATCCTTGGGAGTGCCAAAATAATATTTCTCAATTCAGAAAGGTGTCGAAATTTACCAACTGTTAAAATGCAGCGGAAAACTTTAAGATATACTTTAATTCTTTCGAACCTAACACTTTGTATGAAAAGTTTTGGTTGTAGAAACAACTGTGGAAAACCGCAAACAAGAAAGAATATTGCTTTAAATAAAAGCAATAGCTGAATGCGTTTAGCTGCCGGATTATGTATTGCGCATGTTGTTGCAGGTTCGACTCCCGCAGAAGCCAAGAAGAAAGAAGTCTGATGAGGAAATGTGGTGATTTCCGAAACTATTTATAACTTCTACCGCTTTGAGTATTGTTGTTTTTTCCTAATAATTTTCCAATAAACCAATCGGCCTTAAAGCTCAAAAATATTTAAAATAAATAGTTATATAGCCAAACAATAGCAAAAAACATTTTTATTAAATTTAATACACACAATTTTACTATATTTCTGTGTTATTATAAATTATTGAAATAAACTGGGTATTCCTTTAGAATATTAGTTTTATAATTTTCTCCAAAAACCATAACACGTCGTAACAAATTAATCATCGAAATTGCGCTACGAATGAACTCAAGGATGCAACTCTACAAATTTCGAATCTACGACGTAGCCATTCGTACTCAGTGATGGCTCTTTTCGTAAAATCTAAGAAAATCGTACTACGAAGTACTCAGCGATAGGGCTGATTGTATTATACATAAATGGAGAGGCCCACGGTTTTATGGCGATTCCGAACGTTAGCTTATTTTTATGATAATATTTTTCATGGCAGAAATAAACCGTGGCGAGACTGTTTTCAAAAAGCTATTTCTTATTTGATTTCTTTTGCTTCCATGCTGTGGTTTGAACCTAGGTACTACGCGGCATTTCGAATTATAGCAAGCACAGCGCTTTTCAGAAGCACATGTAATAAATAAAAAATACACAAAGGAGAGGAAAATAATAATAAAACCCTTGAGGTTATCAACAAAATTTAAACCCACAAATCAACAAAAATGCGATTGACAAGCAACAACATCAGCATGAACATATGCAACCCCTTACAATATTTGAAGCGAAATCAACACAAGTCCTTACAAAAATCAAAGACAATTTTTGTAGTACATACATATACATACATACATATGTACGCTAGTCGCCTACAGGTTTTTGCTCCACAAAATCAAATATTTGTTGATGCACATATGCACATGTATGGACATTTGTAGGTACATATGTATATGTATGCATGAACAAAAACACGAAAAAAAAAGCAATGGCAGTCGTAGATCGTTTACTTTTATTGTGCATCAATAACATATGCACGCATATAAAAGTACCGAATAAAAAATTACCAAAATAAAAGTGGTAAAGAAATATAAAAGAAATAAGCTGCGTTGAGCAACAGTCACCCTCTATGTACAAAAGAAAAACACTCTTCAAGATAACTCGAAAAAGCAATACAAATCACTATTGGCTCCTTGCCACAACTGCATACACACAAAGCATAAGAATATTTGCGTTGTAGCTGCAGTTCGTTCGCCGGCATTGTTGTTCTTGCATGTGTAAAGTTAAGCTAGTGAATCCACTTCCGCGCTGAGAATTCGGATTTTGCTCGATATTCAACTTCGTTCCGCTCCCGGTGCTGCTGTACGCATAAATTACCACATACAAATATACATACATACTTAAATTCCTCACTTCTTTGCCTCATTTCTATGGTATAATTTGCAAATGTAAATAAAAATGCAACAATTTACACCGGGAAAGCAGATTTTACTGTGCAAAGCCAACGGCAGTGGGAGTACGAGACGTACAGCAATTGAAGTGAAGGAACTCAGGTAAAGAATGTGGGCTGCTTAAAATTTTCGCAATAAACTTTAATGCAGTCGATGTATGAATATATAAGAGATAATGCAAGTGCACACGCACACCAACACTTATCCAACAAACATACATATGCACAAATTCAATTATACATATCCCAACTCAAAATTTTAACCGCAACACATACGCAATTTATTCTTGTACTATATTTTCCTAATTTTAAATTTAAAAAAAAAGCTTTATTCTGTAACAAACTCAAGATAGAAACTTGGCATCAAATTAAGAAAAACAATCAAACTATTTTAGAATCAAGCTATTTTAGATATTTTAAAAAATTTTTTTAAACTGTCTATTTTTTCCAAAAAATTTTATATTTTTTTGAGAAGTCTTCAAATTTAGTAGAATGTAATTAAGTACAAGTCTCAAGTGGAAATGAGTTACTCTTGTTTTTTGGCCAATTTTTTTAATGACAGTGTTGCACAGTTTTTTTTGTTTTCATATAAAAAAGTTTCTAGCATCCATTGAATGGAAGAGGGTTGTCAAAAACTTTTTTTTAAGTCAATGGTAAAGTTTGTCTACTTGAAACTTGCTCTTAATGGTGCTAAAATTTAATTGCCTCCAAAACTGCGAACTCAAAAAAATAAAAAAAAAATAAATATGTATATTAAAAAAAAAATTATTTTTACGAAAGTTTATAGTATTTTTTAAAATTGTATACAAATTTTGAAACTTGGATTCTTGTGGAATACATACATACATATGTATGTACATATGAGGTGCGGTTATAATTATGAGATGTGTGTATGTACATACATGTACATATGTATATAGCATTAAGTGGATTTGCAATGGATAAATGCGACTTCCACGCTAGGGTGAAGGCGCGACCGTTGGCTCAAATAAAAGTGTTTAAACTAACACAAGCAAACAAAGGTGTATTTCAGTAGCATTCAATATTTTGAACAATAAATTTGGAGCGTCTTATCATCGCTCCTTTTTGGTGCAACAGGGAGTATGAGTAATACCAACACGCGCACGTTTGTTGTTGTCTATCTTCTATATTTCGCCTGAACCCAACCACATTGTTCACTTTTCTTTAGATTTGCTCAAAATTGTATGTTTGTATGTGCCTTAAGCCACTGGCGTAATTCCGACAAACGCCGACTTAACTTCAGCTTCAAGGCTTCAACTTCAACTACTTCCGTTTTTTTATTAACTCGCACCACAACTAATCTGTATACTTTTGCGTTTTTTGCCTTTGTTTTATTAAACGAATTACTTTAAATGACACGAAATATTGTCAAAGAAAATATGTCACCGACGTAAATACCCGTCGATACAAAAGCGGTAAGGTATGTACCTCTTTGTGCCAACAAGTGAAAATACTGAATAACTGGCGTAGGAAAGAGCAATTGCACACCTCTTGCTGGTCGCCAATCACAAATATACAAACAAATAATTAGCGCGTTTTGGTTGCTCTTCTTACAGCGCTCGCTCTCTAATATGTACAATTTACACACACATACATATGTATGTATATTCACTCAGTCGATGCGTTCGCCAACGCCGTTGCTGCTTGCCTTAGGCCGATATCAATAAATACATATGCATGCGTGTATGTATGTACATATGTATACTCACATATGTATGTACGCCCGTTCATTATTATACAAACTCTGCATATGGGTCGAATCGAGGGGGTCTCTCGGCGGCAAGTTACTAATTCATAAGCCGCTGCGTGGAAAGCAGTCGTGCGCTGAAGAGTAACTAATTTTTTGCTGCTCCACTTGTTCCCGCACATGTCCAAGAATAGCAAAGGCCTATTTCATAAAACAACAACACTATTCATAGACACCAGTGACAAAGGTGGTAAGTAGAGTGAGGTTGTTGACAAGATTGATTTAAGCAGGTGTAGTGCATAATTATTCAACGTTAAAGTTTGTGAATGTTGGGTATAAATGAGTGCAACGGCATAAAAATTAAAGTATGTATATGAGCTTATGTGTTTGTGTACCTGTATAGAGCAGAGATGACAGGCCTTATCTCTATGTACTTATGTACATACATATGCAGTATATGTATGCATATTTACATACATACATACGTACTAGGGATGCCAATTCCGAAATCCCGATGTTTTCAGGCCTCAAAAATCGGATTACCTTTTATTAACCACGGGCATGATTCAAATATTAAGGGGTTTGTAATAAATCAGATGTATTCCTCAGTTATAAAAAATTTGCTATTTCATAGCTGCAATTTGGTAGTAGGGAATAAAAGGAAAGTGTATGATACCTTTGCAAAAATAATAGTAAAATTAAGTATAAAGTAGGAAATTGTTAGCCACTTGCGTATTATAAATTGTTAATTGTTCAAAAATTTGATCAATTTCATGAAAACACTTAAGGTGCTCACCGTTATATTGTCCCACAAATGGAGGGACTTTCAGTTTTGTGCCAATTTCAAACGGCAGATGTATTTTATGAGAAGCTGTTTTATGGCAGAAATGCCATCGAAGGTTTGTCATTGCCTGCCGAGGGTTGACCACTATTAAAAAAAAAAACTTTTCTATGATTTAAATTTTGCCTGCCCTGGCTGAGATTCGAACGTCGAAACCAGCGGTATATCAAGTAAAAGCACGCAAAAAACAGGTTTAATAAGTAAAAATTAAAAATATGAGTTATTTTTTTGTAAGTACAAGGGCGAGTTTTGTTAGTAACTGAATTTCTGATTTTTCCACGATTTCCCGTCATCCTTGGCAAATTTGTGACAAGAGATGACGGTTTTTTGTTCGTTTATTGTGTGGAGATGAACTGTAAAATAAAAATTTAATTAAGCCGCATTAAAACAATTTTCAACTTTTTGTAACACTCTTTTCCTTCTAGACGTATTCGATACCGAAGAAGAATTTATATGATGTGCCCTTGTATCAAAATATTTAAATAAAGTTATGTATGTACATATACTATAAGTCACCGACTGTGTGGTTTTCTCTTTTTCAATTGTTTACTTAAAAACGAATGGTGTGTTGCTGACCACTTTAGTCTGAAATACATAATGTCGGTATTGCCCTGTGGAAGTAGGCATGGCTATCGGCCGAATCGAGTTAACTTTTAAATTCGTGTCCAATGGTACTATATTCAATAATAAATCAAATTGGAACATATAATATTCACTTTTCCGCGTATTAATAATTTGGGGAATTTGTAGTTTCTTGAAAGCTACCCTTATTATACTATAATCAGTTCAAAATGTTATAAAAAAAATGTAAAGTAGTAAAGGTTTCAGAATTGTATTGAATTTTTAAACATTTTTGTACAAAGTATGAAAATTTGGCTTATATTAATTTATTAAGCGAACGAACTGTGGAATTTTGGTTAAAAAAAATTATTATTTAATAAAAGGCAAATAAAAATGTCCAAATTAGCCGTAGACCCGTAGGAGGCAGATGAGCTAGACAGGACGGGCACGCTGCTCTAAGTTAGCGGTAATGCCGCTCTTATTCTGCGAACTTTGGTTTAAAACCTAATTCTTAGAATTTAGATAAGATGCGGAGTTGCTCGTAAAAGTCCGACGAAAGTAGCTGCGAAAGTGTTCTTGAGGCCTTTAATTAAGATAGGTTGTAGGAATACTCAGGAGTCATTGTCTAGTGGGAATACACGACACTAGAATATAGCTTCCAACGGTCGCGTTCGATAGAAGCTTCCGGAAATCGAAAGGCTCAAACGCTTTCCTTGCCATTGTCCGGTGTTAGTGAAATTGAGTTAGGTGTATTTTCGTATTTATCGCAGACCTTAGTTTGACCAAAATGGGCGCACTCCAACGTTTTATAAATGAAGCTAATTACACTTATTTTAAGAAGCGCAATTGCCTTGTCTTTAAAGACATAATCGGTATCACCATAAATCTTTCGAGCTTTATATACGTATGCCCTTTTGATGAAGACAACCAAACCTAACCTAACCTATATCTTACAATTATAACCCCAAAGAAACGGTTTAAGCTGCTCTAATTTTAACTTTTACCAGAATAAAAATATTTTCCCTTTTTCCACATTTAATATATATATATTTACTTTAAAATTTTTCTGTATTAATAATCATAAACCAGTTGTAACCCGCTTACTTTAAATTATTTTATAGGTAGACTTGGCCCACGACCGAAAACGGTCGTGTAGAATGCATTCCTTAAAACCAGGTCGTTGAAGCTCTAATGTCTCGGAGTACCCTCCTACAGATGCTGTATAAGCTGCAAAAATTATAAAGAGGAGAAAACGGTTCCCCATCTAGAGGCACCTCTTTTGGGGACCTCGGAGAATTAGGTGATATAGACCCTAGATGCTTGACGAGATTCGTCAAAATCTTGAAAGGGTTCAGAGAAGGGGAGTGAGCGTTTAGCAGGTGGTATCACAACGGCATTTCTACCAATGGCCTAAATGTGTGGCTGAATTATCAGTGACTGCCACACCTACATACCTATTTCATATGATATTTAAATAATTTCAGTTATTGAATTTTGTCTCACATTAAAGAAGACTCAACTTGGGACGACCCGAGAATACTGTAAAAATATCCCGAAATACATTTTTCGCTAATATTTACATCTCTAAAACAAACCTTTGTATGAGCGTATTCGTTTGCTAATTTAACGTAATAAGAGCCTCGAGAACATTTGCTAAAAAAGGTGAGAGTTTTAAAGCTGTCAGCGCAAGTATTCGCCCCCTTCGCATACTGCTATGTTGTTCTTTGTTGCGTACGAGTATGTGTCTACGTGATATCCATATTTTGGTGGCAGTTGGCACATCTAATGAAATCGAAAAGCATGGCAGGTTTTTATTGCACGTTTATATAATAAAAATTACTTCATTCTGTTTATTTCTTTTTTTCTGGTTTTTTAACTAACAATTGCGATTTCAATGCCACAAAAAAATACCGTACATGTTACCAAAACTGGTGGGCATTTTTATTTTGAATTGTTTCAGTTCAAGAGCATCGCCTCATCGACTGGAGTAAAATAAAACTCGCTTTAGCGCAACGTCAACATTATTTTGGCTAGTACGTGAGAAGATTAAATTCTCAGTTGGCAAATCCAAACAGAGACCTCGTACTCGTAATTATTGTTTTTGTTTGTTTTACCAATTAGACGAAAGTTGTGAAAGATGTAAACAAACTAAAAGAGCAACAATCCCCAAATAATTTACTTAGAATGTGCTTATACCATATTTATTTTCTTCTTCTTTTTTCGGTTCTTCGATGGTTCGGTTTGAGTGCAATGCAGCATTTAAAACAATAACATAAAGCGCAAAGGATAGAACTCCACAACATAAATAAATGCGTAAAACCCTATAGCAAAAAATTCTTGCTAAAAGTTACTTTTTAATAAACATCAAATATAAACCAATATTCATGCAAATGGACTTAAATACAATAAAAGCCATAAGCATATTTTTTTTTTTTTTTTTTTTAAAACTTCTCACAGATAAACTGCTGTAAAGCAATACGATAATATTTGGTTTAAGATACAACTCTATGTATTTCCGATTTATCCTAAGCGATACACGTTATTTAATTTAATAGAACTTAATTTTTGTATTTTCTTCATGTTTAGAGTTAAAAAGACGCTAACGATATTTTTTGCGAGCATTTACGTCTGTTTTCCTGGATCCGCCCCTGCAGTAGGTATTCATGCATATCAAATAGTATCTATTAGAGGGCTGCATGAGCACATTCATTTCTTCTGTTAGCCGGATTACACGAATGTGAATGCGATACTCATTCAACTCAGGCACTCATGCGATCATAAATATGTGTACTTACACAGAAAAAAGAGACCAATATGGGTACTCTCTGCTTATGATTTAAGGGATGTACAAATTTTTCTCTTCGCTACGCTCATTTATAGTCATCGATCATTCATGCATTCACGGCCTATCCGGATTTTGAACGAATGTGGCGGACGTTGCGCAGGGAGACGCCACCAAAGGCACATACATACTACATACATATGCAAGACGCAGCTAGCGATGGCTGTTATTATGTGTGTACCAGAGAACTGCAACGAGTGCAGAAATTGTGTGTATACTCGCGCATGTAGCCGTATTTTGCATGCTTTGTTGTTTTCGTGTACAAACCGTCGCTTGTCTGTTTGCTCATAGATCAATACGATCATGACGATGCATACATGCTCGCTACATTATCCGTCGGACAAATTTGCGTCAGCATACAAAGTTGCATGCATGTAACACACTCGCCGGCGACAAACGCTCGCGACACTCGAGTGTTGTTTGCGAGCCACTCGGGTTACCCGTAACAATATTTTTCTTTGCAAGCAGTAGTTGATTAGCGATCTTAAGTTGTTTTCTATCATATTTTTTGTATTGTTTTTTTTTTACGTGAGATGGCAGATACATAGTGTAAGAGAGTTTTTGAAATGTGATTTTTGTTCCTTTAACTTTAATTTTCTATCTAGCAGATATAGAACTTTGAAATTAAATTAAGTCTTATGAAATGTTTATTTTAAATTTAACTCCTACTATCCAAAAATTTTTTAAATACTAACCCTACATGTTGAATCTGATAAAATGTTTTTGTTAAATAAATGTATACAATACATAATAATTAAAATTAACTAAGTCGTTTCTTTTATCTGTAAATAATAGGATAAATACTTATGGCGTTTTCTTTTCTACAGAAAATTTTGCCTTAACATTGCCCTCTGCGCACGTACACACTAGAGCGGGGCAATGAAGTGCAACATTTTTTGTAGAAAAGAAATCGCCATTAGTAGATGCCCGAGTGCACTCGAGTTTGTACATGCGCAAGTTTGCGCCTTCACATGCACGGCCAATCATGTGAACTACCACACTCGAAAATATAATGATATATCCCGCACATGTCAGCCTTATGTTTATGAGTGAGCATGAATGAGCGCACAGCAGCAGACGGCTGTGCTTGCTTGTATCAAGTTTTAGGGATGATGAATATGCACACTCGAGCGCACTCAATGCCGTTCTCTGGTGTGTACGTAACAACGCTTAGCATATGCGTTGTTTTCGCTGTTATTAAAGCGGATTAGAAAATTCTTTTAACTCATGTTATTTATACAATACTATTATTATTTAAGACTTAAATAATATTGATGTGAATAATGTATTAGTGGACATTTGACTTCATTAAATTATCCAAATAATCCTCAAAGATAATTTGAATATTTAAATATTTTTTTGATATTATTACTTTTCCACAATTCAATGTACATATGTACATATGTAGGTATTAATTTATTATAATGGTTTTTTTGGAATAAATTCGAAATGTCTTATGTATGAATATGTTTTATAATACCATTGAAACTATAGTGCACTTCCATTTTCAAAAATCAGAACCAGAAACTTTATAATTTTTTTTTTCAAGGTATACAGAATATGATATACGATCACACACAGGAAGGGAATATATGTATGCATGTATGTACAAACATATGTGTTCACAAGCGCAGACGCACACTATCCATACGCACAATACACATGTATGTATGTACATATGTGTGTACATAAATACAAAAGGGATAATCACCAAGTTGAGCAAATGGCCTGGCGCTCAGTAAGTAGGCTGCATATACATATGTACATGTCCATACATGCATATTTACGGATGTGAAGAAGCTAGCGAATATTTATAAAAGGGTTTTACTACCATACATTATACCCACACATAAATAGACATACATATGTACGTACATACATATATAAATACGTATATATACATATATGTATGCACCTCAGCGTCAAAAGCAGGTTACAGTTGTATGCAATACTTACAATGTTTTTTAACACAAATCCTTTCCGTTAATTCTTTATAAAATAATATCGTATTCTTTAAGTGGAACCATATCAATTAAAGTTTCAAAACTTTTACAGAGTGCAAACATTTTCCAAATATCAAAGTTTTCCATCTAAAATTTCTAACATTTTAATGAGAGTCTTAAGAAATTCTGTATATATGTACATAAAAACATTGTGAAAATTTTTTCTAAATATGTTTTCTTTCCATTTACATTTGCGCCTACATATGAACATATTTTCATACAAATGTGCATTGACTTTATTATAAGTGTATGCATTTATTTTATATTTACTTATTAATTTCAGTAAAATTCAATGTAGATTATGCATGTATGTATGTACGTAAATATGAAGAGACATGCAATTATTGCATTTTTTCTATTTAATTGCTTATGTATATAATGTAGCCGCTATCGTTTGCAAAAATTGGCGCCGCACATAGGTTTCTGCTAGTGCATACTGCGGCTAAAAATATAAGGAGTTGTCGCAGGACAATGACATTTGGTACATCATTGTTTTGGATTCCAATCAAGAAAAAAATGAAAAAATCAAAATCACGCCCCCTATTTTACGCCCACCTCCCATATAAGGTGAAACTTAATTTTTGACCTACAGCACTGATTTTTGGTACATAGCATTTTTATGACATTATATATGTTGGTGTTAAATTTCAATAATATCCGCCCACTTTTACGCCCACCTCCCATACAACTAAATTCTCATAATAACATAATAAGGCGGGAAAATATCACTACCAATTTCCTTACCGCAGCTGCGCAAAACCTCATATTGGTGCTTAGATAATGAAGCATCGAGAATCAACGCCAGGGCCTTTTCTGGAGTGAAAACCTTATTCATATCTGCGCTACCATGTTTTTTTGAGGCATACAAAACCATTTCTTCCGAGATGTTTTCATAAAATTCATGCAGTTTTGTTCTCTTTGTTCGCGGCTTACTGTTTTCGAAGGCAATAGTTGGTCGTCCGCGTTTAACCATGCTAGAACAGCTCGGTGCTTCTGTCTCGTTAGTAACTTCCACTACATAATCACTTGTAAGCCACTGTTCATTCATTTCAAGAAATCGTCTTGCTCTTTGCCATCTCTCTTTAAATTTTGTCACAAAATTTTTTTTTTAAAATGTTTCAAATTTCGCAACATCCACTTGAGTCATGTTTCTATTATTAGTCGCAATAATTTCAACAACGATGTCAATATCACTATTGGTATCCAATAAAAGTTCACATATTCTTAAATAAGAAATTTTAAAACTTTCCGTTGCAGCACTTGATATCACTTGACCTCTAATCACTTTCACACTTCGCAAATTAATGTAATTTGATCAATATTGTTGTTCAACAATATTCAATATTACGGTAAAAATATCAACAAAATGTTAAGAAATCAGTGCCAAAAACAATTGCATTCAAAGGCAAACGTTTATAAAGTACGCTATATATTGCATACTTTTGGGCGGTAACTTGCCATTTTAGAGTATCTCATTGTTTTTTTTTCAAGGGGGGCAATTTGGGGCAGCTGAATTTTTTTTTATCGTTTAGCTGAGACTTCAGGCTTTAATTCGGTATATGTATATCGACAGCGGTAGACAGCGCTAAAAAGATGCACCACTTTGAATTTGAAGAATATTGAAATTTTGACGTCCAAATTATGTTGTTCCACAAAATTTTTTATGCATTATTTTTTTCAATGGATTTTGATGCAAATTTTTTCTTTGATACATATTATAAATGAAAAATAATAATAAGGTTGAATTTCAATAGTTGTTTTATTGTATCAATGATTTGACTTTTGAGTAAATTTTTTGCTAATTTTGATGTTCTCCACATTCACCAACTTTGGACAGTTCTGGACAAAAAACTAATACAGATAGAATCCTAATACTTTGGGAAAATAATGTATATATAGTTGGTAACAAACTGTGAAATTTTCATTCAAATCAGACAACATGCCATTTTTGGATTTCAGCCACGGAAATCCCTATGTGCGCCGTCATAAAATCTTTCAGTCGAATGTGGTCTCATACACCCGGATGTGGTCTCATACATCCGAATGCGCATGACTAGTTGTACAACATATTTGGCACTCTTTGTACAACGAATGCCTCTCTTTCTGAATGCGACTGAGGGCAGTATTCTCAGCTATCTGCACACTCATTCAGTCATCTCGCTTGCTGTGAGCAGAATGCGTAGAATGTTGCGCTTACGTGTGAATGTGTTAAAACGGCCAATGAGTACATTCATGCAGACGTCTAGTATCTATGTAGATGCACTTTGCTTATTTTTTTTTTTTTCAAACAAATGTACAATACCGTTCTTATTGTGTGTGTATACGCTGGTTTAGATCTGGCATGTCTGCATAACATATTACATGTATACATAACCACATTTTGCAATCAATTTATTGATTTCTTTACGTTAAGGTACGAGTATGTGCCAGTAAATTCGTCACCAATTAGCGACTGTCAGCTAGCTTTCGTTAATTGATCAATTTCAACAAGCTTCAGTTAAAATGCCATTGGATTCAGCTCATTTGATATTTAAATAATTTACTAAAAATATTAAGCCTTAAAAAGGATAAACAATTTATACTTACCATTTGGCAATTGTCCTGTTGAAAGTGGGGCCGGCACAATTGGTGGTAAATTGGATGAAATTGCTGCTGCGAAAGCTTGTTGCTGCTGTTGCAATTTTTGTTGTTCACTTTGTTCAGCGGCCACATTTTCTTGTATTGGCGATTGGACAGGGGGCAATTGTGTCGTTGTTTTCTTCTCCTGATTCAATGCATTGGCAAGAATTTCACTAGCCTTTTTGTCTGTTAGATTATGTTGTACACGTTTATTTTTCAAGTGGTGGGGAGTATCGCTGGCAAATTCATACAAAAAAAAATATTTTTTTTATATTACACATTATTTGTGGTATGTGTAAATTAAAGAAATTTATATTTCATTAAAGTAAGCTATTAGAAGGCCAATTATTCCGTTTTATTTAATAATTACATTTATTTTACAATCGACAACCGACTACTGTTCAATAACCAACATGCCTACTTGAAGGGTAAGTCCACAGAGACCACGGTGCACTTCCACTTCAATTTTAATATAAGCCCAGATGAACTTAGATTCGAAACTCAGCTGTAGGGAGAATAATATCGTCCATCTGTTTTCTTGCAAGAGGCCCACTGGTAAGAAATGAGGTTTGAACCTAGCAGTATACAGCCTGCCTTAAGTAAGGCAATCAATCTTAATCTCTTTAGCAAGGCCCAAAGCATTGTTAAAATCTGCATTAGGAGTGCGATTGGTACAATAACAAGTAATGTATCGAATACAAGGGGGGGCATTATCGTATTGTAAACACATGCAGGTTTCTTCTAGATCATAAAGGCCGTTGCGTTAAAATTATGGTTTGAGATAAAGCAGAAAGGGGTGGATAGATAATTTTTACACTCCACCCAGTAGTATTGCATTTTACACGATTGTTTCGAAACTAAATGGCAAAGTGGCAAACATTTTCCAAAACGTTACTTTAATTTTTCCGACAGAGAGGATACTTTTATAAATATTATGTTTAATGGAAATAATTTTAGTCATCTTTTATCAAATTTGGTGACGGCAGTTTCGTTTGACAGTGTAACATAACTTTTCCTTCAATAGTTCTTGGTTAGATGCGCTATAAAAGTTTCGTTCTGTTTTAAAATTAATTAATGCGTTAGAAAGACATTGGAGGAATGAGGAGGCATGCAGTTAGCTCAGATTGTGAGGGGCAACCTTTTGACCTTTGACCTTTTATTAACAGCTTAGGGCAGAATAAATCAACTTGCGAGAAAAAAAACTACCACAATACATCGGGGATCTAGGAACATTGTTGACAGAAACGAGGTTCTAATTTTTAATGCACCTTCCGAAGGAAAAGTGAGAAAACTCTGGTATTTAACAGGCACATGAAAAATTTTAGGGAAGAAGGTTTATTCTCTTAAAGTTCTCGGGAGCAGTAAGGCACATTTTAAATAATACAGTCGCGTTTTATAGGAAAAACAAAGTAAAGCTTATATACAATGCAGCTTAATTGCGGAGAAAATAAGGTAAAAAGCACCTTCTGATTGAAAAAGTTTATGTGTCGCTTTCGTCGTTTTGGCGGTTATGACTCGATGTGGTCGATTGAATTATATTGCTGTCTCGACTTGGCCGTAGAAGCCCAGAGTATGTTTATCAACTAACTACATTTGGTTATTCAAACTAGAGTACCTACAAAGTGTAAATGTATGCACAATTGCCGCTAAAACAATGGGAAATACTTCTACATAAAATAAATAATTCTTCATAGAAGACAGCGATATTAAAATGTGCATTTTTAAGTAGCATATATAAATTCACTCAAAAACAAATGATTAAATGTGAGTTTCTAAAATTTGGAATAGAATTTTTTCCTTCAATTTTAAACACGAAAAATGTCAGTTGGGGGCGGTTCGGTAATGATGTGGGTGTGTATGGCTGCAGGTAGAATAGGTAATTTTACTTTCATAGAAAGCACTATGAAGAAGAAGGACTTCCTGAATATATACAAAGAATAATTTGCTTCCCAGTGTCGAAAAACTACGTTTGGGCCAATCATGGGTGTTTCAACAGTACAATGATCCTAAACACACAGCAAAAATTGTAAAAGAATGAATGCTCTATCACGTACACAAGCAATTGGATCACCCCACACAATCACTGGACCTCAACCCCATCGAGCAACTATGGGAGCACAGACAAATTAAAAAACGGACTATCACCAGTAAGGACATGCTCAAAGATGTTATTGCAGAAGAATGGCAAAAAATTCCATCGGTAGTAAAAGCAAATTTTGTCAATTCAATGCCGCGTCGTTTAAAAGCTGTTAATAAAGTAAATGGAAAGGACAAAAAATACTGAAAGTACTGAAAGTTTGTTTCCGTTACTCATTGTTCTTTTGTACACGTTATGTTGACGGCAAAAATATGAAGTATTTAAAGTTTTCTGCTAAATATTGAAATGTAATAAAAAAGTGTGTACACTTATTTTTGACATTGACTGTATGTAAAACAGGAGCATGATGCTGCTGGCGCATACAGATGACATTGGCATCGATGGCTTTAATACTATAGGGGTATTCGGGATCAGTTGAATTCGTAGTAATATTTAATATAAAATGTGCTTTTTAACAACGAATTCGGATTTAAACAAGTAAATCGCGAGCACACCTTTTTGTAATATCTGTATTCGTGTCATTGTTAAATTTGCCCAACGGCTGATTTACGAGTACATGCATGTATATACATTAGACTGACCAAAAAAAAATGAAAGTGCTTATTTTTTTGAGGCTCATGACTTTTTTGCTTCCATTATGAATAAAAACCATACCCTGAAAATTTGATGCAAAAATATTAACATTTAGAGGTCTCGCGTGGACGTTTTGTGCCTCCACCTCAAGTGCTTAAAATTACTCGTCCTTCAATCCATGCGCACGCAAAATCCATTAAGAAATTTAAGTTTTTGAATATCTTATAATATGGTTTTAAGGTCACTGAACACTCTGGGTAAGTTAATTTTCCGATATGACCCTAACATTTTGATATATTGGGACAATATCGTAAAAAAAAACGATAAGAAATTCGAAAATTACAGTTTAAAAGTTGATTATTAAAAAAAAAAAGTTTTCAATATCTTATCATTAATGCTATTTATAACCACAGTCTTAACAAAGAAAATGAGCTATCAAAGAGAGCTTTACGTTCATTACTTCTCGAGATATCTATAACAAAACTGTGCTTCCAACAATAAATTATGCTCTCACATTGTGCGTTTTGAACTTAATCAAAATATAAACAACAACAAAAAACAAATCTGCTTGGTATCGTATAGTTTTGAAACACACCTTACGTGAAAGTGATAAAAATGAGTTCTCAACAGTGCAAAGGTTGGCTACTAGATTCGTCTCCAACATATTTATCCGTGTACGGCGAGCCAACAAATAAAGCCGTTCTGCTGAGTTTAGTGCATAAAAAATAAACCATTTACAAGTGCATCCTGCGATCCAACTGTCTGGTATTTGTTAAAGCCCGTTGTGCATCAAAAAGCGAATTTTATAAATGAACAACTGGAGAAAAATTACTCTCGCAATGATTATGTAGAATTATTAGAACTAGCGCTGTTATTTATTGGAAACCTCAAAAATAATAACATTACAATTCGCCAACCGGGTGCAGTTCATCGAGCTCGCTGGATGGCTAAGATCATTTACTGCTTTAAAATTTATATTTTTCGCGAACATTTTCCCTTGACAAAAGACCAGTTGAGTGCACTTCGAATTTTCAATGTGTTTGTAATTAACGTTTATTTAAAATATTGGTTCACTTGTGAAATATCAAAGCAAGCCCCTATGAATGATTTGAATCTTTTAAAAGAAATACGTCAATTTGACCAGGTTAACCCATTTATTTCGGAGACCGCATTGCGAACATTTCGTGGGCACACTTGGTACCTCAACGAAATTCTAGTGGGCTTGACATTTTTTGATTCCAACATCAGCCCACGATATAAGAAGTTAACAGCGCTAGTTCTAATAATTCTACATAATCATTGCGAGAGTAATTTTTCTCCAGTTGTTAATTTATAAAATTCGCTTTTTGATGCACAACGGGCTTTAACAAATACCAGACAGTTGGATCGCAGGATGCACTTGTAAATGGTTTATTTTTTATGCACTAAACTCAGCAGAACGGCTTTATTTGTTGGCTCGCCGTACACGGATAAATATGTTGGAGACGAATCTAGTAGCCAACCTTTGCACTGTTGAGAACTCATTTTTATAACTTTCACGTAAGGTGTGTTTTAAAACTATACGATACCAAGCATATTTGTTTTTTGTTGTTGTTTATATTTTGATTAAGTTCAAAACGCACAATGTGAGAGCATAATTTATTGTTGGAAGCACAGTTTTGTTATAGATATCTCGAGAAGTAATGAACGTAAAGCTCTCTATGATAGCTCATTTTCTTTGTTAAAAATGTGGTTATAAATAGCATTAATGATAAGATATTGAAAACTATTTTTTTTTAATAATCAACTTTTGAACTGTAATTTTCGAATTTCTTATCGTTTTTTTTTACGATTTTGTCCCAATATATCAAAATGTTAGGGTCATATCGGAAAATTAACTTACCCAGAGTGTTCAGTGACCTTAAAACCATATTATAAGATATTCAAAAACTTAAATTTCTTAATGGATTTTGCGTGCGCATGGATTGAAGGACGAGTAATTTTAAGCACTTGAGGTGGAGGCACAAAACGTCCCCGCGAGACCTCTAAATGTTAATATTTTTGCATCAAATTTTCAGGGTATGGTTTTTATTCATAATGGAAGCAAAAAAGTCATGAGCCTCAAAAAAATAAGCACTTTCATTTTTTTTTGGTCAGTCTAATATACATACATACATACATACATATGTGCCACATACAAATACTCAAAAGAGGGTAATATGCCGCGAAAAAACGAAAATATTAGATTTTATTACTGTTAATTGTGAAAATCTAATTGCTGAAGTAAACGATAAATTTTAATACACATAAATAAATATCTCTTAATTCAATTATCGTATTTGTAAATGAAAACTTACACATTCAAAAGTTCATCTTTTTTGTTGCAATCAGCTGTGAGAAACGTAAAAGAAAAACCACATTTACCGCATGGTCCAAACCATTGTATTTGCTTGCACTGTTGTATTTGAAGTGGAACGTTTATTTTATTGTTGGATTTTCACTACATTTGCTATAAAAACCACAGAAACCACAAACACAAAATACAATGGGAAATACAACAGATCCCGAATACCCGTTATGTATATATATGTATATGTGTGTTCCCACGGAAGGTTTATAATTCGCTTGATAAGTAATTTGCGAATTTCCCTGTTCACACGGCACATTCGAAGCTCCTGTCAAAGCAAATGAATCCTATAATTAAAGGTTGAAATCGAAAAAAAATTTTACCCTCTCCATTACCAACACATAGAAAAGTTCCTAAAAAGTGAGGCTTGGCCAGCAAGCTAATGTTTCAGATGTTAATGCCATCTTTAAAATATTTAGAAGAAGTTTCTGTACAAGTTGCAAGTGCTCCTAATGAAGAAAGATCAAGCGAAGAATAGCTCTTGAGAACAGGTAATACTTTGATCTCGATAAGCTATTTAAAGGCAAACAAATTTTTCTGATGAACAAAAATTTTGCTCTACCATGGAAGATTGAAACATAAACGATATCAATATATGAATGATGAGAAGAATGTAGGGCCTTTCGACAGATTTATTATGCGCAAGATTTGTGATACTCCAACACATGGGCAACGAGTACCGCAGAGAATGAAATATTAAACTGTGTGAGATATATCAAAAAATTACATGGACATAGTGAAACGTAAAATAATTCACCGATTGCGATGGCTTGAACATCTCGTGCGTATTTAAGACGATGTTCCCGTGAAAAGATCATTCAGCGCCCATAGATGGTGGACAACAAAAGTAATTAACATAATGGAATGACACTTGGAATGAGTAATTGGCGTAACTTCGCAAAGAGAGGAAATTGCTGGTCTCAGCCCAAACCTACAAGCGGTTGTAGACCCAAAAATTAATAGTTTATTTTAATATCATTTCAAATAACACTGTCTCTAGATTTGAGGAGAAAACGAACGGTTTTGTTCACCCCCAATAATTAATCCTGTGTTTTTATGAATGTACATATGTACAATAAGTCTACTTACCGCCTGTGCAACTTCATTGGGCGTTTATAGATATCGTCATCTTCACCCTCCACTTGAAACCCAACACGCCTTTCGGAATCGTCCTGTTAATATAAATAAAAATATAAAAAATGATGTTATCTAGCAGTAGAAAAATGTTAAAAGTTATCTTAACTTTTGAAGGTTTGTGTCCACACTTACATAGTCTTCTTCTTCATCATCGCCGGTGGCGCTCGATATAGTGGCCACTGTTACTGGCGCTGAAGCCACCACTACAGTTGCATTACCACGTTCAGGTGCCACACTTGCAATCGGTTCGTGAGCTATTGCTGAATTTCCCTCGGAATGTTGCGGTTGACCCACTGTCTGTAGAATAACAGAATGTTGTGTGAATGATATCGCTGTTGTATGGGTTTGCGGTGAAAGCGGCTGCTGCTGCTGTTGGTGATTTTCATAGGTTAGTTTTGTTTCTGCTACATTCTCTGCTATGGTGGAATTAGGACCAATTCTGGCTGTGTTATTAACAGCGAACTTTGATGACGCCTATAAAGAAAAATAATGTTAAATGAATGATGAAATTGCTAGTATAGATTAGAAAAACTAGAGCTTCAAGCTTTAGGTGCTTTTATCGTTTAAAGCACAGTATGGTTGTGCGTAAATGCAGACTGCTAGCTTAGAATGTATGTACAGTTACATATAATGTGGAATAATGGAATCCGATGCTCTCGATATCGGATTTGTATCTAAAAACTTTTTTCGATTGGCGTCGCGCAATCCGATCTCATTGATTTTAATGTTAGTTGTTGTTGAATTGATATTTGCCAGTTTTATTATCGAAAATATACGAGTCTAAGTATCTAGCGTTTTTTTTTTCATTTATTCGTTTTATTTTAAATTGCTGCATTGTTTCACAATTTGTGAAATACAGTAAATATCTATTTATTTTACATTTTCAATTCCTAGGGAAAACATAAAAATATAATTCAAAATATGATTATGATAAAATTTTTGGAAAGGTGCCACAACATTGCTTTTTTACACCGTTCCTCTGAAAAAAAAAAATGCTGAAACACCATCGCTCGGATTTTGCGAGTCGGATTTTGCGACAGACTAAACTATTTGTTTGGCAATGTTTTTAATTTTCCACTCACTTCTTCGGACACTGTATCTAAATTTGCATCATCAACTCTGCTGCGATCTTTGGCAAATAATTTGTGTGCCTTCGCTTTCAGCTCCTTAGGATGGGGAGTATTTTGTCTGACAAATGGCGTATCCTTTTCCTGTGTTGATTCTTCGGAGAATTTTACGGAATGTGTTCTTGAGGCTTCTCGTTCTTCCCAGCCATCCGAATCGGTTTCAAGTTCGCGCGCTAATATTACAACAAGACAAAAAAGACAATTTATATTATTATACAATTTATATTATTATTAATTTTATTGATTGTTGTTGTTGTTAAAAGATAAAATATGTAGTATGTTCATGCATTCGCAATGCTTTTATACAGCTTACAGTCAAATACTAGATATAAATTTATACATACATACATACATTTATCTTTGTGAAGGTATTTATGAGAAAGCTATTTCAAACTCAGTAGTTACTTAACAGTTAGTAAAGTTATACAGTATACAAGTGTTAGTCAGTAATATACAGTAGATAATTACAATTGTATTACTTAGCATGAGAAAAACTACTCAGCACAATAGCTTTTAGCTATACATACATATTTACATATGTGCATTTATGGGCATTTCCATGAAAATGTAAGCCACAATTGAAATCATGAAATTGCCTAAAAAATTTTAGGTTTTAATTGATGACTAAGACAGCGACAATGAATAGGCTTATAAATATTTTAGGAATAGCGGAGAGTTTCATTGATAAAAAATCTAGCAGAACCTAACTACTAAATACTACTCTTCTACCTACGCGATCCAGAAACGTCAACAAAATTATTATCGGCCTTAGGGTTTATTATAATTTCTAACGAACGGACTTGTATGAATGTCCAATCTGAGTATTTTATCACTGTGAACGCCACGTTCTTGCGCCTATCAATCAGCACTCCCTTCAAATTTCAAAGTTCCTACAAACGTATTCAGCAAACAAATTCTTCATTTTAACATTATAGCGAAAGCATCTAGTGTGCTCACAAATGCGAACTCTCGGATCTTTGAGTTGGGTTTTAAAGCATTGAATGCTCCAAAATTATTGTTAATTTTCGTTTTTGTAATCGTGAATTCCGCACTGAAAGCTCTGCAATTAGTCATTTATGTTCTAATTTGAAAGCAAATTTTATTTTTTAATTCGGTGTATGTAATTTTGAATTTAATTATAAAAGGTTAGGTAAATACTGACATTCGAATTTTGACACTCCCTTATAAAGGGTTGTTTTACGAAGTATGGAAAACAGGTAAGATTTTGTTACCCTTTTTAAAAAACTAAACAATAAGTAGTAAAATTATAGTGATTTTATTAATTAAAAATTTCAAAGACATTTCATTTAAATTAAGAAACACAATAGCTACGCTTACAAAATTTAAATAATTATGCACTCTTGGTAGATATTTTTTTTTAATTTTTTCATAGCGAATAAATTTTCAATCTATTCGTCCCATGAACTAAATGATTTTATGGTATAAGAGAAATAGTAAGTGACCTTATGGAGTTAATCGAGTTGTAAGTAAACCACAATAATTCGAAATTTTAGAGAGATAATCTTTATATATAAATTCTTGTCACATTATTTTTAATTTCTTTAAACCTAGTCCTTCTAGAAATTACAAAACTTTCCACTCTGTCACATAGAATTTATATGCGCGTGAAAAGCATTCAATGAAAAAGCGTGTCATTTATACACATTTACATGAAATATTTACGAGACGGGGTCAACCTTGTAATCAGAAAAAATTCTGTCATTAAAATCCGAATTTGAACTTACCGTTTACGCGGACAAAAGAAACAAAAAGTGTTGCCTGTTAGTTTTTGGTATTAAAAAGTTTTGAGGTTACTACTATTATTATTTTTAAGAAGCAACACGGTTTTGATGCTAAGGGAGCCGTTTGACAGAAAGTAAGGGAGCTAGCTGCTTAGTTACCAAACTTTTAATAATTGAATCATGATTTTGAACAACTCGTTTGATTTGTGAATGATTGGTGGAAATACAAAGAACAATTTAAAGGGAATTCCACAAATAAATTCTCAAATTGCTTTTATATGTTCATATTTGCTTAAAAAAAAGTGACTCTTAAAAATTATTCTTCCGATGACGAAAAGATTAACCAACAAATATAATCAAAAGCGAATCCGCTATATATCATTCGGTTGTTAAAACGTGTGAAATCATTTAATTTATGTGATGCAGTAAGTAAAGATCATCGTTACCTTTTAGCGATTCGTAGTGATATAAAAGACAAAAATAATTCAACCCTTTATAAAAGATCATGGTGGAATTATATACAGGGGATGTCATTAATCCGAGTTGCGTTAACTACACAGTACTACAAAAAAGAATGAAGTCGAAATACCTGCGAAGTGATGTTATTTTTCTTGTAGGTCTTGTGGAATTTGTTAAACACTCCCAAAATCTCGACTTAACCTTAAAAACCGATTTTTCGTGCTTTTGCGCACTTCTTAGCCCATATCTTTGTTGTTAATTAGCTAAGATATGGGCTAAGAAGTGCGCAAAAGCACGAAAAATAGGTTTTTTAAGGTTAAGTCGATATTTTGGGGGTGTTTGACAAATTCCAAAATTGGATTCTCGTTCTACTCGATAAGACCTACAAGAAAAATAACATCACTTTCCAGGTATTTTTGAGTGTTACACTGTGTTATTAGAAATATATGTAAATATATCAATGTAAGAGATTTACGATTTCTTTACTGATTTTCACTATTAAATCTCAGGTAAGTTTTTTATAAAGGAGTCCTAGTCAAAATTTGTTTACTACTTTTAAAATGCATGCCACAATTAGGGCAGTCTACCATTTGGTGATTTCGTACTGACATCACCTCATGATAACTGTTAACATAAAAAAGAAATAAATGTCCAAAAATTACAACAACTCGAGAATTCAAACCATTTCAATTACAAAGTGGTTCTAGTTGTGAGCTTCTACTCCTGTATACGAAAAGTGTAACTTATTTACATACATATATCAAATTTTACAAAATGTTAGTCAAATTTTGCAAAAAAAAATTGTTATATTCGAGACACATTTTTCATTAGAAGAAGGACGAGTCCAAAATACGCGAGTGCGAAGAACTTGAGATGCTAGCCGACAAAAAACAGAAGAACTATTTTCAGAAAGTGCAACGGCTTACATGTTTCAAGACCGGGGCAAATTCCTGTAAGAACAACAGATATCTGGTAACTGACGACCAGAACATACTTAGATTATAATATAAAAGGAGCACTTCTCCACGCTACTATGTAGTGATATGAGCGACCAATTTGGCTGCCAGCTCAACTATACAAATACGGTAGCGAAGAGTTGGTAAAGCGCATGCATCAGCTGATCTGCAGAGTATGGTCCGACGTAGCACGCCTGCTGATTGCAAATTAATTGTGCTTCTTCAAATCCACAAGAAGGGTGATCTTCTCCGAGCCGTTTGATACAAAACGAAGTTTCAGATAGGATGTCGTATTGTCGTGCGACCTTTAATAAGACTGCCGAATGACATTGATATTATTGGCCTCAACAATCCCGCTGTAAGTTCCTCACATCACTGTTAACAACAGAGGACTTTGGAATTCACCGGAGAATAACTCTTACCAACAAGTGCTACTATGCACCGAGTAGACAATTGCGAACTAAACTTCTCTCGCGGTGAACAAGAACTACATTATATAAGTCTCTCATTATGCCGTCCTATTATTCGCCGCAGAATGAGAGGGCTTTTGGAGTGTTTGAGAGAAAGATTCTTCGAAATTTACGCCTTTGCGATGGCGATACCGCTAACGATGGATCGATGAGCTGTACGAGCTTTACAAGGACCTACGGAGACGGTCTAAATATAGACAAAAGAGGCCTGTCTTCGACTCTACCGAAGGTTTCATACCTTTCGTGAATCGAAGAATTGTATTCCTCTAATCTTAATGATTTTCACTGCTAATATACTGTTATTAATAACTTATATTCGAGCAAAATTTCAAGCCTTTAGCTGATTAAATGAAGAATTTAAGGCCCAAAATTGCAAGCATTTAGCTGCTTAAAGGGATATGGTGCAAAACGAAATTGCTGAACAAACGGCTTCTATATTCGTTATAGTCCTCCGATCTGCTCCGATAGCTCTGAAATTGAGGGACTAGCTTGCGGTCAAACAGAGGCACAGACGGACATGGCTAAGCTCATCATCTTGACCATTTAGGTATACTTTTTGATGGGTGTATCTCTTCTCCATCTGGTACTTACAAACATCGGACCGAACTCAATATACCATTTTTCATGAATGGTATTAAAAGAGATTCTCTTTAAAGTTTACTATAAAGGATCTAATTTTCAGCAACATATGTATGTATGTAACCATCATTTGCTGACAAGTTAAAAAAAACTAAAACGAGATTTCATTTCCTACTTCGACAAATAAAAAGCCTGATAATAAACGACAATTAACAAAAATAGGACTATCTTACTGTCAGTTGTTGAGAGGACCAGTGTATTAACATTAACAGCTCTGGCACGACTTAGGCAAGAAACACTGGGGTTTCTTCCAAAATAGTTAAGTGAGGTTTATAGGAGCAATATAAACTGCTTAAGTTGTTTCATCCACAAATCAAAGTGGTTCGAAGATTGGGTCCTTGTAATTCTTAGTCTAGGCAACGCTTGTACCAACCAACCAACCATTGACACGCCAATGTTAAAAATGGCAGTTCCAAACAATGCCAAGGGAATAAATAATGAAGTACTAGTACTTAGATAGATCTGAGGTTAACCCAGCCTGAGCCCGAATGCAGGTTTCTAACGCAGTACTTATGCTAAGATATCTATTATATTAGAAAAACTTTGTTGTATAAAAATTGTAGAGACCTATTGTTCTACTTAGATTTTTTTTTACTATTCAACTAAATTACGCGTTACACTAGCAGCACTCTGGGTGCCTGAATGAAGATTTATGTATGTATGTAAATATTGTTATTATGCATAGCGTGAATAAACTTTTTTCACCGCCCAAACTACTACTTATTAAATATCAAATGGATATGTATGTGTGTATAACAAGTAAGAAAATACAACAACAATTACACAAGCACGTAAACATGTACACAGAAACATATAGCACTTAATGTAGATCGAAGGTTGAGTGTTCTGACGGATAAGTCAAATATGTAAGCAAGCAACTATCTAGTTATTTACGTATCTATGTTAAAGTATCTTAAGTTGGTATGATGCAATAACAGTCATAGTGAATGAAAACAAACTTAAATTAGATAATTTCATATATTTTCATAATTTCAGCTTAAGAAAATATTTTTCGGTATATTCATGTATCCAAGTATGCTCATATGTATGATTTGGAAGTTTGTACGAGTATAATGCAACGCAACATGCTACAATAGAAGCCTAGACTTCAAGCTAATTGCGTCACCAAAATCGCCCAAAGTAAGTATTCAACTTCTGAGGTGGAGGACCAGAAGAATAATAAATAATAATCTTAATTTGAGAGAAAGCTTATAACATTTGTACTTTTATTCAATTGACAACGTTTTTCTTTATTACTTTATGAATTAATGCAAGTCGAGCTGATCTACACTTAAGCAAATAGCGATTGAGAAATACCAAGCACTGTCGCAGTAAGTAATTGAAGCTACTAAAAACAACTTGAATAGCATTTTAGATAAATATTTATAAAGCTTAAGTAAGCAATAAACTGCGTTAACAGCTTCAATAAATTTCCGCATGTTGTAAGTACTTGGAGTAAAGCTTACGCCGTTCAAAACCAAAATAATAGCAAAGGCGATACAAAACACAAAATAAAATTTAAAAATTATCAGTAGCAATATAATAATAATTAGGTTTTAAATGTATGATCTTGAAATTTCTCTTATCCAACAATTTTGAAAAATATGTTGGTTGCGACGAAAAATATGAGTCAATGTTAGGAATTTATATCTTTTCAATAAATTTTTTGTAAGCCCCAATGTAATATAAATCGAATTACATGCCAAAGATAATAAATGTACAAATCGACCTTCAACTATTTTTGATAATCTCTTTTACGAGCACTGTCGTCCATGAGCGCGCGTTTGAAAGTAAAATTGCATTTATCTGGAGTAACATTAAAAAAAAATTATTGTTATTAAATATTTAAGTACATAAATGATAACATTCAAATAAAAAATGAGTGTTAGTTGGCACACAATCTGTGTAACGCATGTACGAAATGCAGTGACAACCATGTGAGGGCTTCACTAAAGTAAACAGCGTCTGTTCACTGAAAGCAGGTATCTGTCTTGGATCAAGCGTCTATATAGTTATATAAACATTTATTCTTCTTAACCCTCAGAATTTGGTTTTGCGCACGGCTAGGAACTCGTCACGTAAAACACAAATACCAAAGAAAGACAACTTGCAACTTTAACTCTTTTATCGACTCGTATTCTTATACTCTACACCGCCGCTCACGATGATGCATGCCGCACCATTACTCAACGAAATGATAACGTCAACAGAGCCACGCTACGCTATGAGACCCATTTTATGAATTGAAAATTCGTTTAGAAAGTACGACGTCTTAAAAGAAGGTTCGAATAGCGGGGGGAAATCCCTTAAGAATGACGACGGCAACCTGGTTAGTGACAATCAGGGTATACTTTAAATTATGGAGGGAACACTCTTTCACACTGTTTAATGGCTATAGCAGCGACCACTGTGAAGAAGATGATAAACCACAAAGTGCAATCAATAATAACGGACCTTCATCTATCATCCGAAATCCCCCGAAGTTGACGGGATGACAGCTGAGCTATGGGTTGTTAACTCTCAGCTCAATGGCAGAAAGAGGTCAGACGAATGCGTCCATTTTCCAATTATCTCCTGAGCACCTCTCACTGGCGCTTGCATATAACTCAGTGTTTGACAGAGCTTCTAACATTATTGGTGGGCGCTTTTTATTTTGTACCACAAATAGAGGGCCCTACAGTTTTATGCCGACTCCGAACGGTAGATGTATTTATGAGAAGCTGTTTCATGGCAAAAATACCTTCGGAGGTTTGCCATTGAGAGTTACAACTTTAAAAAAGTAGACGACTTCGTGTACTTAGAAACCAGAATTAACGACAAATATTGTCAACAAGTTTTACTTCGGACTAAGTATGCAAATGAGTTGTAACGTGCTGGAGCCCTTAACCTAAATAATTGTATTTTCTTGTAATACAAAAAATACATAACTTAAAGTTTCCATAAGTGGTATTTTTTCATTCAAGTAACATGTGTAAATTTATGCTGTTACTTAATGATAATGACGTCATATACTCGTATATCTTGCTCTTTCAATTGAACACTTAAGATCCAACAAACTTAATGCAAGTTTAAAAATAAATTCATAATGTATGCTCTAAAATTTCCATATTTTATTTTTCACGCTTCAAAGGTTCGCAGTTTGATTGTTGTTGTGACACCTAACCAAGGTCGCAGATAAACCAACCTGCTTTTTTACTTTAAGAAAGCCCCTGTCGTGATTTCCTAGATGTAAATATTTTAAGTATATAAGCAAATATGTATGTATATGTATTTGTATATAAATAATTACAGAATTAAGGTTATTAATCTGAATACGATAATGGTTCCGCTGTAATGTACTTTTTGCAGACTACGCTTTTTAACTTTTTTGTCATATTTTTTAATTGTTTTTGTACGCATTGAAACGTAAAACGCGCACAAAACGATTCAAGCAGCAAAAAGCATTACACCATTGTGTAGAACCTGGGTTGGGCAACGCCCTTTTTCATCGACAAAGCAAATGCATGTATGTAAAGTCTAAACACACTGACGAGGTTCGTATGGAGAATGTACAAGTATGTAGATATATATACACTTTTAAGTCAGGTTTAAGCAGTATTACAATAGGAGCATATTTTCATGTACATACATATGTGTTAATTAAACAGCATATTATAACCAGCTGTTGGCACAACTGAAACATAGATGTGGTTTGTGTTAATAACATAAATATAAATATATGTATAATAATATAATTAGAAATGGTTACATACTCTTTAAATGGAAGAGTAATAAAAAGAAATAAAATAAATAACCCGGTTGATTAACTTATGGCTCTAATATGCAAAAATGTATATAACACAAGTAGTATTGGTAGGAAACCATTTCCTGTCTTTTGCATATACAGTGGCGGTCAAAATAAGAGCCTTGTACAAAATTTAAAACTGTATTTATATGGTTTCAGTTAGAGAATTATGACTTAATTTAAAAAAATATCAAAATTAAATAAAGAAATTACTAATTGTCAAGTATCAATTTAAGAAATCAATTTTATTTATAATTAGCTTCGTTTAGCCGTGTGATGAAGTGAGTTGAGGGGGCAGAAGAACCAGTCTTTAGTTCGTATGAGTTATTGCCGCAACCTCAAAAGGGAGATAGGGAACTAGCGAAGTTGTTTGATGTAGGCTCAAACCAATACACGATTATAGTGCCATACTAGTATGTAACCCCCAGTAATCGGGTGTTCTTGACTTAACGATTTTATGTTTTTCTTAAGAACAAATATAATCTTTCTTTTAAAATATAAAAAACAATATACACATTTGTTTATCTTTCCACGCAGATGAGTCAGGAACTAACAAACCAATTTTCAATTTGATAATTTTGTGCAAATGTACAAATCAAAACCTTTTTAGCTATTGTAGTTTAGTCAAGCTAAGCGCCGCTTTTCAGAATATATATGTATATAGATAATAATAATAATAATTTGGGGCTTACACTATATAGCTCAGAGTTTGGCCGAGTTTCTCCTACCATGCTTAGTGTGCGTCTTTATTTTCTACCACAAATGGAGGGACCTACAGTTTTATGCCGACTTCGAACGGCATATGTATTTTATGAGAAGCTTTTTTAGAGCAGAAATATCCTCGGAGGTTTGCCCATTGCCTACCGATATTAGAAAAAACTTTTCTTTGATTTAGATTTTATTTGGTCTGGCTGAGATTCGACCCTCGAAACCAGGGGCGTATCGAGTAATAGCATGCACTGCTAACCACTCGACCACAGCGGCCTCAATATATAGATGAGACAAGTTAAGAAACGGTGAATTTATACCCCTATTATGAATGGAGACTAGCAAGAGACCAGTAGCCGCTAGGCAACTGTACTAGAATTTCCATTACACAAGGCAACCCGCTACTGGCTATCGGCTACTGAAAGTATGTAAATGTTTGCATTTTAAAGATATTTTTATTTTTTCACTATTTCTTCTAAAAGTACTTGTCAAAAAATTTAAATCAGGTATGTTGTCTGAGCTTTTGTGTATACTGAGATCAATCGCCATACATAATAAGAAGAACGGTTTTAGTACCCGTGGCTAGTAGACCGGCAACTATACAATAGTATCCATGCATAATAGGGGCATTAAATTTATGAATTTAGGTATGGTAAATTTATGTATTGGTTTTTATATGTTTTAGGTTTAGGTGAATGTATTACCTTCTAAGTACATATTGTGAGTTAAGTCGCCATGGACTGCTTTCTTTATAGCAGAGGACGTCTCGGAAACAAATCGACTGCCATCTACCGCTCAAGTAACGCGAAAAGGTCCGAAGAAAGAGTGGATAATTTCACGTTTTATTGTAGAGTTTAAAGACCTACGCAATCAAATACTTTCGAGAGATATGACGCTGCTAAGATGCTTCCTAACAGGCGCACGGACAGTTAAGACCCCGACGATTTTTTTGAACATTTAAGGCATGCGAGACATGCAACATTGTTACAGCAAATCTACTGAAAGATGTAGCCCAATCTATCGTTTCAGCCGAAAAGTTACGTCATATTTCAAAGATTCGTCAAGCTGCAATCAAATTGGATTGAATCATGACTACCTTGTGGAATTCGCGTTAGCCAATATGATAACCTGTGGCTGTGAAAAGACCAGAACCTGTTTCAGAGAGTTTTCTAAAGTGATCGAGATGACTATGAGTGGATGGACTGATACGAGTTATATCATATATATCTACGTTATCGCGGTGGAAGAGTGGACGTGCAATTGTCCTTACACTCAGCAAATTCCATTCATTTTTTATTTTTTGACAGACTTGAGAATTTCAGAGACACTTCTTAAGAGTATTCACAAGTCTGAACTTACACGCGATATGACTTTGAGTCTGGAATTCATTGAAGGTAAATTGTTGCTGTCTTATCTTCTTCCAGAGGAATGTCGCAGTATAGTGTGTAAATTATAAGTTAGGTTTCTCACATTGCTTTTTAACGATTGCTCGGGTAGAGTCACTTGTTTAATATCGAGTGACGTCAGTAGATATCTTTGGGTGCTGGTTGGCATCCGTGGGTTATTCACAACATTTTGGATGGTAGAGTTACTCGACAAACACCGACCATATACCGATTATCTAACTCATGATGATGGTTAAATCCCAAACAAAGGTGAGGATATGGTCTGTTGGTGAACAACTACTGATCGGGTTCACCTTTAGGTCGTCGATATCACCGAAACCGAAGCTCTTTCTAACCACAGAAAGCAATGCGTTTATATAAATAAATTAAACTAACGTCAAATAGCCTCCGGTTTTCTAACCAACTACCTCCAGTTTGAAGTAAGGTCCTTATTTTCAAGCAAGCTACATACATAAGTTATTTATATAATTTATATTCGTTAAAAAAAAACTGACTTATCAAGTGATATGTTAACTTTCATACTGTACTGGACAGCAATATTTTGTTTTTCCTCAATGAAATAAATACTTATTAAAATTTTAGCTACATATGTATGTACAAAATAATCAAAGTATTCAAAGTATTGACAAAATGTAAATCATATACTCGTTTATGTCCAGTGGACTTATGCTTAGGAGGTTAATGGTATATTTACAGCATTTAAAGGAAGGAGTTACAACTTTGCTTTTCAACCATTACTGAAGGTTTTCAAGAAATTTCCTCGAAATAAAAATTTCTTTTAACACTTCCTCTTTTGATTCAAGTATTTGTTAAATTTTTTCATCGTTTTGGTGTACAATTTCGTTTGAATTTGAGAGCAAATGTGTATTCATAAAATTTAGCTTAATCGTCAAGTTAAACTTCGTGGCAATGACTCTATACCAGACGTTCTACCTATTCAAAGATTCAACACTTTATTCAGATACTTATATTTCCCACAAGCTGAATAACTGCAAAATGCTAAAAAAAAAACCGCAAGCGCCTTGCATGGGTCTGGCTTGTGAGTTTTGAGGTTGAATAATAACTTTAGAATAAATTTCTTATGTACAATGAAATCACTGAAAAATAGTAAATACTCGTTTACCAGTAGTAATTGGTCTTAAGAATTAAATATATTTTATACGTAAAGAATTATCCTTGCTAGACATTCATTTGTAATAATTCTATTATAATGAATAAGGCAAAATTAAGGATGCAAGCGAAATGCGTTAATCACTAAATGTCATGCTAATTAATGTGCTACCTAAACCGTTAGCTTAGTTCGAGAACATAATTCGCGCAGAAACTTATTTTAAGGTTTGAGCAGAGCGTTGCATTGCGCATGCAGTAGCTTATACCGCTATTAATATGCACACAACTGTACATATGTTAATATATTTATGCATCTACATACATTCCCATATATGCGATTAGAAAACATATACATATATGTACCGGGCACATTGTACCCATCTAGCTATATAAATAGTTATATATATTGTATATGTAAATATATATTCATTATAAATGTGAATGCATTCAAAAAGTCGAATGAAAATTCCGTTTTCTTGTAATAGGCGTTTACGCTCGAGCAAAACATCAACAAATACAATAAAAGAACTAGGCAATGACGGCAAACCTTTTTGCTGATAGATGTGGAATTCCGACGAATCGAATTTTTCGCTCGACCTATAGAGCTGGCACGGTGGGTAATCTTTAAACATAAACGAAATTTCATCAGGTGTGCGAATGTGTGCATATGTGTGTACATATATCTGAACAATAATCACTAGGCGTGGAGTCTCACATATTTTAAATAAAAAAAATATACAAACATACACTAAAAAAAAATACTATATAATAAAATCTTTTCAATGGTTCACTTTTAGTGTGTTTTAATTGAAAAACAATGGAAATTAAATAAACAATTTTTTTTTTCAAATATTACACTTCTATTATTTAACAGCAGATATGCATAGTACATATGTACAGCCTTTGAAAAATACTTCAGAACGACCCCAAATTTTCATTGGTTTAAGTCAGTTTAAGGCGAATTCCTGCAAGGTGGTGGCGATTCGCAGTTTGTCGTTTATATCATATATTCATCGCAAAATAAAATAGGTTTACTCTAATCTTGAGTCCAAGCTATGTGTGGTTAAAGCAAATTTTATTCGGTGAGGGCGAGCGAAACTGGTGGTTGGTTGACCATGAATCCCAGGCCCAGTTTTTCTTAATTTAAATTACGGGGAGAACCGAAACTTAAGGCTGGCACTGCTCTCATCCAAAGGCTCTCTTTCGAGAAGCGAAAGATCCAACACGAGTACGAGTTTGTATCCTCAGTAATTTATTCAATAGCATTAAAAGCCCTGTTTGTACCTTTGGCCATTATCAAAAGGTTCTTCATAAATACAATTGATCTCCAAAATACTAAAATATTATGGGAAATATGTATGTATGTATGTGAACAAATTTTAATGACAATATCTAAACACTGAATTTGAATTGAATTTTTTTTCCAATAGATACCGAAAAAAAACAAGGTTTGCATTTTTTAAAACATCCGTTATATGGTAGGTAGGGGTGTTTATAGTCCGATTTCAAAAATTGTTGACGATGATACTCGTACTAGTGAAATGAAATTTAGTGACGATATCTGACACTATTATTTAGATACAGACATTTATCATAAGTAGGTGTGGTACGAATGTTTTTCAGAATTTCTTAAAAATCTAGTTTCTTTGTTTTAAAGCGCTCCAAAAGCGCATATTTAAAAACTTCCCTTATCGCGGAGGTAGGCGTGTCTAAAAAGAGATATGCCACCAACAGGAAATGTAATTTCCCCGTCAAAATTTTTATCAAAATCAATATTATGCTGTTTGAGATCAGTTGTTTAAAAATAAGTTTCCCATATATATTTCTTTCAGAAAATATGAACGATTTCGCAGACAAAAAGTTGTTAATGACATATCTTTGTGTGGATAAAATAATTATATTTCTATGTTTTTATAATATTAGTTAGCTTCTTATCTCTGCGCAATGCTAGAAAACATACTCGTACATATTTATACATTTTTGTTTGTACATAAATATGTCAAAAACAGGTATGTTTATATGTACGTTCTACCTATCCTTGGAATTATATAAAAATAAGTAAAACAAAACCAACTGCGAGTGCGCTATGACAACTACCAGCGCTATCAAACTTGTTTAAATCCATGAATTTCTACTGCAGACTTTGAAAAATTGGTATCATAGTTAACATATACATATTTACACAAAAGTATGTATTTGTATACATAAATGTTCATATGTATGACTAAAAATTTGTGAAGTCTTTAGATATTATTTCAATGGAAGCTACACTAAAGATGTAAGAATATGAATGCTTGATCCACAACAAAGTTTTACGAAATAATATAATTGACAAAACAAATGCAAGTAATTTAAACTTTCCAAAGAAAAATATTGCCAAAAGCTACGCATTCGTGTGATTACCTACTTTTGCTTGTAGTAACTAAATATATTTATATGCATAATTGTGTAATGCCTTAAAATATATTATAGGCACACCGAAGGAAATATGTTAAAATGTAAAATATTCTTCGTTTAATTCAAAAGAATTTTCTCGATCGACTTACCAGTTTTAAAATTAGTTCGCGATAATCGATTAGATAGCACTAATAGCTTATTTTGCGATAGCGAATATCGTAAAAAGGCGTTAAGTGAATATACAAATCGATAAATGTGTCGGTAAACTTTCAAAACAGTTCGATTATCGTTAGGAAAGAAAAGTAAATCCCTGTAATGCTTACCTAACCGTTGCATAGTAAAATTTTCATTTAAGTTTTCCTTAAATTTCCAACACCTTCATACTTTTTAATTGCATATACCTATAAGACAAAAATTGTAAGTGTATTTAGAATTGAAAAACTAAATGAAAAGTTGACTGTGTGACATCCAAGTCCAATGAGAAAAAAGGGTGAATTTGTTTGCGGCAACGTTCTCATTGTGGCATCAAATTATTTTTCAGTGCAGTTGAAGTAGTTTTTTTTTAATTTCCAACATTTACAATTTATATTTAACCGTGCCTTGAGTAAAGGACGTCATATCCCATATCGAATATTCAAAATTTTAAATAATTGGTTTACCACAACGCCCGTGGTTAAAATGACGACACATTCGATTTTCAAAAATATTGTGCACAAAGAGCTGGCGATTTTTCCGGCATAAATAATTTGCTCTAGAAAAATTTACCGAAAATCCTAATTTTTTTAAAATATTGGCATCATATCTAAACTATTCCTATCTATCCTATGGACTCCTAATATACATATTTTTAATTAAACACGAAAATTGTAAGTATAACTATATGTATACATATATACAGAAAAAGCAGAAGAAAATAACCAAAACTCACCTGGTGTAATGGGTTGATATTCTTGTTGAGGCAGTAGGAAGCATGTCAGTACCTTAGTAGAAACATTTGGAGAAAATAATAACAAAATCAAGTATAAAACTATTAGTTTTTAATTTTTTGTATGTATGTACTAGATATGTATATGTACAGATAATGTAATAAAGCACTAACATTTTTAGCAAAAAATACTTTGAATGTATGAACTAATGTTTCGTTTGATATAGTGGTTGCCAGATATACTTTTGGCGCAAAAATTATTAAGCGCTGTCCTTCCACTCACTATTGAGATCGGCTATAAGAGCTTAATGTAAAGGGTGTTTTTTAGACGTGTGGTTTTCAATGACGCAATACTTTTTTCGGAGTTGATCTTTTCGACAGCCGTTACTTTATTTATACTTAGTTTGGTTTGCCATTTCATAATAAACAGACTAATAGTGCAAACAGTCACCGCCTTAACGTGTGCCGTTTCTGTTTAATGTGAGATACACAAAATTCAGCAAAACTTGTGCTCGTGTATATATGTACGTTTGCTTGCATCAACAAAATGTTGCCAATAATTTGTTTGCATGCATACTTTTACACGCATCCGCTTTATCAATTACATTTTTTCATAGTAAAATAAATCAAAGCCAAAAACCAACAATTCAAATAGTCAATTTATCTATAATTAACATTACTAAACATCGCTTTTACGTTATATATAACATTGTATTTGTATTTATTTATTTATTTCATATTAATATTTTGTACAACTAAGACTATTGAGTCTTTTATATGTCCATCAGCAAGCACTTACTTATGGTGGCCGCTGTGGTCGAGTTGGTAACGGTGCGTGCTATAACTTGATATGCCGGTGAGTTCGAGGTTCGAATCTCAGTCAGAGCAAGTAAAATCTTAATAATAGAAAAAGTTTTTTCTAATAGCGGTCACCTCTCGCCAGGCAATGGCAAACCTCCGAGGGTATTTCTGCCATGAAAAAGCTTCTCATTAAATACATCTGCCTTTCGGAGTCGGCACAAAACTGTAGGTCCCTCCATTTTTGTGGTATAATATAAAGACGCACACCACAAATGGTAGGAGAAGCTCGGCCAAGCACTGAGCTATATATAGTGTACGCGCCAAAATTATATATAAGCACTTACTTATATTCATACACAAACATAATTTAATATATTATAACAATAATTAAAACTAATTGGTATTATAACATTAATTTATTGAAAAATAAACAAACGAAAGAAGTGCGTAGATTAAGAATAGAGAGTAGATAGTAAAGAGATCAACGCCAGGATTATTTTAGGTCAGATGTCAAACGACACGTTCGATGTACATACATACATACAAAAGTATTATCTTTTTGAAGTTTATTCTATTCAGTCCAGTTTTGACGGTTTCCGGAATCAAGTTCCACAGTCTAACAGCGCTGATGAAAAACAGTCGCTCAGAGGCAAGAGAATTATATTTAGGGACGACCAAGCGGTTATGCCGCTGTGATTTCGTTAGCTAAGTTTTTCATACAAATATTCAGCGGTTTTCCATGTCAACAGTTTATACATAAAAATACAGTTTCTCGCTGCTTAGTAATTAATAAAGCTGTAGCCCAGAATTTTATCCCGCCATGGCGATATGTGATCATATCGTCCGATGCCATATACATAACGTGTTACGTTATTGCATGCTACATTCATTTTGTTTATCCACCTTGAATCAAGTTTGCTATAGACTAATTCAGAGTAAGTAAAATGTGGCACAATTAGCTGCATAGCAAGTTTGCGTCGTGTTTCCTGTGGCGTAAATGTGGCAGAGATTTTGAGCCTTCGCAAGATTAAGTAAACATTACTTAGCACTTTATTAAGATGGTCACAACAGCTTAACTTATTATTTATAATAAAGCCCAAGTTCCGAATTTTGTCAGTTATCATGAGCGTAGCAGCATTTAAACATAAACTATTCTTCTTCGCCCAGTAAATAATTGAAGACAGGTCACTATTAACTTTATAGCATAAATCTGCAACGAGACCAATCCGGCTTGAGAGGTATAACTGAATATATATAAAATTAAATTTTTCTAAGTTTCTTTTGTTAATGATTTTTAAATGCGCTGTTGGAGTAGACACGTACACGTCACGCGGAACCGGCAAACGAACACGATGGTGAGTTTTAATTTACACAGCTCCCTCATAAGTTTGATCGTGTTAGCTGACACGTAACGTACGGCTACGTCGCTGACTGTTTGCAACGTTCTGTGAATGGGCGCAAAACGAGATGGCACCGATCTCGATTTTCATAAGAAATTTTTGTTCAGCGATGAAGCCCACTTTTGGTTGAATGGGTACGTTAATTAACAAAATTGTCGCATTTGGAGTGATGACAATCCACAAAGTCACTGTTAAGTGTGCGCTATGGGCAGTATGAATCATTGATCCATATTTCTTCAAAAATGAAGCCGTCAATAATGTTACAGTCAACGGAAAACGTTATAGAGCTATGATTAATGGCTTTTTCGTGCCTGAATTGGAGAATGTTGATGTGGACGACCTTTAGTTCCCACAAGAAGGAAACTTTTGGTTAGCGCATTATCTCGCGTCGTGGCCTGTGGCGTCTCCTCCAAGAACGTGCGATTTACCTCCGCTGGACTATTCTTTGTGGGGTTATGTGAAGTCGCTTGTCTACGCAGATAAGACCGAGACGATTGACGCCTTGGAAGAGAATATCTCTCGGCTGGAATTTATTCGAGCCCGAAATCATTTTTAAAACATAATACCAAATCCTTATCTTTATAATAAAGCAAAATTCTTGGCCATATCATTAAATTATATGCGTTTTATTTCTTCTTAAAAACCACATGTCTAAACAAAACACCCTTTATTTCTGCCTGAAGATTCGAAAAAATAGTGGTGCTCGAAAACGCCGACCTTTCACTGATTGAAATCGCATGGCCATGGTTGAAACCTCGAGTTAGTGAGTGCACTCCTTTAACTTAGAAATAGTGTATAAAATATATATTTTCCCTAAAGACTTGGTTAGCAAGAATGTCGCAATATTATGACGCCATTAACTTAAGTGTTTATTTTTAATTTGAAATTTAATTATTTTTGGTATTTATTCAAATCACCATCAGTTTGTTTAAGTGATTTTTAATAAAATCTTATATAGTTCATATAATAGCTTAATTCCGTATTTTCTAAATATAATAGTTACTTGTGTTTCTGAAAGCAGATCTTAAAAAATTTAGACTTTAATTCAGAAAATTTGTGTGTTTACGTATAACTGCATCAAAATCAAGTACTGCACGTAATTGTCACTATACGTATACACTAAAAAATGCGACGTAATCTCCACCCTATTTAACCAACATAGCTTTATTTTGTACTCTCTCTTGCTCTCTATTTATTTATTCGTTATTCTGCTGCGTGTGTGCTGTTGTTTAGAGCGAACACTTGAACGAACACTCACCTGTTCACCTGTTGCCTCGTCTGTGTCTGGTTGGAACGTCAACAGTGGCTGTGCCTGATTTTCAGATAACCAAACAGCTTTCAGTTGCAAATTAACCAACGTGTATGGCAGGTACTGCAACTGATTGCCGGACACGTCCAGGACATGCAACACTGAACAGTTACCCAACTCTGGCGGCAGTTTCTTTAATTTGTTATCGCGCAAACTTAAAACGCCCAAATTTGCACAATTCCCCATCTCAGCCGGCAGGCATTCCAACGCATTACGATCCACATTCAAGTTGCTTAATTTCGTCATTTGGCCAATCGATACGGGTAATTCTGATAAGAAGTTTTCGGTCAATATCAACTCTTGCATATTTTCACAACTGCAGAAAGAAAAATGCAAAAAAAAACACAATTAGCGTGAAAATGACTGAAATTAATAAAACACTGTATTACGCTTAGCGAGCAATGGCGTTAGCATGTGTACATACACACATCCATAGTCGCCTACATAAATATCACTAATGTAGATGACGTCAGATATTGATGTACATATGTACATTAGGGTGACAGTTAATATCGAAAGTGATATTTTCTTTGGTCTCAGTATTTTCTGTGTGTAGTTTTATTTAAAAAAAATTCTAGTAAAATTTCAAGGTCGTAGGAAGAGGATTAGGGGGCGCGTCGGCCCCCCAAAGTTACACAAAATACGTTTTTTCACGCAAATTCTTACTTTGACTGCTTGTAACTTTCTCTGTGTTTTTTTTTTTTAAACATTACTGGCGAAAGATGTTCATTAATATGTCTACAATAACATCTGTCAATAAAATTTTTGTCTAATGTTAATATTTAATGAAAAAAACTTAAATATAGGAGAAAAAGTACGCCTCAATGTCGATTTATTATACTTAAATAAAATTACTTATATGATTCAAATTTTGGATTTTGTTCAGATTTATTTAATTAAAGATTCATATAGAAAATTCCTTATGATTTACGTAAGAGTAGCTTCAACAATTATATACAGTAAGACCTCGCTAGTCCGAACTTCAGACTTTTTTTGTTTACTTTTGTTTTCAAGTGTAAGAATTGTCTTTAAAAGTTTGCTTCAAATTTTTTTTGCCTGTATGCTGAAGCGATCTATAATATTGACAATTGTGACCGAGAATATTCCCGTTACAACCTCAACAATATTATTCTCAATGCTTGCGTAAGCTACCGACAAAAAATCAGCACCAATGTTTCTCGGAAAATAGATTCTTATTTTACAGTTATATGCAGCAGCCGCAAACATTTTTTAATAGCATTAAATTTGCAAAAAAATCATTCGAAGTGAATATTTGAATGTGAAAAGTCGAAAATGTCTGCTAGAAATTTACGTGAACGCATATATTTAATTGGTTATTGTACCAACTCATTAACGGGAAGTAAACTACCCTCCAATATAGAAGTGTTGAAAGTTTTGTTTTTCAATTTACGTGTAGTAAAAAAAAATTTACGGGAAAGTTCAGATTTAGTTGTAAAAGAACTATTCGTGTTCTGGGAAAAAGCCCGCATTCCGGTCAAGGATAAACAACACTGCATTACAAATGTAGAGAAATTGTATAAAGAATGGCAAAGCTTTCAAAAAGATTCAAAGAAGACTTCTAATTTCCATAAGAGCAAAGTAAACACGTGGAAAGAAAAATTGGATATGCTTTTTGACGTGGCGCATGCAAGTGCATTAAAAATAATGTCGAATCAAGAAGATATTGATTTCTTGATAAGTCAACGAAAAACGGGGCGCCCAGGCTTTATGTATGGTATCGATTACGAAGAAGTACGCCGAGAGTGCCGACTTGAAGAACGCAACAACAATTTATTACAACAAGTGGAGCGGAATAATCGTGAAATTGCATTAATTGGTTCGTTGTATGTTATTGTTTATTTTTTATTTTCTTTAAATTAAGTCGTTTTTATTAGATGAAACTGCAGAGTTGCTGTCATCTGAATCTTCAGAGAATGATAACAGTTTTCCAGATATGGAATGTGACCCACGTTGTAGTCAACCTCCAGCCAAAAAATGTAGGGGAACAAATAAAATACTAACACCAAAACTGGCGGCCGCACTCGATGTCTGTAAAATCAGTGACAGACATGCGGTTCATCTAATAAGCGCAGTCGTTGAAGCTCTGGGTAATAATGTTGAAGATTATATTTTAAACCGAACGTCTGTACACCAGGAAAGGGAACAAATCCGTGAAGAAAGAATTTCAGCATTAAAAAAGAAATTAAAATTAAATGAGCTCGACGCTATCTGCCTTCATTGGGATGGTAAACTTTTGCCGGCGCTGACGGGAAATGATAAAGTTGATAGGTTGCCTATAATAATATCGAGCGGTAAAGTTGAACAGCTTCTTGAAATACCTGCACTTGATTCCGGTACTGGAAAAGAACAGGCATCCGCTGTATGCGATGCTATTTATGAATATGGTCTGCAAAATCACATCAAAGCTTTAGTGTTTGATACAACAGCGGTCAATACTGGGCGTTTCAATGGTACCTGTACGTTAATTGAAAATAATTCACAAAGACAACTTTTATGGTTACCATGCCGTCATCATATATACGAGATTGTTTTAAGATGCGTTTTCGAAGAAAAAATAAGCTGTTATGGAAGTCCAAACGTTAAAATGTTTGAGAAATTTAAAAATGCTTGGGCTAAGATTGATGCTAAAAACTATGAGTATGGCATCAACGATCCAACTGTCAAGACGTACATGAAAGAGTCTGCCGTTCGCATTATCGGTGCAGTAAATAATATCTTGGAAGAAAAACAACCCAGGGAAGACTATAAAGAATTCTTGGAACTCACTTTGCTCTTCCTGGGTCAAAAACCAGAAAAGACACATCCAAACAGCCTAATGTTTCGATCGACAGGAGCTGTTCACCATGCAAGGTGGATGGCAAAAGCGATTTACTGTCTAAAAATATTTTTATTCCGTAACGAGTTCCAGCTTTCAGCAACTGAATTAAATGGGCTTCGTCAAATTTGTGTTTTTATTGCTGAAGTCTATGTCGAAGCGTGGTTTTCTGCTCCTTTGGCCATTAAAGCGCCATATCAAGATTTTTTATTTTTACAAAAACTTGAAAACTTCAAAAAAATTGATGCTGCTATATCTTATGTTGCTCTTAAAAAGTTCAGGAACCACTTGTGGTATTTAAGCCCTGAGGCGGTTGGTCTTGCATTTTTTGACAGCAACGTATCCCTTTTTTCAAAACAAAAAATGGTGGCGGCTTTGGAAAATGATTTTGAACAAGAGCAAAACACAAAGCGAGCTACAATAAATGATAGAGAAATCGTTGGAATAATCCATGACGGAATTGAACAGTTCGTCTCTGCCGAAACAAAAGCATTATTTGAAAGATTTCAAATAAATACTGATTTTTTTAAATTAAACCCAGACAAATGGGAGCAGGACCAATCTTATTGTAAAGCGGCTGAACTGATGAAAAAATTAAATGTTACAAATGACACTGCCGAAAGGGGGGTTAAATTGATGGAAGAGTATAATAAACTATTTACCAAAAATGAACGCCAAAAACAATTTGTTTTAAAAATTGTTAGCGATTACCGCCATCGGTTTCCGGACTGTAATAAAAAGACATTGTCTCAAGTGCTTTAAACAAAATAATAAAAAGAGAAATCATATACATAAGTAGTTTTATTTAAGTATAATAAATCGACATTGAGGCGTACTTTTTCTCCTATATTTAAGTTTTTTTCATTAAATATTAACATTAGACAAAAATGTTATTGACAGATGTTATTGTAGACATATTAATGAACATCTTTCGCCAGTAATGTTTTAAAAAAAAAACACAGAGAAAGTTACAAGCAGTCAAAGTAAGAATTTGCGTGAAAAAACGTATTTTGTGTAACTTTGGGGGGCCGACGCGCCCCCTAATCCTCTTCCTACGACCTTAAAATTTTACTAGAATTTTTTTAAAATAAAACTACACACAAAAAAACACTGAGGCCAAAACAATAAAGAAAAAAAAAATACTCCATACATTTAATTGTCACCCTAATGTACATACATACATATATTTTTAAAGCGGATAAGAGTTTTACGTGTATGTATGTACATATTTCTATGTTATCATTGAGAATAATTTAAATTAATTTTTTATATTTTTAATAAGCGACCTACTACAGGGAGTTTCTTTTCCAAACAAAATCAACAAAGCAGTAGAATATATCCCTCCGCTAATAAAATTTAACTGCGATATTAGTTAAACCTAAAATAGTAAACTGTCACTTAGGACCGCTTTAACAGTGCAAATTTAACCAACAATCCAAAGATACTAAAAATCTAGAGTTAACCTTCAGTTGTAAGTTATCTCTCTACTGTTATAACGGCCCTTAGTATAAGAAAATATTTAAGTAATTCATTAAATCTTGCTGAATGTTTTTATAATTTATGTATATTTTATAAAAAAATAAATTTCGAACAATTTTACATACATACATATGTATAATAGGAGAAGTGTCATATCAAAATTGTATTGTAATTGAGTACATTCTCTATCAAGAGCAATACAAATCTAATTTTTAAACTTTCTACCAAATTTACAATAATTTAACTTAATTTCAGAACATGCTTATGTATTTCGATAATCGGTTTTTGAATTTTATATTTTGAAAATATATTTTAACAAACTTAATATTCTTTTTTGAAGATATTTTCTTGTCGGAATTTCGTCCTCAATTTGAGATCAGCCTGATCACTGAGCTTGTTAAAATCAATTTTCATAATACAAAATTTAGAGCTTAAAAAATAATAGAATTGTTTTGAGAATGCAGCTCATTCAATTTCAGTATAATAAAGAGCAGATTTCGGATTATCGGCTCTCAAACACTTACAAAAATTTAAGCTATAAAAGTACATGCTCAAAAGAATTAAAAAAAAACGTTTCACAATTTTGATTAAGTATTTATACATGTTTAGGGTATTCCCAAGGTGTCGTAAAATGTCGTTAAGCTGTAGTTATAAAAATTTTGGGTTGCTCAAAAATTTTAGTTTTATTTTTTTGTTTTTGTTGGCTTGGCCAGAAAACGGATGTAAATTAACACAACTCTATTTTTTTAAATTTTATGTCTTTGGATTTATGAAATTGGATTTTAAAGTAATTTTTTTTTTTTTGGAGAATAAATAACTTCTAATTAAAATAATTTAAATTAATAAGAAAAAAAAAATTTCTCAATATGTGGCTGTGCTATAATTGTCGAACGCAGTGTTTTTATAAATTCCATCAATGAAAAAAATTTTATGTAGTATGTCCCGCAATTAATTTGTACTGAAAATAATGATTCGGATTAATATGGCAAATTTGAAAATTTTTTCAAATGGAAATTATTCTTTCTCATATTAATAATAATAATAATCACGCCAAAAATATCTGCACGCGGGCGCTCGTGACGGCATTGTTAGGTGATAAGAACAAGTAATAACTCAATAACTCATACTACAAAATTTTTAAATAATTGTGGATAACAAAAAGATTTAAATTCTTTATACAAATAATTCTAAATAACAAATGCAAATTTATTCTCGTTTTCCGTTATCCAAATATATAGTTTTCTGATAACACCCATCTCTGACTTATAAGAAGTTTCAAATTAATACTTACGACCCTATTGTTGGGTTTAATTTTTGAAGACGATTCTGATCCAGTTTGAGAATTGTTAGTCTACTCAATTTAGCAATCCCATCGGGCAGGGTTTCAAGTAAATTTTGTGCTAAATCCAAATCAGTTAAATTTATGAGTCCACCGATTTCATTTGGTAGTTTTTCTAACCTGCAATAAAGAAGTTGAGTAAACACATGAGTTCGCATAAGCAATTGAATTGAAAAAAAAAAAATGCCGAGCAAAACTTACCGATTTTCGGAAACATCAAGATATGTTAAATTGGACAGTAAACCAATCTCAGGCGGCAGCCTTTCTAACTGGTTATGGTCTAGCCAGAGCTCATGCAAGCCGGGTAAATAGCCCAAATATGGTGGCAGTTCCTCGATTTCATTGTCACCCAAATCCAAACGTTTAAGCTTAGTCAGTTGTCTTATCGATTCGGGCAAATGTTTCAACAAGTTCTCACGCAACTCCAATGATTCTAACTGTGTTAAACTGGAATTGAAAGAGTCTTATAAGTTTGCGATTCTTCTCTGTGGTAAATTTTATATTGTATCAGAAAAAAATTGCTTTTATAATTATTACCATTTATAGATATTTTATGTCTTTTTTTACATGTATAGGGTTTTCCAATAGACTTGATATGATTTCTAAGTGTCGTTTCGGCCATTTTTAATATCTGTCATTTTTTTTTTATTGTATTCATTACTGTTTACAATTTCATCATGGAAAGATATACGCAAGAACAACATTTACAAATTATTCAATTTTATTAACAAAATAATCTGTCTCCAATTGCAACTTTTTTAAGAAAATCATCTTATCTGATGAGGTTCACTTTAATCTGAGTAATGCGGTAAATAAACAAAACTGTCGGTTCTGGTGCGAAGAAAATCCACAAATTATTCATGAACAACCATTATATTCACCTAAATTGACAGTTTGGTGTGGTTTTTGGTCTGCTGGATCATCGGTCCGTACTTTTATGGCCGCAATTGGAAGAAGTTGATCTTGAGAACATCTGGTTCCAACGAGACGGAGAGAAAAGTTTAGAGATTCGATTATTTCAAGAAAATGTGACACTGAATGTCCTCCAAGAAGTTGTGATTTAACACTATTCGACTACTGCTTGTGCGGTTATTTGAAGTCATTGGTCTTTAGCAATAAACCAGGCGGTCTTCAAGCTTTAGAAGTCAATATCGATTGTACTTCACATTAAATAAAAAACATTTGAATTTCCTTAACAATTAGTGTTTTTTTTGTAAAGAAATCATATCACTCTTATTGGAAAACCCTTTATTATATATTTATAGCTATATTACATATGTATGTACCACATGAATTTTCTGAAAAATTTTATTTTTCTGAAAAATTTTATTTACATTAAACAGGTAGCAGCATTAAAGAAAATGTATAATGGTATATTTTGTGATTTGTTGTGGTACGCGTTTCTAAATTTTTCCTGAAAAACTCATTAGTTTCCAACGCAAACAGTGCAAGACACATCGTACTACAACGGATCCTCTGCTCCTGGTCACAAAATTATGGAAAGACTCACTAGTATGCCTTCAAAAATGCAAACTGTTTGCAGAAAGCGGCATGCCGAAGCTATGTTCTGGATATTAAAAACAAGATCCGTATTTTATAACACAATGTCCCATTTCTGCGTTTGTGCATATGTACGTATGTATGTATGTATGTTTCCAAATCACGTTAACGCAAAATTTGTATAAATTGGAAATTATATTATACAAAATGTAAACAAAGATGGCTTTGTAAACAAATTTTTTTTTGTTTTTGAAAAAAAAAATTGTTTTGTAAACAAAGTTTGACTTGTTATGGACCACATATAAGAAAAAACTATAATAAGCTGCTATCATTATACTACCTGTTTATTGTACCATGATGCATATTTATAATTTTATAGTTATAAATATAATCAATCATTTCACCAAATATCATGTCATAAATGTTTACTGAAACATTACATTAGGGGTGCAATGGGGTACAGTGGTGCTTCTAAGTATGCGGTTACGTCCACGTTCGTGCACCCTGGGCAACGTGAGCAATCCATGTGCGAGATACGGTATCCAACCCGTGTGGAGCCGTGGGTCACGGCTAATAAATAGGGAGCTTTAGTGAGCCACTCCGACATATTTAAGGGTCCACTAAAGTTCGCAGCGTCTGTGCACCAGGAGGTGCGGCTGCAAGCGGGCGTCTGTCTTGGAGCAAGCGGCTCACTATATAAAAAAGTTTTGAATTTTAATCCCCAGCAATGGGTTGTGCGCAGGGCTTGGGACCCGCCACGTAAAAAAAAATATCCAATAAAAATCAATGCAAAGACTCGGACAGGACCCCCCTTTTTAGATGACGACCACACCAAACGATTTAAGGACCATGATTTGAGAGTATGCACCTGGAATGTCCGAACATTTAATTGGAAAGGTGCCTCTGCCCGGCTGGTAGATGTCCTCGGCAGAGCAAAGGCTGACATCATCGCCATCCAACAAATGCGATGGACGGGGCAAGGGAGGAAAACGGTAGGCTCCTGCGACGTATACTACAGCTGCCATGTAAAGAAGCGCAAATTAGGTGTCGGATTTGTGGTGGGAGAGAGACTTCGCCGTAAAGTACTGTCGTTCACACGTCTCGCCACAATCCGCATAAACACGAGATTCTTCAACATCTCCCTGATTTGCGCACATGCCCCGACGGAAGAAAAGGACGATTGGACCAAAGATCGCTTCTACGAACTGCTGGAGCGCACTTCGAACGCTGTCTCCAACACGATATAAAAATCCAGGTTCCAGCATACGAGCAAACATCGGGCTACGTGGCTGTCTCCAGATGGTAAGACATGAAACCAAATCGACCATGTTGTGATAGATGGAAGGCATGCTTCCCGTGTCCTAGATGTGCGCACGATACGAGGAGCCAACATCGACTCGGACCATTATCTTGTCGCAGCCAAGATACGCACGCGCCTATGTGCGTCAAAAAGCGTGCGGAAATGGACACAAGGAAAGCTCGACGTCGGAAAGCTGCAATTACAACAGACAGCCACGCACTTCGCTACTCCACTCGCACTTCGCTACTCGACTCGCACTTCGCTACTCGACTCGCACTCCTGCTCTCGGAGAGCACTAATCAGCACAGCGAGAGCAATGGAACCACATCTCTTTCTCTTTACGTAGTGCCGCAACAATCTATTGGTTTTTAGCGAGCCCGGAATGAGGAATGTCGCGTTACCACGGAACGGAAAGATGCTGCCAGTCAGAAAGTACGACGGCTCACAGAAGGTTTTAAGACCGGGGCGAATTCCTGTGAGAACGACAACGGCGACCTGGTGACTGACGTTCAGAATGTACTTAGTTTATGGAGGGATTACTTTTTCTCACTACTTAGTGGTAGTGGCAGAGACCACATTGGCTGCCAGCTGAGTTATTCAAATACGGCGGAAAAGAGTTGGTAAAGCGCATGCACCAGCTTATCTGCAGAGTATTGTCGGACGAATGCATGCCTACTGATTGGAATTTAAGTGTACTTTGACCAATCCACAAGAAGGGTGATACTGCAATTCACGCCAATTATCGCGGGATTAGTCTTCTTAACATCACGTATAAGGTTCTGTCGAGCGTATTGTGTGAGAGACTAAAGTCCACCGTCTATGAACTGATTGGGACTCATCAGTGTGGCTTTAGACCTGGTAAATCTACTATCGACCAGATGCCCACCGTACGCCAGATCTTAAAAACACCCAAGAAAGAAAAATCGGCACGCACCACCTTTTTGTCGACTTCAAAGCCGCTTTCGACAGCACAAAAAGAAGTTGCCTTTATGCCGCAATGTCTGAATTTGGTATCCCCGCAAAACTTATACGGCTATGTAAAATGACGTTGAGCCGCACCACAAGCTCCGTCAGGATTGGGAAGGACCTCTCCGAGCCGTTTGATACCCAACGAGGTTTCACTTACGGTGACTCTTTGTCGTGCGACTTGTATAACCTTATGCTGGAGAAAATTATTCGAGCTTCAGAACTAAATCGGTCAGGCACCATCTTTTATAAAAGTGTGCAGCTGCTGGCATCATCGGCCTTAACAACCGCACAGTTTGTTCTGCCTTCTCAAAACTGGATAGAGAAGCAAAGCTATAGCACATGTAATTAGAATGAGTGACGTACATATATGATAATAACAACTTGCAAATAATGTAAATATTGATTTGATGTGTATAAATTCAAACGGAAATTAGGCTCCTATACGTAGGTACGTATGTACATACATATGTATGTCAGAGCATGGAACCAAAGCTAAAATACGCTAAATAAAATATGTTGTAACTGAAATATGTACATACATACGTATGTACATACTTATGAAGATCCATCTACGAAGAAAGTATTTTTTTGCGCCTAATAATGAAAACACAGTAAAGGACTAACAATCTTCTTTCCAAAACATTTTTAGTTTTAAAAATAGGTTGGAAAATAGTCGAGTTTTCAATAGTTAAGTGCACCAAGTACGAAAAAAACGGGTTTTCCGAATAAAAAAAAATGGAAGGTTCAGGGAATAAAATAACACTTTTTTGATGCTATACTCCACTAAGTTTTTCCCGGGTATATTTCAAACAAAATTTTTTTGCCGCACTGTGTAATATATGCATATAAGTGAATATGATTTCTTCGGTTTTTGACCTATATCTTAAGTCAGAGTTGCCCAATCTTAAAGAAAGTATATATATTTAAATTCTAGACACTAAGACCAATCATCTGGTACCTCATTTATTAAAATCGGATTAACGGTTTGTTCGTTATGGGACCAAGCCTTTTATTTTTGACAAAAAAAATATTTGGCTTGGTTTAACTGTTATTTTCTGACTGAAAAAATAAAAGTCAAATGTTTACTGAAATTTTGCAACAAAAAATTTTTTAGTCAAAAAAATACTTTTTTTATCAGACTTTTATTATAAAAGTCATAACTGGTTGGGTCCCTGGGCACAGTTATAAATTTGAAAAAGTAGAGGACTACTTAGGAACCAGCATTAACATCAATAATAATGTCAGCCTCGAAATCCAAAGGACGATCACTCTTGCCAACAAGTACTACTTCGAACTGAGTAGGCAACTAAGCAGTAAAGTCCTCTCTCGACGGACAAAAATCACGCTCTATAAGTCTCTCATTATGCCCGTCCTAAAGTATGGCGCAGAAGCATGGACGATGAAGATATCTGATGAGAAGGCTCTAGGAGTGTTCGAGAGAAAGATTCTCCGAAAGATTTATTGGCATTTACGCCTTTTCGATGGCGAATACCGAATAGATATAGTGCAGCGAATTAAGATCCACCGGATTCGCTGGCGAGGTCATGTCTTTAAATGGATGAAAGCGCTCCAGCTCTAAAAGTATTCGACGCTGTACCCGCCGGTGGTGGCAGAGGAAAGAGGAGGCATCCTCTGCGTTGGAAAGACCAGGTGGTAAGGGACTTGGGTACGCTTGGTATTTCCAACTGGCGCCAGTTAGCGAAAGAGAGAAATAACTGGCGTGCTATGCTAAGCTCGGCCAAAATCGCATAGGCGGCTATCGAGCCAATGAAAGAAGAAAAAGAAACATTAAATGTTTGGGTAGTGAAGCAACAACTTCGGAGAACGCCCAATGCATCTTCTAAGATACAAGTTTTTTTTTTGCAAATAACTTCTTAAAAAAGTTTTTTTTTTTTTGAAAGTCCAATAAGAATATATATTAAGCTCATAGATTTGAAAACATAAGGAAGTTTTGAACATTATTTGGCGTGGCCTTGCATTTAAGGGTTAATTTTTTCATGGACATTAATATATATACATACATACATATGTACATACATATGTTTGTCAAACTTAACTTACCATCCAAAATCGACTGGCAATGTTGTAAGTGACATATCATTTAAACCTAAAACTGTTAAATTTTTGAGTTGAGAAAATCCCGCAGGTAGTTTTGGAATCGGATTTGAGCTAAAATCAGCAACCTGCAGGCTTTGCAGGTGTTTGATGTCATCAGGAATGTCTGGAATATCTGAAAAGAAACGACAAAAATTAGAAACTACTATGTGCATATATTTAGAGTTAAAAGATATTAATTATGTATATTTAATGATTACTTTGTATTTTAAACAGTCACGGCAAATTTTTAATTGATTTATTTTATCGATAGTATCAATGGTTTCACTCTTCTCTCGATGGCTAATCGAATTTAAGATTAGGGAAATACAAAAATTATCGATTTTTGTTGTAATCGATTTTTTTTTTCTTATTCTTGACTTTTGTAATGGATTTAATAAAAGTAAACATCGACTTTGAATAAATTGATTATATGAATTTTTAAAAGATTTTTGTAAATACTGCTGTCATCTGTGCGATTTTTGAAAAAGGGTAAATGTAAGGGAAAACTGAATGCGTTTTTTAGTTTTTAGATATTCTGAACATTTCTAATAATTCTAGTTCTCTTTACTTTTTGACGTGAAATGATTTGTTTTGTATTTTAGTCTTGAGACCAAACAATTGTCGTAATATTTCTTACTCTTATTGTTTTTTACTATTTTTACTGCATTAAAATATTTAATAGGACTGGAAATGTGTATATAAATAATTCTTATCTGTATTTATAATCTAAAAGTCGTCCTTTTGGTTATTTAGTTATACTTATCTTATTATCTTAAAACGGTTTTTATTTGAATCAATTGTTCATAATATAATATATAATATATATATATAATTTTGGCGCTTACACTATATAGCTCAGTGTTTGGCCGAGCTTCTCCTACCATTTGTGGTGTGCGTGTTTATATTATACCACAAATGAAGGGACCTACAGTTTTGTGCCGACTCCGAATGGCAGATGCATTTAATGGGAAGCTTTTTCATGGCAGAAATACCCTCGGAGGTTTGCCATTGCCTGCCGAGGGGTCACCGCTATTAGAAAAAACTTTTTCTATGATTAAGATTTTGCTTGCCATAACTGAGATTCGAACATCAAACTCACCGGCATATCAAGTTATAGCACGCTCCGCTACCAACTCGACCACAGCGGCCACTAATATGTCGAATAAGCATTTTTCGTAGAAAAAATCAATGTATATACAAAAATTGAATATTTCTTCAAATATACATTTTTTACAAATCGATTTATATTGAAAAGAAAAAATTTATTATTGAATAATCAATTTTTTTCGCCTCGGGGTCACATCCCTATTTAAGACTGTCTTCAATTGATTCAAATTCTTGAGAATATTTTCCCTACTTTCATTTTTATTTGATTGCTCGCCTATATGGAAAGAGGTTTAATAATTTTTTTAGGCAGAAATAGTTTCTGATAATAATTACCAATTACTAAAATCATTCAAATTACTCATCTCTAAAAAATTAGGGACATAAAAAATTATTATTAAAAAGCCTAAAATAAATAACTGTATCAAAAACGAAAATAAGAACTTTCACCTGATTAATTAAATACTATGGCCCATAGCTACAAGGCAAAAACCATTATCGATGGTCCGACCATCGGTAGGTTTGCAGCTCTACTTGAAATTCTGAAATGTTGAAAACATGGGTGCTGTCATATTACATTAAAATCTCAATAATAACTCACGTAGTTGAGTTCAAAAAATTATACGAAAATCAAACTGAAATCAATGACTTTAAACAAATTCCCAGCTTATAATTGCTTACAGCATTCGAGCGGTTAAGCCTATTATAGTTTACCATTATTGTATTCGTTTATGAGAAATCTAAGTTATCGATATTCTAAACGTTCTTTTTCAAAACACTTTTTCCCGATAACTTATAGTTTTAACTCTAAAGGTAAGAAACTGCAAGCTTAAGTTTCGCCAATTCTTCATACTTCTTAATCGAAGGAATGATAACATGCTCGGAACAGACCAACTATTTTCGGTTGAAATACTGTTCAATAGGCAACAGATAACGGCATTGATGCAGTGAAATTATGTGCTAGAGTGTCACGAGTGTGGCTAAAAATATAATGAGTCAATTTGTGAAATATTCTTAAATTTAGCTACAAATTAATATAATTAATTAATTTGTATAGGTCCAATGGAAGTAATTTCTCTTTATCAATTTCTTTACTGTTCCATAATCGTGATACTTTCATAATTTATGATCACGATCCACTGAACTAAACATAATACAAGAGATAGCATATAAAGCAAGGTTACGTAATTTATGATTTTCTTCAATTAGCTGCGAGGGCTAGAAAAGAGAGGTGTGGGAGTGGTTTGGTGAATTAGATATTAGGTTCTTAAGGTTTGCACACAAACAAGTCATTGCTCAGATAATAATCAAATTAAAATCACTGTTATAATGTAAAAATTATAAGGCTAATACAATGCAATTTGTATAAACAATTTTAAAATTTGAAATCATTAAAAGCATAGACTCCTTTTCATCAACACTGGATGGTGTCACAATTTTTTTCAGGACATCTGAATCATGGGATTTCTTAAAACGATTTTTAGCATTTTTGCTGCAAAATAAAAAATATACTCTGTGGAAAGCAATTTTGCAAGAATATTGCAAAAGTAACTGCTTTTTCAAAACCAGTTTTAAAAATTGGCTAATATAAATTAATGCCACGCAATTAGGTGCTTCTCTTTTCAGTGCGTGGTAATACACACATTTATTAAAAAATTAACAATTCGCTTAAATAAAACTGTAGCACGGAATAAGCTCAACAATTTCCTCAGGGTTTTATTTGATGATAAAATGGCTGTGTGGGAGAAAGTTTTTCAAAATTCAATCAAATTAACAAAAATGTAAAGTGACGAAAACGACACTGAAGATGGCACCACGCCGAAAGCGGTATGTCACAAAACCAAATTTGACAAGGGATGACGGAAAATCGTTCCAACATACATCAAATTTCCACCCTGTCGGAAATTCAGAAGAAAATCAAAATACATGTTTTAAAAACCCCTATTCCGGCACGGAATTAGGTACATTGTAAACAAAATATGTACATAATTAGGTAAATGAGAAATATCAATTTTTAAGTAATAAAATATATTTACATGTATTTAGATAGTACACAAATCAATACACAGATGTTTACCGAGTGCCAAAATCAAATCTTAGTTCCAAAAAGTCTTATGATTTAAATTTCACAGCCTAAAGAATATATGTATATGTACATACATGAATCCTTAACATTTTGCTTACCCACCTTCACATGACATGCATACTATCTGAGAAACCACTTTTTAACTGCCCAATAATTTAAAAATATATCCCATACGTACAATCAGAATTGAAATTATTACCCTTTAAAATTTTTAGTTTATTCTGGTATTTTTATTTGCAAAGTAAAACGAAACATGAGTTCAGGTATAGTAAGTTTAGCCGTGAGATTCCATTCGGCACAATTTTCGTCGCATCATCGATCTATTTGCCATGTTGATTATGCAATTTACTACCGCCACTTAAGAAGTTTCACTTCAAATAATAAATTTGTTGCGTATAAAGATATTAAGTTCATTCTGTTTAATATAATAAAATTACTATTAATATCTGTAAGTTTTGTTGAGGGAGTTTCGAAATTTCTTCACCATAACGGATGAAAAAACCCTACATATTTTAATCGCTACATGTGGTGGGCGTATCTGAAACCACTTTCAACCAAATTTAATATTCTGCTTTTTTAAGTAATTAAAAGCGATACACTTTTTATTTTCCGTTCTTCAACATGGGATTCGTATCAGTCGTCAAACTTTTTCAGATTTCCATAAGTATTTCTCTCGAAATCGCAGCAAGCTAACTGTTTTTGACCACATTTTATATGCGAGCGCGATACCGTGCGACACATCGGACACAAGAGGTGCAAAGAAAATGAAAACAGTCCACTGAAGAATACAGGTAGTAAGAAAACAGAAAATCGTTTCTCTATAGAAAAAAGCAATAATACGATAATAGTCAATGAAGATAAGCAGTTGAAGTAAATCGATTTCAGTTAATGCCTTAGCCACAAGGATGCAGACCTTGAACACCCATCACCCAGTCAGTATTTGAATTTTGAATTATCTTTCTGCTGAGTAATTTTTTTTTATTACTTTTGGTGACTAAATACGGAGTTATACATAAACTGAAAGAGTGGTCAAATATTTTATTCTTGCTGATGACTAAATGCTGAGTTATATTTTAGTTAAAAGAATATGAAAGCTCTCGTAGATTATAGATAATTTTTTTACCACTTTTTCGCATTAACTTCCACTGTTTTTTGCGTCGAAGTTTTCATCAAGCCCTTTTGGTTTTAAGACAATTTTGAGCTTTAAAAATAAAATAATAATATCCGGATGAAGAAAAAAAGTAACTTAACTCGAACTCGATCAGAATAGAAAAGGCGGTTATAGCGCCAATTAAGAATAATAAATTTAAAAATGATAAGTATTATAAAACAGACTACGAAAAGTGGCAATACCGGCTAAAAAATGCCAAGCAATATCAAAACTTATTGTTATCGTAAAAAGTGACGCAAATACAAAATTGTGATCAGAATTATGAACCAACAATTATCCACAGATTTGACTACAAATTTAATGAAATACAGATGGAAATTATTTAGAATTTCGCAGTTAAAAAAAATTTAGTTTTGGCAGTGCCCGATGTTATGTAAATGAAAGCCTGAACTTTCTAATACAACCCCACAAAAATTTTACTTCGTTCATCCATTTTCGTTAATTTTTTCGCTGTGAAATTACCTATTTTTCCACTGGGTACAGAACAAATACTCTTACCATATACACATAAACAAGTCGAAACAAGCGCTCAGGAATTAAAGCAAAAGCAGCATACATTTAGTACATGCATAAACATACACATGGGTAGAACAGGAGAAGGCAAAACAATAGTTCAGAGGGTGGCACAAGAGGCTTGCTGATGAGGGTATGTAATTTTCCCGACAGAGAACAACGAATACTACGATAGCAAAGAGAGAGTGAATGTAACGTGTTCAACACAGAAACATCCTTTCCCATTATTTTTCTATTGACCTAGTTTCTGTACTGCCATCACGTCAGTCGTGCATACCCGTCTCGATTGTCCCGTTTCCTTGTTCGCGGATGCGATTGTCTTGACTTTGCTGGCTGGCGTACAATGCGTGGCGATGACCATGATGGTGGAAACGATAGGGTAGAGGTCGGTTATGATGTGAAGTTTATTCAATTGTTATTGTATTAATAGATGTTGACTGCTACAATAATAAATATATTGTGATACAAAGCAAAAACTTTTCGAAATTAGACTGTGGACCATTTGAAAAATATAGTACAACCAACACTTTTGGTGATAAAGCAAACGTAAATCAAACGATATTATTTGACTTCTTTAATAAAACCCCCCAAAGGGGACTTGTTGCATTTCATTACAATTTAAAATATTTTATTTATTTTTAATATTTTAGCCAAAAATTTGATTCAAATATATAAAAACTTATGTGCAAAACTCAGTTCAGGGTGGTTATTGCTTTCATTTCGTTTCTTGTGAAATTACATTTATGGAAATATGTTTGAGGATGGATTTAATACTTTTTCTCTCTGCAAAATTTTCTTAAAAAAAAAGAAAATTACACACACAAGTGAGAGCTAAAGGGTTTAAATGTGCACCAGCACAATTTCTTACGCCTAATACATTGTATATCTAAAGTGAGCAAACAACTTTTGATGCGATGTTCAAAATTAATATTTTTTCTTAACTCAAGTATGTATGTAGTATATACATATATATCTTATATGTATGTATATATGTATGATGTTGCATTCATCCAGCACAGTGCTCAGTAAATTCAACTTATGCCATATATTTAGTTTAGTAGCTTAAGTTCGATATGGTTTGCCTCGTAAATAAATTACATATTTTTTAATATGTACGTGCATTTATACACTGAAGTTGATATGAATTACTCGTTTGTGCATACTTACGGCTATGGAATTGCTAGAGGTAAACATCAATAAAGCACACAATTTTATACTGTTGCATCAAAATGAATAGGATTTAATTTCAGTGGATCCCTGCCGAAAAAAACAAGCCAGTTTTATTAATCAATATACCCTTCAGGTCAACAATTATAGTCACTCACAACTTTTTAAATAAATATCTTTTATGATAAATCCTCTACGTTAATTTTTAATAAATATTTGGTTCGTGCTATAAGTTTAACCATTTAATAATAATAATATTTTGGCGCTTACACTATAGGGATATTCGGAATTTGTTGTTTTCGTATTAATATTTACTATTTTTATAACGAATTCGGAATTACACAAGCAAATCGCGAACACACCCTGTTGTCATATCTGTCTGCGTGTTATTGTCAAATTTCCCGAACGTCCGATTTACTAGTTCAAATGTATGAAGTGGCCGCTAAGGTCGAGTGGATAGCGGTGCGTGCTATTACTCGATATGCTGGTGAGTTCGATGTTCGAATCTCAGCCAAGGCAAGTAAAATCTAAATCATAGAAAAGTTTTTTCTAATGGCGGTGACCCCTCGGCAGGCAATGGCAAACCTCCGAGGGTATTTCTGCCATGAAAAAAGCTTCTCATAAAATACATCTGCCGTTCGGAGTCGGCATAAAACTGTTGGTCCCTCCATTTGTCGTACGTCCTGAAGCGTGTGACTGAGATAAAGGACCTTGGAGTAGTGTTTGATGAACGATTTATTTTCAATAAGCATATTAATCATATAATATCAAAGGCGTACTCTGTGTTAGGCTTCGTGAGACGCAATACCTTGAATTTCTCAGATCCATACACCTTGAAATTATTGTATACTTCTTTTGTTCGGTCGCAACTTGAGTATGCAGTCTTCATCTGGAGGCCATATAACCAGCTTGCCTTAAATAGGGTTGAGCGTGTTCAAAAAATATTTCTTAAATTTGCCCTTCGATCTTTGAACTTTGTTGATCCGATACCATCATATCATTCTCGCCTCATGCTATTAAATCTTAAATCTTTAGAAAGTCGCAGATCTATACTGAGCCTATCCTTCACCTACAATATTATTAAAGGTGTTGTTGATTGCCCTTATTTGCTGGAAAAGATTAGGTTTATTGTTCCCCAGCGAACCCTTAGAACATTTTTATCATTTTATGGTGATAATGCTAGAACACTATATGCCATCAATGCCCCGATTTCGCGTGCCACTCGGCAATTAAATAGTATAAGTAATGCTGTTACGATCGACTTTTCAGTCCCAAGATCGGTTTTTTTGAATCTTTTGAACTCCATTTTTTAGTTTATAAATTATTTTTAATATTTTTAAGACTCGCGTCGGTTGGGCGGGAATGGAGGGTAAAAACCGTTGGGATTATTATTATTATTTTTATTAGAGGTGTGCGTCCTTATGCCGACTTCGAACGGCAGATGTATGTACATATTTTATGAAAAGCCTTTTCATGGCCGCTATTAGAAAACACTTTTTCAATGATTTAGATTTTAAATGCCCTGACTGAGATTCTAACCCCAAACTCAGCGGCATATCGAGTTATAGCACGCACCGCTACTCACTCGACCACAGCGGTCTCATCATTTTTAAATTTTAAAAATCGTCGGCAAACCGTTAAACTTTTTAACAAGAGTTAATTTTTGAGATTTCTTTTTTCGCCGAGGTCATTTTCTTTCATTCAACTCACGACATGACAAGTACGGCGGCCATTGAAAAAATGTAATTAGCGAGTAACTTTTAAAGTAATTAAATTTAAAGCAGGGATTGTAAATAATTCCGCACACATACATAAATACATATGTATGTACATCATTAGTGAACTTCATTTGAAGAGTTGATGAGATATTCCAGTAAAATTGTAACAAGAGAATAAATCACTTTTTCATGAATGCACCTAAAATCGGAGCTATCACTGCATTCATCATAGGAGAAAAATAAACCCAAACAAACAAACGCGGATAGAAACTTAACATATCATACTCGTATCTTATGTATTACGAGTATTAGAGCAAAAAATTCATAACAGACCGGCCGCAGCTTGTATGGAAAAAAATGTAACTGAGAAAACTAAAATCTTTCGGGTCTTAAAACGTATGCTTTGATGAAGCGTGCCTAACTTTGGATTTCCACTAGACTGCCGTATGAAAATGAACAAACGATAGTTGAGCACCTTCTGTGCAGACGTCCGGCTTTAAAGAGGAAACGTTAGGATACTCTGGAGGCGTTTGAGTACAATTTTCTGCAGGATTTAAGAAAACAGAGCCTCAACAACATTCTAAATTTAAAAAAAAGCGCTAGTTGGTTAACTCAGTTGCTATTTGAACGTTGAAATAATAATTAACTATTGGAAAATTTAAAATGGGTACCATCTTGAAATTTACTGTTCCTGAACGGGGAAATAATTTTTTTGTTGCAAAATTTTAGGTATGCAGTTTTATCGATCATTATTGACTTTTTTTTTGTATTACCTAAGCTTTTTTATGGAAAGTGTGGAGAAAGGAGGAAGAAAATCGGTTCAACTGTGCCTGTTCATAAAAAAAAACTATGTACATAGTTGAAAGCAATTGTATGACCCGCGCAAAAAAGATCGGAACACAAGAAAAATTAAAATTTCATACAAAAATGTATCGAAATTACTCGTAGATACTAGTATTGCCAGAAAATTTTGTTAGCGGTAAGTTAAAAAAATGCAAAAATATTCGTCTCAATTTCAAAATATTTTTCTTTCCCATTCAATTTTAGCACAAAAATATGCGAGTTTTAATGAAGGGCCGAAAATAATAGTTTTGTTTTTCGATGTTATAAAATACAGGAGCAAAATATTATTGTTAAAAAAAGTTATCAATGTTCTTTTGAGCCCAGGATCTCCTGGACAAGATTCCTGGAACCTTTTAATTTTCCCAACTTTTCGGAAAAAAGTCCTTGAATAAATGAAAAATTCATTATTTGATTTTTTTAGTCTACTTAATACCAAATTTGTTTCATTTGGATAAGCGGTTTGTTTATTATAGGGAGAGAACTTTAATTTCGCCCTATAAAAATATTTGACCAAGTTTAACTGCTATGTGTCTACGAATGTACTCATAAAAATAATATTACCGGAATCACTCGATCAGGTCTCCAGTCGATAGTTCCGTGTACACACTTTTTCATAATATTTCATTATGAATAATTGAAAGTGTATATTTAGCAAAATTTAAATCTTTAAAAACTTTTCTTGCATACTTATGTACATGTATGTATTCGTACATATAACATATTTTTGTAAGAGAATGTATGTACATGCATAAACATATACCTTTATATAACAATTCATTAAATGAAAATCGTCAGCAGACCATTCTTGACTATGCTCATAATGACGGAAATAGTTGGTGGTCATTAAGTTGGAATTCCGAGGCATCGGACCGAAGCAACGAACACACTCTAAAACTGCCCAGCGCCATGTCATGAAATGTAGAAAACGAGAAAAGCACAACTAAACAAGTACATCCGACTGAACAATTACAATATAAAGAGCAACACTAATAAAAACCTGAATGAGAAAATATAGGGGAAACAATGAAAAAGAAAAAGTAATAATTCGTTGACCTCTCTTTTATGCTTTGTATTCCCATACAATCACTTCGAAGCACACCAGTGGCCAACATAAATCGTGAAACATTTGAAAGCACCCTGTTCCAACATTTGTACGACTTACCATATAACATTATGAACACTTACTTATATTGTATTTCGAGCTTTGATGCAGTCTACATTCGACCCATATGAGCAGAATGCACAAGAAACCACAGCAAAAAGCGAAAATTTCATTACTGATGCGGAAGTCATTAGAAACTCAGTGCTATACGTATGTAAGTATGTAGTATACACTGTACATATGCATGTAAATATGGATGAAGGGCAATTTCTGTGCATTTATCTGTAGACGGAGTCCGGCAGGTCAATAGGTTTGAATCTGCCAGAAAACTTTAAATTCTTATGTATTAGAATGTACGAGTATACATATGTGCTGTTCTCCAGACTGGTTTGAATAAGCAAATCAAATCATCTGTGGGCTTTGAATTAACTTTTTTAACAGCTTCTCTAAGCTTACCTATTCTTAATCTAGTTAAATTATAATACTTGGGGGAACTTAAGGGAAATAGACACATTTTTTGCGTACGATATCCGTTACCGATACCAAAAAAAGGTTTAATAAATGCTAAGAAGACTTTAAACCATCAATTCTAATAATTAAAAAGTAGTATACTGCGTTCAGTTGTGGTCGTACCAACCAAAGTGACGCCGAACTTTCAGAGCGCCCAAAAGAGGTCGCCACGCCAGAAATCAACGCCAACATCCATGAAATGATAATGGACTATTAGAAGGCGTACGTTGGTCGAGGCTTAAGACGTATTAACCTTGAAAAGGGCAAAACGATCACTGCGAATATTACTCAGAGCATGATTTGTTTTTATACTTGTATTTGTTGAATCTGCTTATATTACATTTATTAAACCTTTCCCAACAACCCCAAATTTTGAACGTTGTTGGTTTAATGTCGCTTATTAAAAGGCTGGCAGAATTGTCTTTTTCGTAGCTGGGATACATTTGTTGTGTTATACGGCTGACAGACGGCAAGGTTATCTAGATAAGTAGCCTTGATTTGAATTAACTCATGGATAATCCAAATGCGCATAAGCACTCGTATAAATGCACGAAAATTATGTGCATAAGTACTGAATATTGTGATTTCAATATAGCAATGCTGCCACTTTTGACAGAAAAATACTATTGTGAACTAGCAAAATGTCTACAGCTGCTGTCAAAAGTGTTTATTATTAAAAAAAATAGCTGCAAATATTAGCAAATTACACCAAATTATAAATTAAAATGCGATTTATTGTGGGTTTGGAGGATAGTAATTAATGCAATCCAAAAGATTTAATTAGCTGCCAATCTTATTTTCCTTACTTTCCATTTTCGGCTCAATTTCATTTGTCAAATCAGCTGATGTCGAAATGCAGATAAGTGTCGTCTGTCAGGCCTAAAATATTTGCATAAGTGTCCCCGTCTGTCAGCCCTTTTACACAGGGCATTTGCCAGTGGATTTGGTTGATTGCGTAGTTTTAATTTATACTCACTATGCGGCTGTCGACTTCAGTTTGAATCATTGCTTGTCCACGGCGCTACCGTTAAAGCTTTTATCGTTTTTGTTTGGAATCTCTGGATCCTTCATGTTTTTTGCGAAGGTAAAACCACACAATTGAACACCATTATTCATATGGGCTTGATAATTGTATTTAATATGAGAATTTTATAATCTTTGTGACATTTGACCAAATTTGATATTAATTTTAAGTATAAAAGAACATATTTACGTTTCTTTCCTCATCATTTTCTTTATCAATCATAGCTGCACTAATGCCGGGAAATTTTAAAATGGTTAATTAATAACGTTTTCTAAACATCGCTAAGCCACATTTTATATTAATACTTCAGACACCGACAGATGGTTTTTTAAAATTTCGTTTCAGGACGACATGTGGAGTGGGATCGAGCAGCTGGCTCTTGGACTATACGTGCACATCTGTGCAGTCACCATTTTTCACAAATATTTTTATAAAATTTTGGAAAAATAACTTTACCCCGGTCACTTAATATCAGTTTATCAAATTTCCAAAAAATTTGGTACACAGTTAGTCCTTGTTTTTAAATACTAAAATATTGGAAAATTTGAAATCAGTCAATAACCACGCTTATCTCCTATACAACGGTATTTTGTAGAATGTAAGAACTGCGATTTTTACCATCTTAATTGATAAAAACCAATATGACGCTTAAAATATTTTTGTAACATTTTCGAAAAAATCGATGTGGCTCGCTGACTTATGGTGAAATACTGTAACACAGTACTCGGCAGAAAATTGTGTATAGTCTAACTTGGGAATATGAAAAAAAAAAAATGCATCAATCTGAACGAAATTTGGCCCACATAATACGTTTGACATCTTAAACAATATCAATGAAATTATAAACAACGATAATTTTAGAAAATTCAACGTAAGCAAGATTTTATAGAATCTAAAAGGGTATAAAAAAATCGGTTTCAACCGAACTTAGCCTTTCCTATTATTTGTTCGTTTTTTTACTTTTTCAACCAACTGACCAAGTATTACTTAAGAAAATCGAAATGGAAATTTTTTTTTTGCACATATTTTTTTTATTTATTTTTTTTTGATTCATTGCCATTTTAGCTAAGACTAAATTTTTTTTTTTTTTTTTTTTTTTTCAATTTGCAGTCAGGCTTTATCTATATACATACATACACACACACAAGCATTTGTATATTAAGCATTTGCACATTATGTAGGTGGGTATATCCAATGCCGAAAATTCCCACTAGTCGGCAACTCATATCAGAAAGATACTGTTTAAAGGTCATTAGCATTTCACAGTGTACAAAAAATTGTTTTTTTTTTTTCGAAATCTCACGCTTCTGTATTATTTTTTTACAAGTATAGTAAGTAGTATGTATTTATGTATGACACATATGTATAAATATGTATCTATAATATGCATATAATGTACCCATGTGAGGACAGCGTTGCACTCTACTTCTATTTATGTGTTTATACTTATATGCACTCGTGTGTATATATGCTTATGTACTTCGGAGTATGAACTTTCCAGTAAGTGACGACAAAATACTTATAAAGTATCAGCTGTGTTCGGAACGTATTGCAAATTGTTGATGGTTTATCCAAAGCAGATGAGATGGGCCATAATAAATTTCGTTTCCCTCACAATAGTACCACTTTTCAATTTCAATGAATGTGATTCAACAAACTTGATTTTAATATCAAAAATACCCAGTGGACTTTTTAAAACAAATTGTATGTTCGAGTATGTTGTACATTATATTCGTGGCGAGAACGCAGATATCTAAAGATAATGGTGCATAGATATAGTCCTGAGTTCAATCACATGTCTCTTCTTTTTTTGTTGATGGTTTATCCAAAGCAGATGAGATGGGCCATAATAAATTTCGTTTCCCTCACAATAGTACCACTTTTCAATTTCAATGAATGTGATTCAACAAACTTGATTTTAATATTAAAAATACCCAGTGGACTTTTTAAAACAAATTGTATGTTCGAGTATGTTGTACATTATATTCGTGGCGAGAACGCAGATATCTAAAGATAATGGTGCATAGATATAGTCCTGAGTTCAATCACATGTCTCTTCTTTATCAAATTCCCAACACGCGCAATCCCAACATTCAGAAATTTAAATTTCGGCTTTACTGATTGCTTTTCGTCACTTTAACTTTAGAGCTGGCTCTAAGTGAAAAAGTGGGCTCTCACAGGATTACTATTTACATCGGAGCTGTGTTGAAGCCTGATTATTGTGATTAAATGTACATTTTGTTAAAATTATCACTGAAAAACAGTTCCGCTAAATTTCACAAATAAACTGAATTGAAGTAAACTCGTTTATACGGTTATTAGTGAAAATAATTAACAAAATAATCGTATTGTTTTCTGCTTTTTTTGTCCGACAGGGTGAATTGTTGATATTTGTTGGATGAAGGGATGACGGAAAATCGTTTTAACAAATATCAAAATAATCGTGTTATTTGTCATTGCAATAAAAAAAAATTCAAAATTATCTACAGTATATGCCGTCGAAATGAGGAATGCCTCTCCAGATATCGCAATTAACTCAGGGTTGAAGGAGTTATAGAAGTATTTATATAAAAAAGTGATACTTATAAAAGGCCAAACGGCACACATTTTAAGGGCTATGATTTGAAAAATCGGCGCCCAAAAATTCTTGGCTACTCGACTTGTACTCATGCTATCTGAGAACAATAATATTACGATATTTACGACCAATGGAACTGCATTGGCCACTGAAAGAAAATGACCGGAAAATTCTTGCATAAGGCGCGGTCATAATAACGGTCAACTTGTTATTTTTAGTATAGGAACAAACTCTTGCCAGAACGGCATTAGCAAACCTAGTGACCGACATATAGAGCGTAGTCAAATTATGAAGAGCATAATGGTGGTAGCAACGAACACTTCGTTCAATCAATGATGGCAAAATTGGGGGTATAAGTTTCTATCGAACATAATTGTTGAGCTCGGCCAAAATTGTATATGCAATTGTAGGGCCAGTTAAGTATGTCTTTGGTGACATTTCGAAAGGCGATAAAAAAATACATGCATACGAGTTTTCATTAAGAACAAACTTACTGATCTGCCTACATACATACATACATACATTGTTGGTCCAAATCAATTTAGGCTTCAATTGAAAAAAAATTCATTAAACACAAAACAAAAACTTATTCAGCACTGAATAAATATAGCGAAAATTGTATGTTTGAATGTATGCATATTACCTTTCACCAGGATTAATGTATTTGTACATAAATATGTACATTCTTGTATGCCTGTAGCTTGTATGCGCAATCACAACCTGCCACCACGTATTGTTAAAACTTTGCGCAGTCTTTGTCTTTCAAGTGAAAGTTCACCTAACGCTGCAAAAATCTTGCACGTTTTAAAGGGTCTTTCAATATGTTTTCATCATATATATGTACATATGTATTTGCTTTTATTATTATTTTTATTATTTTACATACATTGTGCATCATCAACAAGTACACTTGTCGGGGCCACGAAAGCGACAAGCACTACAGAAAATGTAAACGTAAATACATACATATGTATGTACTTACGTACACATATGTATGTACATATGTAGATATGTATTAACAATTTTACATATAATTTTAATCATTTTTGAGGTTTGCCGACATCAATTCGTTTTGCACTTGTATTTCAGGGCTGGGTAACGGAAATGCACTTTAGATCAGAATTGTGTCGCTTTATATTTCCATTTTTTATATAAAGAGCTATTGGCAAAGCAAATTAATAATAAAAAATACACACAAGCACATAGCATATACTAAATATAAAATTATACATATGTACATATGTACATACATATGAATTCGAAGGGAGTAGATATGCAGTTATTTAGCCCATTCAATTGCACCTTTTTCGCAACAAATGTTCTGAGAAAAAAGTTTAAAATTTTGAATAAAACTTCTTACATTATTACCATTTTTTTAAATGTGTGAAATTTGGGTCATCGTTATAAAGTTGGCAGCACCAAATGCGTTCATCGAAAAACATTTGTTTGTCCACACTTTATTAAGATCAAGAATCGAAATTGATTGGGCTACAAACCGGCATACCCAGAATTTTCCCAAAAATCCTAAATAAAAAGTTGGAAATTTTGATGTCAGTTTTAAGCAATCTGTTTAATTTTTGAGAATTTCGGTAAAAAAATTCTACACAATTTTAAATAAAAATTATCAAAAATAAATACATGAATATACATGCATACATAGATATGTGGCAAGCTATGTATGTCATTTTGATGCAGATATATTTTTTTTTTGTCAGGGGCGTTGTGGTAGCACACTACCATCAAGTGGCCCTTTGAAACCATGATAAACCCTCTCCCCACGGGACTGCCGTCAGCATTAATCCTGACGGGGAAAAGCGGTTAGTCGCCGCTGCTACGCTGTTGTCTGTGGAGAGTTATCAACCTTTTTATTGCTTCTGCTATTACATGACAGGCTGTCTTCCATATTTTTTACTTTGTAGCATAGACACTGTGAGCGATTCGACTCTACATATATTTACTGCATCTATTTATCTTGCCGCAGACTTCGTTAAGAGCATTTAGTATGGCAGAGTATTTATTCGCCGCTGCTTTGAATAAGTGCGACTGTCGGAACGGACGAGGTTCCGATCAGCCTCGCTGATAGGCTTCGTCAAGGGATGAAGAGCTGGAAGCACTAGTTTGAGGACTACTGCACTAGTGCACTAGTTGGCTTTTGTTAATGTCTGGATGCCAAGTCTATAAAGTTGTTGTATTTACAGTCGGACACTCATATTTTTTAAGAGCTGTCGGAACGGACGAGGTTCCGAGCAGTACCCTCCTTATCTATTTGGGGGCTGTCGGAATGGACGAGATTCCGAGCAGCCTGAGCTTCATATTTTGGGGAATGTCGGAACGGACGGGGTTCCGAGCATCCCCTTCGCTGGGTTCTTGAGTTGTCGGAATGGACGAGATTCCGAGCAACCTGTTTTGGGCACGTGTTTTGTAGTAGCTTAATGGTTCGCTCGCCGCTGTCTCTCCAGGCCTCTAAGTTGTTTTAAGATTGAAGCAATTACATCGCTGGTTGATGTCCATTCACTAAGACCTTTCATTATGTGACTGATGATGGTCGCCGGTGCAAGCACCCCACCAATTGTAGTCCTCAGTACGTTCATTTAGCGACTAAAACGAGGGCACAAAAAAAATACATGGTAGACATCTTTTACGTCGCCATGGCATATATTAAAGATAATATGATACGAAACTCTTTGTTTCGAGAGAGCGCTGTCAAAAGGCGCATTTTTTATAACATTTTCCAAAAGAGCCACTCTGTCGAAATAGTATCTGGGGCTTTTTATTTCATTTTTTGGAGATTTTGCTGTTGCTTCGCCACAGTTGAGGTTTGCTAACAGAGTGAATGAAAATTCAATAAAAATAAGAGTAAATAAGATATGTTATTTACCTTAATGCGAGAAGATAATATATATAAAATCAAAACAATGAAAACAATTAAAATATCGCAGAAATTCATATTTCACAAAAACTGCATATATATAGCATTAAACATTAATTTAAGATATAGCGTGTTTTCTTATAAACATACTTACATGTTTATTCATGTATATTAAAATGCAATATTTACCCAGTTCGCTTTGAAAAAATAGTTTTGGTATATATTTTTAAAATAAAATACAATTTTTGTATGTAAATCAAAACCTTCATAGTTTGCTAAAACTTATATATTAAATTTAACTCTTAATTTAGAGATTTCAAGACACATTCTATAAAAAAAATAACATTGACTCGCTTTTTTTATCCAAATAAATATTATAGCTATTTCCACGCATTTGCCTCTGGTAACCCACCTTTTTGCGTGCCAGCTGTTCATTAGCCCATGATTCGGCTTTGTTGCCAGCCCAAAATGTGAGATCATGGGCTCTCGCAGCAAGCGAAAGAGAGAAGTTTCGTATCATATTATCTTTGGCATATATCGCAGTATGGGTCGTTGTCGTGTTTGTACTTAAACAGGTATTCCTTGAAGCAGCTGTGTCCGCTCAGGAATTGCCCCGGACGGTGGCACCCCAGTAGAAACTGCTTTGTGATCATCATATTGTGCTCTTGCACTGGAAGCACGTTAGCCTCATGGTAGAGGTGATCCACAGGCGTCATCAGGAGACATCCCGTCACTGTCCTGAGTGCGGCGTTCTGAAAAGTCTCCAGTCTTGACCACTGAGTCCTGCTATTTCCAGGCGACCATATTGGTGCAGCATAATTTAGAATCGGCCGGCCAATCGTCTTGTATGTTGCCAACAACGTTCCTTTCTCTTTGCCCCAAGTGCTGCCGACGAGCGACTTGAGGACTTTGTTGCGGCTCTGTACCTTGTTGACGATTGCGGTTGTATGCGCTGAGAAGGAGACCAGGCTATCGAGGGTGACTCCCACTCCGTCGGAATGGGGGTCCACTCGATGTGTATGTCGAGGGTGAGCCCGACCTCCTTCGTCCAAGATGTGAACAGGGTCGCCGTGGACTTTGCAGGAGACAGCGCCAAATTCCGTCCTGTAAAGTAGTGAGCAAGCTCTGGAAGGTAGCTGTTCACTTTAGTGCACAGGCCATCAATTCCATTGCCGGTAGCCATTATCGTGCAGTCGTCGGCATACGAGACCAGTGTGACTCCCTCTGGCGGGGAGTTGAGTCGCGAGATGTAGAAGTTGAACAATAGGGGGGATAGTACGCCACCCTGTGGTACCCCCGGTTTAATTCTTCACGGTTTAATGCGTCACGGTAGCACACCGACGCCTGACGACCACACAGGTAGTTCGCGGTCCATCGCCTCAACGCCGCTGGAAGAGGTGAGGCCTCCACGTTCTTCAGCAGGATGGAGTGTCTGACTGTGTCGAAGGCCTTCGACAAGTCCAGAGCCACGAGTACGGTTCTCTTACAGGGGCGGTTGCCGTTGAGACCACGATTAACCTGAGTGTTTATAGCGTTAAGTGCCGTTGTAGTGCTATGCACTTTTCGGAAGCCGTGTTGATGCTTCGCCGTGCTGAGGTAGTGATTGAAATGCGGGAGCAGCAGGGCCTCAAGTGTCTTGACCACTGGAGAAAGCAGGGAGATCGGCCGGTAGGACTCGCCTTGGCCGGCAGGTTTCCCTGGTTTCAGCAGTGGTATTACCCTACTCGTCTTCCAGATATCCGGAATGACCAGGGTGGTTAAGGACAGATTGAGGACCCTGTTGAGATATGCTACTCCCGCGGTGCCCAATTTTTTCAGCATCAACATGCTTAACCCGTCTGGGCCAATGGATTTGGAGGCTTTCGCCTTCCCGATGGCTTCCTTCACCTCAGTGGTAGAGAGGACAATTGGTGCGCTCGGTGTTAGCTTGCGCAGCCTTCTGGTGACTGACCGTTTGGTCCTGTCGGTCGAAGGATGTAGTGTAAATTGTCGACTAAAATAGTTCGCACATCGCTTCGGGTCCGACGAGGCGTGGTCTCCAAAGGAGATTTCTGTTCGTTCGATCGTCACGTCTCGTCGGGTTGGACAGGGACCTAACGGTCGACCATAGTTTGCCCACTCCGGCACCGAGGTTGCAGGACTTCAGGTTCTCCCTCCACTTGTTCCGCTTGTGTATGTTGACCAGGTGTTGGATCTCCCCGTTCAGTTGCCTAATACGGGGATTACCGGGGTCCGCCTGCCGAAGGTGGTCACGTTCATCCGCCAGAGACACCGCCTCACCCGGGAAGTCAGGACGGATCACGGGGATCCTACCTGCCGGAATGAAGCGGACTTCACCACCCTGCGGAACTCGCGCTCGCCAACGCGAACGTCGGTTGGAGTTGAAAGAGCGCTGAAAGCGTCTTCAGTGAAATCCTCGAACCGCTCCCAGTCAGCTTTTTTGAAGTTGACATAGGTGTGGCGGTCCGAGGCAACATAGTTGGCAGGTTTGTCAATCGAGATGACTATGGGTAGGTCGCCACGTTATGCTATTTATCAGACCCGCGCTAGCTATTGTTAGATCTGGCGAGCTGCTGCAACTACCCACAATCCTGTTGGGAGCTTCGTCGTTCATGGTGCAGAATGTCGAATCGTCTATCTGCTCTGCCAAAATATTTCCCCTACGATCGTTTGGTAGGCTTGAGAACCAAAGATCGTGATGCGCGTTGAAGTCTCCAACTACCAAACGGTTTTCACTACTGAGGCGCGCACCTATGTCAGGATGATATCCAGCGGGGCAGCAGGAGACAGGGGGTATGTAGATATTAAATATTTCGAGCTCGACATCGCCTGACCGGACAGCAATCCCGCTGTGGTTGTGGTCCGAGGGCCGAACCGTCCCGGCTGCGCATCCCGCTGTGGTTGTGGACGCCCAACGGTATATGTGGGTGGTGTCTTGGCGACACTTGCGGTGGGTTGTTGCGGCAGCAGGAAGCGCTAAAGCTCTCAGACCACTCCCTTGTGGTGCCTAGGCCAGAGCAAAATTCACTGTGAAGATGTCCGCAAACGAGGCCTTTCGTGCCTGTGTTGACCTGGTTACAATTGTGCTCGACCATAAGCGGGTTTTAATTCAACGGCATTTTAAACTTTAGTTAATCCAATAGTTAATTCATGGGCTTAAGTAGCCTAGAATAACTTAAAAAATAGAATGGACTTTGTTGAGGAAAAATATAAAAATCTTAAACTTGAAATAACAGAAGAGCTCCAAAAGAAAATTAAAAGTGTTAAAGAAGACAATGCCACTCGCAGGGATAAACTATTATTCGTGCTTGTGCTTAAAACTTGTATGCAGGGTATAAAAACCAGTTTCTTCGTTTATTCTGATAGAAGAATAAGTACTGCAAAATATAAATAAAATGTGATCGAAATAATTTAAATCCAAGAATAACGATTATTTTTGAACGTAAAAATACAAATCATAAAATATCAATCAAATTTCATTAAAAAAATTCAAATTTTTAAAATGCAATCACGTTTTATTGGAAAAATAGAAATCACAAAATAACGATCAAATATGATCGAAATAGTAAAAATCGGAAAATAATGGTTATGCAATAATTTTTAATAAAAAATCTTCTGAATAAAAATAAGGTCAGATTTGCACATTACATCGGTATATTTGAATTTTGTTGTAAACGAAATTTTCTTAATGATTTTTTTATCTGAAAAAATTAAAATAACGATTACATTCGATCCCTGAATCAAACTAAAAAAGGAAATATCATTTATTGTATATCTAACTGAAAATGTTCAGTACTGATAGTTGTATACGGAGCACTGACCCTGTAAAAAGAACGAGAGTGAGCAATAGAGCTATTGCTTGTCTATACGGTAATATTAATGTGTTAGAGTGAAATGCAATATCTCACGTCCCCATTTGTTGACATCAGTTTTTAGATAGTGGCCTTAGAAACTGATAGCAACTTTGTTGTAGAAGCTGACAAAGTTTTTCAGTCCTGACCGTCAGATGTACGGTCAATTGACTGGTACTGCTGTTTTTGTATAGTTGTTAAATTATTCGTCCCTTATATTGGTATGTCACTCATTGTCGTTATTATCTGTGTCATCAAGTTATGTAATTTTGGTATATTCATCGTCGTATTCGTCATCATTTTGCATTGTTTTCGTTCGTCAACCAAAACATAGAAAACGAGTTCAATATTTGTGTTTTGATAGAACATAATTCCAAGATGTTAAAACACATTTAATTTCCCAGGCAACCAAAATTTTACACTTGAAACTATTTAATTTCACCATACATTTGCAGTTTTTTAATATGGTCACTCATTTTATTACTGCTGTTCCTTTGACAAGTGAATGTGAATTTTGTAAGTTTTAATTGAAATTTAACAGAAATATGTATTATATACATACATACATGCGTATATTGAATATTGAACTATTTCATTCCTAAGGCCACGGTAAAAGTTAAATATACGAAAGCGGCACGATTGGCGCAATAAATAAAACCAAATTCTGTCTTTAAAACGGATGGCAAAGTTTTACTTTACAAAGTTTACAATAAGGAAGTTTACTTTTTCTTTCAAAAATCATATGTGCTAGGAATTGAGCACATCGAGGCAGAAAATTAAACTTCGACAACTACTTAGGAGAAATTATATGTTAAGAAAGTCTTTGCCCATTGAATTAATCTCTTTATTGAAAAAATTTTTCTGCAATGAAAATGTATTTCTTGTGATATATTTGGGTGTTTTCCAATACAAATTAACTTTATTTCTTCTATATATTTTGCGTATCGTTACAATTAATAGTTAGATATATTTTATTGGTTAGTCTTACGTCTAGTCGTCTTTGAAGTCGGCAGCAGAAGAAGGTTGTGAGCGCCAAATCGGAAAAAGGTAAACGTCACCGTAAGAAGGATACTGTGTTGACACTTTCTATGTACTACACAATGTTGCCAGTATGTCTGTTTCTAATTCGGAGTGGCCACAATACTCCCCTTCTAGTAAAGTTCATAATCGTCCAGGTTTTTGGGTGGATGAACTTTTCGACCAGCTCGCGTAGACTCTGTTGCCGGTTGAGGTGTGTAGCGTGCGTTATAGGTTGCCGTATCGTGGTTACTATTGGTAATGTAAGCTGGTTTTAATCGATCGATCGACACGTTGGACTTCCTTCCTTCGTAAAGGATTTCATAAAACTTATGATTTCTGTTCAAGATGGGGAACGGACCATCATATGGTTTGCTCAGCGACGGTTTTATAGAGTCATTTCGAATAAAAACATGTGTACATTTGGAGAGCTCTTGAGGAACAAATACGCTTTTATTTGAGTGCCAAGTGGTGGAATGAGGACGAATATTCCTCATAGCTTCTCTTAAATTATTCACTACCTCCGTCTCCGTCCGCACATCGCTATCCTCGCCGAAAAATTCTGCGGGTAACCGAAGAGTCGTCCCGTAAACCAGTTCTGAAACTGTTGCTTGTAGGTCTGTTTTATAAACTGTTCGTAGCCCAAGTAGTATGATTGGAATATGATCCACCCAATTGCCGGCGTCCTTGCATAAGATGGCTGCTTTCAATGTACGGTGCCAACGCTCGATGAGTCCGTTGGATTGTGGATGATACGAAGTTGTTTTTAGGTGCTCGATGCCTAAGATGCGATTCAACTCTGTGAAGATAGTGCTCAAAAATTGAGGACCCCTATCTGAGGTGATGTAAGTAGGAACGCCGAATCGTGAGATCCAATGGTAAACCAAGGCATCTACGATAGTTGGTGTTGTCATATCTGGGATTGGGATTGCTTCTGGCCATCGCGTGAACCTATCAATGATAGTAAGGCAGTACCTCTGACCTTTGCTGGCAGGAAATGGTCCCACGAGGTCAATGTTTATATGCGAAAAGCGCTTATCAGGCAACGCGTATGATTGCAATGATGAACGGGTGTGCCGACTGATCTTTGCACGCTGGCAATCGAGACATGTCCGGGCGAATCTAATGCAGTCTCTTTGCATGAACGGCCACACGAAACGCTCCTTCACTTGTTTGGCCGTTGAGTGCGTACCAGGGTGAGCCAGATTGTGCACAGATGCCATTACTCTGTTTCGAAATGCCTTAGTTACAAATGGTCGAATCGTTTTCTTGGAGTCATCGCAGTACAGTTGTTTGTTTGTTCCCGGTATTGAAAACAACTTCAGTGCTAAAGAGATTTCACCGGAATTGCTGTTTTGGAGAATTTCCTTCAGTTCCTCATCGTTTTTTTGGTTGTCGGCTAAAGCGCCGAAGTCAATAGTCGGCGACAATTGAATTGACTCGATGCGTGATAATAGGTCAGCAGTAACGTTAGACTGACCTTCGACATGTCTAATGTCGGTCGTAATTTGTCCAATAGCATCTAATTGACGCGCTTGGCGATTTGAGGCCTTCTCAAGTTTTTGCTGGAATGCGAAAGTAAGAGGTTTATGGTCGGTATAAATGTGACACGCTCTACCCTCTAGAATGTATTTAAAATGCTGAACTGCCATGTACATTGCAGTTAACTCGCGGTCGTACGTACTGTAGCGAACTTGCGCCTTGTCGAATTTTTGCGAAAAGTACCCGAGGGGCTGAATTATACCGTTGATAATCTGATGCAGCACTGCGCCGGCGGCGAAGTCTGATGCGTCCACCCAAAGAGATAATTCAGCATCCTTTTGTGGATGTGCTAAGCCTGATGCATGAGCTAATTGGCGTTTACATTCATCGAATGATTTAATTGCTTTATGATTCCACTCAATCTTGGAATTGTCATTCTTTTTATTCCCTGGTGTAAGCGCGAACAGATGCATTTGAGCATCGATTGCTTTAGGTATAAATCGGCGATAAAAATTTATCATCGCCAAAAATCTCTTCAATTTTTTTACTGTATTAGGCAATTTGAATTTTTCAATTGCCTCTACACGCTCTTTTATTGGATAAATTCCATTTTGTGTAATCTCATGGCCGAGAAAAACTAATTTACTTTTTGCAAACTCGCATTTCGAAACATTAATTTTGAGGTTGCTTGCACGTAACCTGTCGAACAATGTACGTAAGTGTTGATTATGCTCGTCAACATCTCTAGATGCAATGCAGATATCGTCGACATAGGCGAATACGAAGTCTAGGCCCCGGACAACCTGATGAATCAAGCGCTGAAATGTTTGCGCAGCATTTCGTAAACCAAAGGTCATGTAAGGGAACTCAAAAAGTCCGAAAGGCGTCGTCACTGCTGTCTTTTGAATATCATCTGGGTGCACGGCGACCTGATGGAACGCCCTCTGTAGGTCAATTTTTGAAAAAACTGACTTACCGTAGAGAATCGAAGTAAAATCTTGCAAGAAGGGAAGAGGGTATCTGTCGGGGACAGTGACGGCGTTTAGAGCGCGGTAGTCTCCACAAAGCCTCCATTTCCAATTTGCTTTCGGAACCATATGTATTGGACTAGCCCAACAACTCGATGACGGTCGGCAAATTCCAAGATATAGGAGTTCATCTATCTCCTTCCTTGCCGCTTGTAGCTTTTCAGGTGACAGCCTTCTTGGACGAGAGAAAACTGGCTGGCCGTATGTATCGATGCGATGCAAGATGGAAGTTTCAGTGGGTCTGCCTGGTTGTTGCGGCCTGGTGATGTCGATGTAGTTGCCTAAAATACTAGGTAGTGGCAAGGAGCTATCGCATGTTTTAATTAACGTACCTGGTGTATTTGAGTATTCACAATTTGCGTAAATACTTGTTGAATTGTCTATAAGGCGTTTGTGTTTGATGTCGATTAATAAGCCAAAATGCTTTATAAAGTCAGCACCCAATATGCAAGTGTTTACGTCGGCTATAATGAACTTCCACGAAAATTGTCGCCTTAGACCTAGGTTGATCGTAAGCACTGTTTCCCCATACACTTTTATGCTTGTTCCGTTGGCAGCATAAAGTTGCGTGCTAGTTGGGTTCACGGTCGAGGACTTGAAATTTTTCGGAATTACCGAAACGTCAGCTCCGGTGTCGATTAAAAATTTGACATTGTTGCGAGTGTTCGCGATTTTGAGACGGTTAATTGAAGCTGTTTTTGCATATCCGCAGATTTTCGTAGCAGCTCCAACGTGCTGTGTGTGTCATTGCTTCTTGGGTACCTGCGCAAAACAGCAAGGTTTTCGGCAGCTCCGAGCGTCTTTACCAAAGGTTAGATGGTACCAGCATATTTCTCCATCTACGTTTGAACGAATGGATTCACGTGGGCCATTTCGGTTGCGATTTCGTGTTGATTCACGGTCGGTCGTATAGCGATTGAGTTTATGAGTTAATTGGGCGATTTCCTTCTGTAAGCATTCTAGCGCCGATGCGGTTTCGCTGCTGTTTCTTTCGCTAGTAAGCGCTCGAAGGTTTGAATTTGGATAAAATGTTTCGCCGAGGTTGAGCGATTCCACTATATCATCAGCGATTTTTACCTTTCTTATAATTTTTTGTTCCGAGGCTATGGTTGCAGCTCGTGCCTGGGCAGGGAGTCTAGCTGTCCAAAGATCTATTAGAATATCTTCGCTTAAGGACTGTCCAGCAACGCGTTTCATATTGCTAAAAAGCTGACTAGGTTTTAAATCACCGAGTGGCATCTCGGAGATAACTTTTTGCAAACGGCGCTGCTGGCTCTCTGCAAAATGCCTAATAAGTTTTCCCTTAACGTATTCATATTTATTCTGTGTCGGTAATTCACTGATAATGCTTTGCAACTCTGACAATTTAGCAGGTGGCACTTGTGCCATTACAATGTTGTATTTTTTCGAGTCTGCAATAATTCCTGATGCCGCAAACCAGAATTCTAATGACATGAAATAGGATTCAATGTGAGTATCAGCCATACTTGGCGGATTAATTTTTGGAATTGCAAAAGTCGCCTCCGCGTGCAAACCATCATTGGTTATGTTAGTATAACCGACTCCATCGTTCTGGTTGCGATCGGCGGAATCGCTAGCGGGGTTCATGATCTTTTCTTCGGGGTCACCAATTTGGGTGTTTTCCAATACAAATTAACTTTATTTCTTCTATATATTTTGCGTATCGTTACAATTAATAGTTAGATATATTTTATTGGTTAGTCTTACGTCTAGTCGTCTTTGAAGTCGGCAGCAGAAGAAGGTTGTGAGCGCCAAATCGGAAAAAGGTAAACGTCACCGTAAGAAGGATACTGTGTTGACACTTTCTATGTACTACACAATGTTGCCAGTATGTCTGTTTCTAATTCGGAGTGGCCACATATACATAAGAGAACAAGTTCTGGAACTGTTGGCTTTTTACTTTTTTATTATAAAAATTTAAATAAATAAATTTATTCAAGCAAATTTTCGGTTGCGCTACCATTACGTCAATCAATTTTTCTAAGAATTATGGTTCAGACTTAACTGCAATATTGCTCTTGAAATTTTTCCAAAAAATGGAGATTTTGCGACTTCTATTTGAACTCGAGAATATATTTTTATTGGAAAGCAGCAGAAATTAGTTAAAGCAAAAACCTTTTTCATGAATTTTCGATATAACAGGTATCGATTAGTTTTTCAAAAAAGAGACAAAAAAAAAGTTATGCGTTTTAAATAATTAAAAAAGCTTTACCTAATGACCCACAAATGTATATTATGTACATACATACGTAAGTACGTAAGTATGTATGTTGGTATAGTATACTACAAATATAAAATATACAAATATGTAGATGCATATATACATATGTATATACTCGTACATACATACATATACCCCTATGCATATGTATTTCAAATGCAAAAGCTTTTGTAAAGTTTCCGTAATAAATTATGAAATTTTTTAATTGTTTGCTATAAATGTAAAGCAAGCCGGCCGCGATGACGGTTATATTGCCCATTGAGCTTTTAGACAACCGGTGCAATGATTGTTGCCGTTTTGTCAGCTAAACAAGGTCTGATAAGATAGCGTAACCACATTAAGCAACTAAAGTCTAACGTATATCAAAATTAAGAGCTCATTTAGTGCTAATTTAATGCCGCAATCCTAAATTTAATGCTGGCGTAACCACAAGTTTTTTGGGAAAAAATTAGAACATTAAATTTAGGGTTGCGGCATTAAATTAGCACTAAATGAGCTCTTAATTTTGATATACGTTAGACTTTGGTTGCTTAATGTGGTAACGCTATCTTAACAGACCTAGCTAAACACCAATTTACTTGAACAGAATTGAATTGTGCGCGAAATTCCGCAATATTCTTGAGTTAAATATCTATACACTTAGGTGAAGATCTCATAAGGATCTTGTAAGAACCGCGCTGTCTTCGGCTAAGCTTCGTATTTTACATGAATGGAAAAATTTCTAAGTGCTGTTGCCTTATTGGTGAAGTAATACCGCGAAATGTTTATAAAAAATCAGTAACATGGGTGCTATGTACTCGTATATGCCAGAGTAGTACAGATAATCATAATGATTTCCTCACATCACTAGACAAATTGAGATAGGTTCATTACGCAAATTCACTCGAAAGTTAAATGCAGAATATTTTTTTTACGATTGACTAAAACAGTGATAAACTCCAAATGATTACCACGGTGGTAACTGAGAACACCTCTATTGTAAAAAGGTGCTTTCATATCAAATTTCAGTCTTATACCTAAAACTGAGAGACTAAGGTATGGGCACTCTAAATTGCAATAATAATATTTTCAATCACATCTGCTTAGCAAATTTACCGTTACATTTGTGCTTGCGCTGTCTACATGTGCACCAAAGCCTGCAGTACGCGATTCTATTTCTATGTGACAACATGGCAAGTAACGAAGAGAACTTAAGAAAACGTGTGTACAAATTTTATTCGGAACATCAAAGTTGTTGCAAATTATTTACCGTCAACCATTTTGTATAAGACAATTTTTCAAAAAAAACTATTTATTCCATAATTAAAAGATACGAAAGTGGTCCGCCAGAAAAAAGAGTGGTCGGTAAAAAACGAAAAGCTTTAAAAATGCCTCCAAGTATAGTTGAAAGTTTAAAGATGGTGTTTGATCAGAGGGATGAAGTTTCTCATCGTATGGGATTTCTAAAAGTTATGCAGCGAAAATTTTGCGCAATAAAACAGAAATTCGTTATAAGAAACAACGGACAATCCAAAAACGCAATCCACAACATACATATTACTGCAGCAAAATTTAAGTGCGGTCGACTTTACGGAAAGTTCTCTGGCTACGACTTCATATTAGATGATGAGTCGTATTTCACTCTGACAAATTCGAAAGTAAAAAAAAATTAGAAAGTATTACTGTGGGCAGCTTTAAGTCCCAAAGTATTGTCAAGAGTCCTTATACATACATCGTTCTGGGTACACAATTAATATAGAAACCTTCCTTGAAGACTGTATTCGGTCGCGATTGTGTTTTATAAAAAAAATTATCCCAAGACAACTTGGCCGGACCTTGCGAGCACTCATTACGCCAAGAAAGTGTTGGAGTTCTTTCGAGATGAAAACATATGTAGTTTTTGTTGACAAAGAAGATAACTCTGCAAATGTACCAAAAGCACAACCAATTGAAAATTTTAAAATCAGAAGTTTATAAAAGGAACTGGAAAGCCGAAAAAACTGGATAAAGTATTGCTTTATTTAAATCGATGAAAATATTGCACGTTGCTTAGCAAGTAGTACAAAGAGACGAATTGATCTAATTCGGCGAAATGGTGTAGTTGAAAATAGATTTATTTAAATTTATAAACTCCATTGAGTTACAAACATTCCAATAAAAGATTGTATAATAATTGTTAACGGAATAATTTTATTTTTTATTCAGTGCCGATTTAGAGTGTCCAAACCTTAGTTTGTGTTCAAAGAGACAGGTGGTGTGAAAGACAGACTCATACGGGCTATATACGTATCATCATCCTGGGCCCTTCGGTATGATTTTTGATGAATTTATCTCTTCTCTCTGGGTGTTAGTTTACATGCTCCTTATTTTCCAACTTAGTCCGATTTTAAGTTCGGAAAAGTCAATACGAGTACGAAAAACTTGATTCCTTCTCCGAGTTTGGGTAAAAGTAAACACTCATACATAAGTACGTATGTATGTATATAAGTACATATATTTGTTTGTATGCACATACAAAAGGTTATCTACGAATTTTTGCGAAGTGTAAAATTGCATGTGACCCGCTTTGTAACAGTCTCGACTTGAGTGCAATAGGCACAATGGTGAAGAGAATCATTGCACTCAAATTGCAAAACTTACAATACCAGTACATTTGCAGGTATAATGTAGTACGAGTATGTTCATACACATACACATACATTAATGTGTAGATATGTTTGTACATACATATGTATATAACGCTGTTGTTGGTAAAATGCTAATTGTTGAATGTGTATGCAGGCGTATAAACAATGAAATGAAAAATTGCAACGTGAGTCGCATATTAAAACTTCATTGATATTTCCATCAGTTCTCGGCTAGGAATGCGAAAAGAAAACTACAATTTCGATACACTACGGGGATTAAAAAATATACATATGCACATACTAATGGCGATCAAAACCAAGTAAATTGACAATTTTCTTACAATATCAAATCAAGTTTTCAAACTTTGTACAAAATTAAGGAAACATCAAACGTTCATCCAAATTTCGAAGTTAAAGAAAAATTATTTAAATTTTTTCGAGTAAGCAGTCATATACATAAGTAACCCATTCAATTTTAGTACATATTTTTTAATAATGTGCATGTTCCAGTATGAAAAAATTACTTGTTTTTTGGAAATTTTATCTACAACTCAAATACTATTTTATGTACATACTACATATTTATGTGTGTAGTAGAATATAAACCCACAACATTCTACATTTTTACAAAATAAATTTGTATAAAAAATGTTTAAATTTTTTTAATTAATTAATTGTATAAAAAATGTTTATATTTTTTTAATTAATTGTGATTGTAATGTACCAATTTCACTAAATCTGATAAATTTTTACTTAATTCATTTTCAAGGAAAAGGTGAAGAGGGAATATAAATTTGTTTTCCACAAGCTTTCAAGCTATTTTTTGTTAGTTTACAGTCGCACGGTTAGGTCCTTGCACGCAATAAAATTGGAGTTTGTATTCTTTACGTACGGCGCTGAAGCTATCTATCATCTTAGTTGTCAAAGCAAATCTGTCACGCAACGCGAAGCAAAAGTTACACGTGGTGTGGAAATATGCGCTGCAAATAATTTAGTTGTAGTAGACTAGTGTTTTTTATATATAAATTAAATAAAATAAAAAAATGTATTAAACCTTTTAAAATTATTGGAAAAATTATGAGAGTAGTAGTCTCGTAGTAAAAATATTTAAAAAGTAGTAAAATATTACTATGGTAGGCAATCTAACAAGACTAATCACCAGTCAAAAACAAACGCAGATAATGATAAAGCACTCACGAATATTGGCGAACGTTTTCGTACAAAGTTTTCAACAGGAACGTGAACCGGATCAATCACCAATAACCGAATTGTTCCGAACCGAAATCTGAACCACTTTTGATCAAGGTTCGTTTTGGCCAATTTTTCCTAAAGGGGGTCCTCTACTACCAAGGCCTGAAATCGAGCGGCTTTTTTGGAAATAAAATGCGAAGGATCTACTGAATGGATTTTGTATTGAATGAAAAAACATTTTCGACCTTGAAACGTCATTGAGTAAATTGATGTTGTTAATGCATGGGTCTCGCTTAAGTAAAATTTTGACCTGTTGGGTGGTCTTAATCAGAAATTAAATATTCTTTAAAATCACAGTTACGCTTGCTATGGTTTCCCGAGACAGAAATTTTTTATTTTGCAAATTGTAAAATTTATGCAACGATTTGTGACAATTTTAAATTTTTACGTCATTTAATAGAACAAAATAAAATTTTGCAAATCGTACTCGGGAAAACGGCAGCTAAAAACACTACTTTCGGGAAAACGCGTTTAAAAATAAATTACGGTGTATAATTTAATGGAGACGGATACATTACGGAGCCCAGAAGCATGCAAGGGAATGTTATTTCTACGAAATCCTTTCTGTGGGGTATTCTTGGATACATATAGTAGATTAAAATTAAATATAAAAAATATCGATTTTTTTAAACCGCTAGAGTAGACCCCTTAAGCAAAATTTTTTTAAAATGTAATGTAGCTAGATTTGCTTATGAAATAATTTTTGGTAATGGAACGTATTGCAGTATCATCGACTTTTTTTTAATCTAAAATTTAATAGTGTGTGTGCTACTGTAGACTCGTCAATATCCTAAAATTTGGACCCCAAAAATGTATCCTCAATAGATAAATTCAGTCTTAAGAAATACTATGTACATAAGAATACATTAAAAAGGGTATTTCAATTATGTTAAACTATTTTTGATGATCTAGATAGCCAGGTTGCGGTAGGGAGGGTATTTTATAACTTTTAACTAGTTATGTAAAACCTAGAAGAAACCAACAATAATTTTCATCCGCTACACGTTCCTCGTAATAGAAAAACAATATATTTTTCAGTCAACGACTTCATTATTGTCACATATTGACTCGAAATCATACATGTGTACATACATACATACATATATATTTGTTTGCAACGAGTTGCGACACAAATGAATCTAGCAAAGCCGTAAAACTCACTTTTTTGCATCTTTCGGACTTCGCCACCGCTATAAAACTTAATCAAACTAAGTTGAGAACGCAAGTGAATGGCAAAACTTGTTCTACAAACTTTCATACACATGGCGGGCTCATACATATATGTATGTACAGTGGCGCTGAAAATAATGCAAGTGATTAATATATACAGATAACAAAGTAGTTATTCCCTTATTAAATAGTGGTAATTTTTTAATAAAAACTCAGAGAATTTTCTAACAAGTGCCATCTACGTCAAAGTTTCAAACTTTGTGCACTCTTCACAAAAAATTTTCAAATGTTAAAAAAGCCTATTTGACCGCTACTGGCTACTGTATGTAAATATATATATACATAAGTGGGTTTTAGCACGGTTCCTAATTTTTAAATCAAGAAAAAACCGTGTAAACCGTTTTTTTGTTTGAAGTAAGAAAAAGCTACATTAATGTACATACATGCAACCAAATGCAATCTTTTCAAAATAAAATGTCCGATTTCCGTAAGCAGTATCAGGCTCTAATAGAGAAACGTTACAATTTTAAATGATAAGCAAGTTACAAAAATTAAGACAAACACAAAAAATGAAAACTTTAATGAGAGGAAAGCCAATTAATTATCTTTAACTCATACATAATCTTAAATTTTAAAACTTGAGATTATTCCAAATTACTGAAATCCACATTGAGCACATTAAGCGAGCTATGTAGGAGGACTTACTGTCAGTAAGGCGTTAAGTATACAATTTTTCAAGGTTTTGCCGTCCTCTTATGACATTTGTCTAAATAATTATAAAATCTTCTAAATACATTTGCTTCATTTTTTCTGCAAATTATTTAGTTTTCGAGTATATATAATAATCTTATCTAATTGATAAGCACTTTGTGGTTTCCGTTTTAATAAAAATATAATGGATGTAAAATTAGTCGATGTGCTGCCGTATTTCTATTATTTATCAAAGGCTATTACTTAACACCAAGATAAAAAAACCTGTTTTGAAGATTAAAAAAAAACCGATTTATTCGAAAAGTCATGATTTCAAAAAAACCACACAATAATTTATGAAAAAACCGGTGAAACCCCATCACCCTAGTCATAATACAAAAAGATGGAAACAGTTAAGCTTTGAAAAATAATCATTGCCTATTATTTTATGTTGTGTAAAAATGTCATACCTGTACTCATATCCAGTAGCTTACTAGAACAAAATACATATGTCTTTATTTTTACTATAGGGGTACATACATACATACATATATGTATGTATGTAAATTCAAAACTTAAAAACCATTTAACTCGTTTGTTGGTTTTTGAGTTATTGGGCTTGCGATTTTCGATTTTGTGCCACAATTTATTTTTTGATACAAAAACAAGGTAGTATCAATAAATAACTTTTTAATTAAAATACATATTTTTGACAATTGCTCAAATGTGAAAAATTCCAATGGGAGATAAGGTTCTTTGGTGGAGGAAATTTTATATCATACATTTGGGATTATAGGTAAAATAATTAATTTAAAATTTATCTGTTAAAGTTATTATTATCTCATCGCATAACTATACTCTGTATTACGATTCGTTCAAATTCGAGTTCTTGACACTATAAATTTGCATATGTATAAAGTCCGCGTCGCCTTTCCAAATGCAAAGAGACGTAAGTATTATAGTCGAAAGTTCAAGCTTTAAATTAATCCTAAGTGGAAAGTTTGCTTCTTTCCCATAACTTCTCAAATATTGCTAAAAACACTTTGACACTTTGACTTCAACTTTTACTTAAGAAAAAATTATCTATAGGGTAATTTGCCGTAAATTATCCGTGAAAAGAAAAATTTTGCCGCGGTCATATTCCAAGAACTGTCGCATGCACTGCTAACTTCAGCTGAAGTCACCTTTAAAAAAATTATGAAGGAGATCAGCTAGGGAAACTTTTCTTGCACAGCAATTTGCCGCTCTTTTGCCGTAATTAAGCGGTTAAACCGAAAATTAAAAACAAATTTTTTTTTTTAATTTTCATATGCACTGCCAACTTCAGGTGAAGTTAGCGTGCCACATTATGAAAAAATGTGAAAGAGATCAGCTAGGGAATTACGGCAAAAAAGCGGCAAATTACTGTGCAAGAAAAATTTTCCTAGCTGATCTCCTTCATACTTTTTTTAAAGGTGGCACGCTAACTTCAGCTGAAGTTAGCAGTGCATGCGACAGTTCTTGGAATATGACCGCGGCAAAATTTTTCTTTTCACGGATAATTTACGGCAAATTATCCAATAGATAATTTTTCCTTAAGTAAAAGTTGGCTTACCAACTTCAGAGAGGTCTTCAGACGCTGAAATAACACATTTCGATGTATAAATAAAGAAATATATATTTTCTTTATCCATTTAACCGCTTGTCTTTGAATATTATTTCTTTGGGGGAAATTAACATACGAGTATGTTATTTCGATTATACATATATCGGAGGGGTGTGAACAATATTTTGATATTTGTGTGTATGCAAATTAGCAAAAAACAAATAACTTAATGACCTAAAATAGTATAAGACATAAAGGTCTCTTTCGAACACATAATACCATTTGTTTATCAAATTTTGATCCTAAGAAAAATTTTTTCAATAAACAAAAAAAATGGAAGGGCTTTGGTTTGGGTATGGTAGCACGAAATGTCATAATAATAATAATAATTTGGCGCTTAAACTATATAGATCACTGTTTGACCGAGCTTCTCCTACCATTTGTGGTGTGCGTCTTTATATTATACCACAAATGGAAGGACCTTCAGTTTTGTGCCGACTCCGAACGGCAGACGTGTTTTATGAAGTTTTTTTATGGCAAAAATACCCTCGAATGTTAGCTATGTGAAGTTGACATCGGATTTCAAAAAAATTTTTTTTTAATATGGCAAAGGATTGTACTAGTTGGGTACCCAATTGTACCACCTTCTGTTTCGTTTGTACCCCTCCCCCCTTAGAACAGGGGGCGGAGGAAATTTTGAGCAGCATCGGAGTTATGTCGAAAAGAAAAATTTCTATAAATAATGATTCAGCAAGGATAGTACCTTTTTGTACAATTTAAATTTTTCCATTCAGACCAACCCAAAAAAAAAAAAACCACCACCCCCCCCCCCATTGAAAATTTACCATCGAACTCTTAAATTTTTTTTTATTTTGGCAATGGATTGTACTTGCTCCGCACACAATTGTACCATATTTCGTTCCGTTTGTACTCCTCCCCCCTTGAAGAAGGGGTAGAAAGTTAGATTTGAGCACCATCGGACTAATGTCGAAATACAAAATTTATTCAACTTTCATTATCAGTAACAAAGATAGTACAAACGACTCCACTAACTGTACTTTTCTATAGACTTCGACCCACAAAAGTACAAACATCAGGAACCAAGTGAGACAAAAGTACAATCGACCCAACAATATTGCAGAGTTTGTACAAACATTTTGGGCACCACCCAGGACCTGTAGAGTAGTTTTCTGATGAGTACAAACAACTCCAATAACTGTACTTTTCTATAGACTTCGACCCACAAAAGTACAAACATCAGGAACCAAGTGAGACAAAAGTACAATCGACCCAACAATGTTGCAGAGTTTGTACAAACATTTTGGGCACCACCCAGGACCTGTAGAGTAGTTTTCTGATGAGTACAAACAACTCCAATAACTGTACTTTTCTATAGACTTCGACCCACAAAAGTACAAACATCAGGAACCAAGTGAGACAAAAGGACAATCGACCCAACAATGTGTCAGAGTTTGTACAAAAAAGGAAATTTTAAATCGTTGCGTAATATGATTAGCCGGTTAAAGTGTATATGACCCCTAATTACCTCCTACATAGCTCTTTCCACTCATATATTTTTTCGGCTGAGCAATCAAGAATTGCTTCAATGTAACTCACAATCGCGAGTTTGACAAATTCATTTAGAGCGGGATAGCGGTCCTCTCAATTGTGAGCGCAACGTGCATTCGAACGGTCTTCTGATACATATAACGTATGCTCTACGCTCAATAACGGGATAGAACAAACTTAATCTAAATGCTCAAAATTGCACACTCATCCAAAATTAATCTAGCGTGATTCTCTGTGGACAGTGGGCAATATACGATATTTTATTATCTTTTTGATTAGGTTTGGAAACTAAATATAAGACTTTCATAACAAAAAGAAGTAGTAAGATTTAAGTTTAAAAGCTAATATTCTTTCCAAATACATAAGTATATAAATAATACTAGAAAACGCAGCGAGCTCGGCCTGCACAAAATTTATAAGTAAATGAAACATTTTTTGAATCGTTGTTTACACATTTTCTTTTTGCATTGGTTTAACGAAATTGTATTTAAATATTACTAATATCAATTCAGGTCAATTCAATACACTTTATCAAAAGTGTAAAATTTGTCGAATTGATTAAAATGCATCTGTTTATATTTTGCAATTATTAGGTGACTATTTTATAAATAGCAAATATGCTTGAAGACAGGAAGACAAATTTGCTATCATCAAAAGTTTTAATGTAGAAGTGATTCACGCATCAGGACCTAACGTGCAACAGTTCAAATATTAAGTATCGTTGCATAAAAGAAATTATGATTGTAATATGATTAGCCGGTTAAAGTGTAGATGACCCCTAATTACCTCCTAGTTCTTTGCACTCATATATTTTTTCGGCTGGGCAATCGCGAATTGCTTCAATGTAACTAACAATCGCGTGACAAATTCATTTACATCGGGATAGCGGTTCTCTCAATTGTGAGCGCAACCGTACATTCGAGCGGTCTTATAATACATATAACGTATGCTCTACTCTCAATAACGGGATAGAACAAACTTACTCTAAATGCTAAAATTTGTACACACATACAAAATGAATCTAGAGTGTTTCTTTGTGGACAGTGTGTAATATACGATATTTTAATATCTTTCCGACTGGGTTGGAAACTTAATTTTTGATTTTCGTAATAAATAAAGGAAGTAACATTTAATTTTGTTAATAAATTTTAATTATATATGTTATTAATGTATACACATACATACATTTGGGAACATATGTATGTACACACTTACTACATAACCAGACCACATTCACAACATTCATATATGTAAGTACAAGTAATAAAAATTGAGCTATTTTATCTGTAGTAATATGCCTTTGCATTTTGTTGGACTTTTGTGTCATTTTGAATAATTGTTGGCCGTCATTACTTTTTAAAAACTCAATAAAATCTTTGCAATTCTTTAGAAAATTTACTTATGTTTGGACTTCACTTCCAATTGATTTTACTAAAAGGCGATTTCTGCTTTTATGCACGCTGCAAGCATTGAACTAAAAATTCTCTCATTCTGTGAGCATTTAAATAACCAAACTTGAGATTGAAAAATCAATGCAAATCAACATTAATTCAAGCAATAATATGCTTAAACTTAAAAGTTTTCTTTTTTTTTTAAACATTAATGAGTGTCTACGGGCTTTTTCAGCTATTTGATTACATTGTACTCATCAATAGTATTTTGTGCTCTTTCGTAAAAAGTAAAAATATAATATTTCAAAAACATGCATCGTATTATCAATGACGCATTGAGGAATCAATATGCATTACATATTTTTGATAAGTTCCTCGCTCATTTATTATTTTTTTCTGCTGTGCAATAAGGAATTGTTCCAATGTAACTCACATATCCGATTCTGAAAAATTCACTGAGAGCGGATTAGCGGTAAATAGATGAGCGCAATCGTCGTTTCTCTCAATTGTGAGCACAATCCTGCATTCTAGCGGTCTTATGGAATAACGCGATAGAACGATCACACGCTTAAATTGGGCGCACTTGCATGTACATACATACATACATACATATGTATACAAAATGAATCTAGAGTGTTTCTCTGTGATTTGGATAATGATTTTTAGGTTTTCATTAAAAAGAAAAGTAGTAAGGTTTTAATATTATAGCTAGTATTCGTTCCAAATTTATATATATAATATGTGACTATCATATTAAGAAGTATTAAGCCATTTATTACCTCTTCGCTCTCCTCATTAATAAATTTTTCTGCTGAGCAATCAACAATTGCTCTAATGTTACTCACACACCATTCACTGAGAGCGGACTAGCGGTAAACAGATGAACACAATCGTTGTTCCTCTCAATTGTGAACGCAATCCTGCATATATGTAAGTGGCCTTGAGCAGAACAGAACGAGCTCAACGAGCGTCTGTTTTTCTGTGGACAGTGGGCAATATTTTACTATCTCTCCGACTGAATATCAATTTTTAGTTTCAATAAGAACTAATAATCATGCATGTTGTCAAGAAAAATGTTTATAATGAAAACCAAAAAGTATTAACACTAGTACGAGTATAACATTTATATTGTATATAAATAAAATCTTTGATAACCTTTTCTTTTAAACCTTTTTTTAGAAGCTGACTATGTCATTTTGTTGCTATATCTTTTGCAGGTCTAGATTGTACTAATCATAAAACAATTGAGCACGGCCTTTTGTGACATCGTACGTGTATCTCACCCGGTCCCTGATGTTTGTACTTTTGTGGGTCGAAGTCTATAGAAAAGTACAGTTAGTGGAGTCGTTTGTACTCATCAGCAAACTACTCTACAGGCCCTGGGTGGTGGCCAAAATGTTTGTACAAACTCTGCAATATTGTTGGGTCGATTGTACTTTTGTCTCACTTGGTTCCTGATGTTTGTACTTTTGTGGGTCCAAGGCTATAGAAAAGTACAGTTTGTGGAGTTGTTTGTACTCATCAGAAAACTACTCTACAGGTCCTGGGTGGTGCCCAAAATGTTTGTACAAACTCTGCAATATTGTTGGGTCGATTGTACTTTTGTCTCACTTGGTTCCTGATGTTTGTACTTTTGTGGGTCCAAGGCTATAGAAAAGTACAGTTTGTGGAGTTGTTTGTACTCATCAGAAAACTACTCTACAGGTCCTGGGTGGTGCCCAAAATGTTTGTACAAACTCTGCAACATTGTTGGGTCGATTGTACTTTTGTCTCACTTGGTTCTTGATGTTTGTACTTTTGTGGGTCGAAGTCTATAGAAAAGTACAGTTATTGGAGTTGTTTGTACTCATCAGAAAACTACTCTACAGGCCCTGGGTGGTGCCCAAAATGTTTGTACAAACTCTGCAATATTGTTGGGTCGATTGTACTTTTGTCTCACTTGGTTCCTGATGTTTGTACTTTTGTGGGTCGAAGTCTATAGAAAAGTACAGTTAGTGGAGTCGTTTGTACTCATCAGCAAACTACTCTACAGGCCCTGGGTGGTGCCCAAAATGTTTGTACAAACTCTGCAATATTGTTGGGTCGATTGCACTTTTGTCTCACTTGGTTCCTGATGTTTGTACTTTTGTGGGTCCAAGGCTATAGAAAAGTACAGTTAGTGGAGTCGTTTGTACTCATCAGAAAACTACTCTACAGGCCCTGGGTGGTGCCCAAAATGTTTGTACAAACTCTGCAATATTGTTGGGTCGATTGTACTTTTGTCTCACTTGGTTCCTGATGTTTGTACTTTTGTGGGTCGAAGTCTATAGAAAAGTACAGTTATTGGAGTTGTTTGTACTCACCAGAAAACTACTCTACAGGCCCTGGGTGGTGCCCAAAATGTTTGTACAAACTCTGCAATATTGTTGGGTCGATTGCACTTTTGTCTCACTTGGTTCCTGATGTTTGTACTTTTGTGGGTCGAAGTCTATAGAAAAGTACAGTTAGTGGAGTCGTTTGTACTCATCAGCAAACTACTCTACAGGCCCTGGGTGGTGCCCAAAATGTTTGTACAAACTCTGCAATATTGTTGGGTCGATTGTACTTTTGTCTCACTTGGTTCCTGATGTTTGTACTTTTGTGGGTCGAAGTCTATAGAAAAGTACAGTTAGTGGAGTCGTTTGTACTCATCACCAAACTACTCTACAGGCCCTGGGTGGTGCCCAAAATATTTGTACAAACTCTGCAATATTGTTGGGTCGATTGCACTTTTGTCTCACTTGGTTCCTGATGTTTGTACTTTTGTGGGTCGAAGTCTATAGAAAAGTACAGTTAGTGGAGTTGTTTGTACTCATCAGAAAACTACTCTATAGGTCCTGGGTGGTGCCCAAAATGTTTGTACAAACTCTGCAATATTGTTGGGTCGATTGTACTTTTGTCTCACTTGGTTCCTGATGTTTGTACTTTTGTGGGTCGAAGTCTATAGAAAAGTACAGTTAGTGGAGTCGTTTGTACTATCTTTGTTACTGATAATGAAAGTTGAATAAATTTTGTATTTCGACATTAGTCCGATGGTGCTCAAATCTAACTTTCTACCCCTTCTTCAAGGGGGGAGGAGTACAAACGGAACGAAATATGGTACAATTGTGTGCGGAGCAAGTACAATCCATTGCCAAAATAAAAAAAAATTTAAGAGTTCGATGGTAAATTTTCAATGGGGGGGTGGTGGTTTTTTTTTTTGGGTTGGACTGAATGGAAAAATTAAAATTGTACAAAAAGGTACTATCCTTGCTGAATCATTATTTATAGAAATTTTTCATTTCTACATAACTCCGATGCTGCTCAAAATTTCCGCCGCCCCCTGTTCTAAGGGGGGAGGGGTACAAACGAAACAGAAGGTGGTACAATTGGGTACCCAACTAGTACAATCCTTTGCCATATTAAAAAAAATATTTTTTTGAAATCCGATGTCGACTTCACATAGCTTCGAATGTTTGCCATTGTCTGCCGAGAGGCAAAAACTTTTTCTATGATTTAGATTTTACTTGCCTTGGCTGAATTTCGAACCTCGAATTCAGCGGCATATCGAGATATAGCACGCACCGCTACCAACTCGGCCACAGTGGCCACGAAATGTCCTAATCTGATTAGTTATCAGGTTGTTAATATAGCGACAAAAAAGGTCTGTTAAGATAGCGTATACACATTAAACAACCAAAACCTAATGAAATCGTATATCAAAATTAAGATGTTCGTAAAAAAAAGCTGACGTATGCGTACTTTATACGAACTGTTGCAAATCAGGCGTTTTGAGATTCTTCACTTATCGATTTCATAAAGTTGTGTACATATTTTTTATTGCATTTGCAAGTATGTTATATGGCAAATTGAATCGAATGCGCAAGTAAACGGTGTTTTTTCAGACGTGTGGTTTTAAATGAGACAATACTTTTTTCGGAGTTGGTCTTTTAGACAACTGCTACTTGATTTATACTTAGTTTGGTTTGCCATTTCAAGAATTGAAGCGAACGAACATCAAGCGCGTCGCACGTTGGGTGAATGGGCCCAAAACGAGATGGTCACCGATCCCGATTTTTACAAGTATAAAATTTCAAACTTACTTTGAATTAATCACTGGATGTGTTATATAATATATAATTTTGGCGCGAACACTATATAGCTCAGTGTTTGGCAGAGCTTCTCCTACCATTTGTGGTGTGCGTCTTTATATTATACCACAAGTGGAGGGACCTACAGTTTTGAGCCGACTCCGAACGGCAGATGTGTTTAATGAGAAGCTTTTTCATGGCAGATATACCCTCGGAGGTTTGCCATTGCCAGCCGAGGGGTGAACGCTATTAGAAAAAACTTTTTCTATTATTAAGATTTTGCTTGCCTTGACTGAGATCCGAACCTCGAATTCACCGGCATATCAAGTTATAGCACGCACTGGATGTGTTAAGATAACAAAATTTCCTTCTTTTAGAAAACATTTTTAGAGAAACGTCAGAACGAAAGTGTTCAACCATCATTTTAATTTCTATTTATAGGGTTACCATTACATGAGTTAGTTAATAATAATCGATAACAACGTTGTGTTTTTTACAATAGTGTTTTTTATAATAGTGTGTTCATACATACTAGTCTTATGGCTAAATAGAATGAAGTTGCCTTAGTGCTTTTCAACTAGGCGAATTCTGACAACTGATCGGCCTCGATCACTTCTGAAACAGAAGGCTTCAGATTAATTTCTAAGGGATCGCTTTCTGACTCGTCAATGCAATCGTCGGGTGGTTGCCGCCAACTCCTTATCCGATGGGCTTCGACCACGCCGTCGTAAGGCAGCTGGGTGAGCTGACAACCATCAACATCACATAAGACGTATGTATATTTCCCAAGACCTTATATATAGTATAAGGTTCCCTGTAATGAGGTATAAACTTCCTGTTGTTTCCAACAGTGGTATCTATGTTTCTCATGACCACGTAATCGCCTACGTTGTACACCTTGGTCCCCACCTATGGCATTCGATGCGTCTTTCCGTATCTGAACTAAATCCAGCCCTTCGTCTGGACGAAATAGGTCTTGGAAATATTCTGTGAACTCATCCGTGACCACTCCTCTTTGTTCGACACCGAATAGAAGCCGGCTGGGTTATCTCGGCAAGTACTATGGACCGAATTATTTATAGCATACTCTACCTCGAAAAGCTTCCCAACCCAGTCATCGTGATTTAATTCGTCGGTCAATTTACCTAACATTGTCTTCAGTATCCTTTGACGTGACTTACATATATTGCGCTTTGTTAAGAAGGCGCGGACTCCAAAGAGGTAAAACAAGTTCCCCGATCACTTACAATTCGCCCCGGTCGGTTATAATAGCTAAAGTATTTCTCGAGAGCGGCCGTAACCTCTCGAGTACTCGTTGAATTAGTCGGGTAGAGCTTCACAAACTTGGTAAAGGCATCAACAACGACCAGAATATGTTTCCGTTTTGACCTAATCGATGGCAGTGGCCCAAAGTGGCCCAAAGTGGTCTATGTGAATGGTATCAAACGGTAAATGAGTTTTAGGGATAGCGTACTGTGTCCTCTCCTTAACCCGCTGCGGAGTGGCATACATTATACATTTTAAACAGTTTCTAATAAACTTGTCTACCTTTGATCTCATATTGGGAAACCAGTAAAACAGCTTTAATTTGCTGAGTGTTTTATCAACAGATAAAAGACACATTTTTTCGTGAATTGCTCGTATCACATTATCCTCCATTTCATAAGGTACATAGAGAACTTTCATTCCGTCCTGCTTCTTTTTGTAAACAAGTCCGTCTACTAAGTCATAATCGTCGGTGCATTCGTTTTCTAATCGGTCCCTAAGTAGTTTGATGTCATTATCACGCTCTTGAGCAACCTCTATTTGGAATTCGACATCATCCGTATTTATAATTAAAGCTATTGCCTCCTACTCAGAGCGTCAACATGCCCCATTGAAGTTCCTCGCTTGTGTTGAATTTTGTAATTGAAATTTTCAAGTTCAAGAGCCCATCTGGCTATCGTAGAATTAAGTTGTCTTCTTTGAAGGGTCAATGTCATTGAATTACAATAGGTAACTATTGTGAAGGGTACGCCCTCCAAATAAGTTCAGAATCTCCTCAATGCGTATATGATGGCTAGTGCTTCTAATTCGAAGCTATGGTACTTTGACTCGGCACTTGAAGCAGTCTTGGAAAATTATGAAATTGGATGGAATTTATTGTCGTCTTGGCGTTGTAATAATACAGCGCCGAAACCTATACTGCTGGCATCACAATGTAGCTGTTTCTCTTTCCGGGCTATATATTGCTAATATTGGACTCTTTATTAATCTAGACTTCAATTCATTGAATGCATCAAGGCACTTTCATCGAATTCAAACTGCGAACCTCTTTTAAGCAGGTTTTGTAAGGGCTTAGCTATTTGAGAGAATGACGGCACAAATCGGCCGAAGTACGAAAATAGGCCTAACCACGATTGCAGTTGCTTAGGATTACTAGGTATCGGGAAGTTTTGTATACTTCTGATATGGAAATTGTTAGGCCGTATGCCCCCTCGAGTAACAGCATATCCTAAATAATCTATTTCGTCATATCCAAATTTACATTTGTCTAAATTTAGTTTTAAACCAAGCAAAGTGAGCCGTTCCACTACTGGCATTAATAAATCTTTGTGATCCTCGAATCTTTCAGTAGCAAAATTTATATCATCCATTACAAATTATTATTTTCCTACTATCGACCATGTAACGAAAGATATTGTGGATAAATCTCTGAAACACAGCAGGCGCATTTTTCAGACCGAATGGCATCTTTAAAAATTCAAATTGTCCATTAGGGGTCACGAATGAAGTCAAAGGTATCGATTTAGGCGCCATCTGCACCTGATGAAACCCACTTTTTAGGTCCAAAACTGAGAAAACTCTTTTATTTTGTAAGTATTCGACGCAATCATCAATCAAAGGCAACGGGTAGTTATCTCTAACAGTCAGTTTGTACACATTTTGTTGTACACGGATTTTACCATTCTTTTTCCTAACCAGAACAATGGCTGAAGCATATGGAGAATCGCTTGGTCTTATTATGCCCTCCCGTGCAGTGCGGCTTTTCAATAGCGACAAATGCCTGGGAGTCAGTTACAAATTGCGCCCTTTCACACCTCTTTCAATTAGTATCATCTCTTATATCTATTACCCAATTTTTCCTATATCTTTTTTCAGCGTCTGATAATTTTATATTGAATGTCCCTAGGAAGTCACTGCCCAAAATAATTGGCATAGTCATAGTTTTATCAGCAATTACATTTAATTCAATTATTTTTGACGTGTACTTTTTACTCAATATTCAAAACGGAAGTGTAAGTAATACAAAAAGGTTACAAAGGTACATTATTAGATATACATCAACGAGTTTGTAGGGTTTATAATATATGTATCTACTTTATTAATTTAAACTTGTTTCAATATTTTTATTTTCATATATAAATTTGTCTTTCAATATTTTTCAATTTGATTTTTTTAATAATTAATTTTCTGGATGTATAAAATAAAGGTTGTAAAAATAAAATATTTTAAATGGAATAAAAACATATTCTATATTGGCGATCCTGCATTTATAAGTACTCATTTTAAAAATTCATCAATAACCATCATTGAAACAATAATAACAATTGTGAACCCGTTCGTGTTTTCACTTTGGTCACTTACTCCCGTTTTTACATATAACGCTACAAAGTGAGATCCAGTATTTTTGACCAAAATCGCGCGTGCGACCGTTGCTACTATTTTTTTAATCAGCCGACGCACCATATCTTGCAGTAATATTTCACAAGAATTTGTAATAAAAGGAAATCATCGATTCAACGTGTTATTAATTGTTAGAAGCTGGCTTAACATTAACCCAGGACATTTTGTACACTCACAAAGTTAGCATTTCCGAGCGTTGCAAGCAAACCAAGAGTGCGAATACTCGAATACCGAAAGCACAAACCATACTTGTGAAATATAAATTTGACTACTTTCCTGAATTAAAACATTGCGAAATAAACAATCTCAACATTCAACATCAAATTCAGCACCAACAATCCGCACAACATCACTTCAAATATTCATATTTAACGTCGCTACAACCATCACAGTGTCTACAACAACGCAATAACACTCCAGATCATCTATAATCTCTTTTATAATTACAAATACTACAACCATTTTTTGCTGAACATTTTGTGTGCAATCAAGTTCGTATCTTAAATCTTTTATTAAAATAAAATTATTACAAATATTAAATATTAATTCTTAATATTAATATTATTTAAATTATTATTATTACTTATATTTAATTTACTTTTGTAAACTTTCTCTCCAATTATTTATTTTTTTTTTTTATATGCCACTATCACGTTCACCTATACGTACACGCAACTTGACAACAATGGAAAACCAAAATAACAATCCAACTTACACTTCAGACTTAAACACTACACAAAATATACACAATGATAATTTAACTCAAAACACTAATAACTTAAGAACAAATTTTTCAAAATCAATTAAATTACCTCCATTTTTGTTTCAATATTTTTATTTTCATATATAAATTTGTCTTTCAATATTTTTTAATTTGATTTTTTTAATAATTAATTTTCTGGATGTATAAAATAAAGGTTGTAAAAATAAAATATTTTAAATAGAATAAAAACATATTCTATAGAGTTATAGTACAATGGAATAACACAAGGTTGCATTTAAATTGCTTCGTACTCTCCAACACCTCCCCTCGAAGAATTTCGACGGCAACCGATCAAAAACTTGTATTTACCATGCCTAAGTCCCCGATGCATTTAAAATGTTTCTCTGCAGGTAATCCCTTCGTTAGGACGTCAGCTGGCATGTCTTCAGTTCGCATGTCGTTTTAAATGATGTCGCCGTTTTGGTGCTTCTCGCGTATAAAATGATGACGTATGGCTATGTGCTTTGTACGCGAATGAAACGCATTGCTTTGCACTAGCTTCTGTGCACTTTGGCTGTCGTTGTACATTACGATGGTTACATGTCCTGCCAATCTCGTTCAACATTTCGCGTAGATAAAACGCCTCTCTTGTGGCTTCACACAAAGCCATGTATTCGGACTTAGTGCTTGAAAGAGATACAGTTCTCTGCTTACGTGCCTCCCACGATATAGGAGCACCGGCTAATATGAAAGCGTAACCGGAATATGATCGGCGGTCCACCATATTTGCACCCCAGTCAGCATCGACGACCGCATACAAGTCTGCTTCCGTTTGCTTATAAAGAAGGCCATAATTTAGGGTACCTTTCAAATACCTTATTACCCGTTTCGCTGACTTCCAATGTTCTGCATTGTAGTTGGAGTTGAACTGGCTTAAAAAATTAACTGCGAAGGCCAGGTCAGGGCGCGTTGTCACTGCCAAGTATAACAAAGCGCCAATTAGACTTTGATATGGATACTTATTCATCAAGGCCGAATCTGGTTTTGCTGGTTTTTCCAGTTTGCAATTATGCTCTAATGGCGTTTTGATTGGTTTGCAATCTTCCATATGGAAACGTTTTAATATGTCTATTGCGTATTCACGCTGGTTTAAAAACAAAAGTCGATTTTCCAAATCTTGACGGAACTCAATACCTAGACACGTCTTAACTAGACCTATGTATGCCCTTCATTTCAAACCTTTCAGCGAGATATTGTTTCACTTCTCGCAACCACATCTGATCATTTGTAGCAATTAACAGATCAACAACATAAACCGTGATTAACATACATAAGTTTCGATTTATTTCCCATAATAAATAAACATGGATCACATTTAGAGGCCTTGAAACCCATTTTGCGTAGTGTCCTGGTTAATTTTTGATACCACTGAAAGCCTGATTGCCTCAAACCATACAAAGCTTTTCGAAGTTGACATACAGGATTTTTATTTTTAGTTATCGCCATTTTCCATTTTTGTGCTGTGCTTCTGATTTCTCGAGCTTTCTCGTCGTTTGTGTGCAATAGCTTTCCCGATGCCACCTTTTTTAGGATTTCGTCGAGATATTTAGGTATATCCATGTAAACACTCTCTTCGAGGTCACCGTTCAGGTAAGCGGTAATTACGTCCATTTGATGTACTTCCAGACTCAACTCTGCTGCTGAGGCTGACATCATTCGTATGGACGCAAGTCGAGCTACTGGAGAATATGTGACATTAAAATCCTCCCCTGGACGTTGTGAGCACCCTTTTGCTACCAGACGCGCTTTTTTCGTAATACCATCTTTAGTACGAAACACAAAACGATTGCCAATAATTTTTCTTTCAGAAGGTCGCTCAACAATTTCCCATGTTTTGTTCAAAATTTGTGCCATATATTCGTTTTCAATTGCACGAACCCAAGACGTACCCTCATCGCGATTAATTGCTTCGTGAAATGTTTTTGGGTCACTAGCCATAGCTAGATTTGCATCCTCGCAATCTTCGAAGTCAACGCTTGTATCTGAACCATCAACAACTTCTTCAGTTTCATCATTCGAAGGTTTTTGATAATTTTTTATAGGCCGTCCACGCGCCCCTGTTTTAACTAATTTTTGTCTACCTCTACCATGTTTTCTATTTGCAGCTGTTGCGACACTCTCACATTCGCTTGAAGATTGTTCAGCAATCTTTTCAGGCTCGACTTCACATTCACTCATTTGCGAATGCAAATCGACTTCTAAATTCTCGGATTTTTCATGATCACGCTTGTAGACCGTTTCATCTAAAAATCTAATCTGGAGATCACAAGCGATATGCTTTGGCTTCGTTTGAATAGCCAACAAGAATACATTCTTCAGATCGTGAATCAAATTTACCATTTGATTTGCCTTTTATTAACACATATGAGTTTGTGCCGAAAGGCCTTAAATGAATTACCGTGGGGGTCTTCCCCGACCAAATTTTAAGCGGCACTTCATTTGTCAATACTTTTGTTGGACACCTATTTCTAATATAGTTGGCTGTGTTAAGCGCTTCTGCCCAAAAAACTGATGGTAAGCTCGATTGCTTCAACATACATCGAGACATATCTAAGAGCGTTCTATTTTTGCGCTCTGCAACGCCATTCTGTTGCGGCGGTTATGGAGCAGTCAGCCAGCGCCTAATGCCGCATTCGTTTAAATATTTTTGAAATTCGCCACTCATACATATACTCCAAACCGTTGTCTGACTGAAGCATTTTTATTTTCCTTCAAGTGAAATTTTCGGCCGAATTCTTAAAATTTGTAAACATTTGCAGGGCTTCACTCTTTTGCTTCATAAAATAAACTTCGGTATATCGTGAATAATCGTCAGTAAAAGTAACGAAATATCGTGCGCCTGAGTGTGAGCAAGTTCGCATTGGCCCACAAACATCACTGTGGACGATCTCTAACAATTCTGAAGTCGGTTGGTCACTTTGTCTAGGAAAACTTTCCTGCGTTTGCTTTTCGCTTATGCAAACTTCACTTATCGGCAGCTTGTCATTCCGATTCAAATTTATACCATGCACCATGTTGAACACACGCTTCAAATCTTTTTCGTTGAGATGCCCCATACGCACGTGCCACGTATGTATGTATGTATGCCAATTTGTTTCGTTTCAATGTTTTAATGATCGCCTCATTTCGCCGAAAAATTACTTCATGGCCTTTGTTTGTAATTTTTGACACAGACAATAAATTCGTTCTTAGTTCTGCCACATATATTACATCTTCGAAATTTATTCTCTCTTCATGCCGCTTTTCGTTGACAGTTGTCTTCACGTTACCAACGCCTGTGATGTTAGCTGTGTTGTTGTTCGCCAAATTGAGAGTTTTGTTGATTTCTCTAAACTTATCAAAACTCTCTCTGTTCGAAGTCATATGCGAAGAGCAACCGCTGTCTAAACACCAATAGTCACTTGAATTTTTCAAGAAAAATGCAGATTCGGTGAACATTGATTTTTCGATATTCTGTTCAGTAGCTGAACGTGTGTTTGAATACGAATTCTTCATTTTTTGTTTTGTTCGACAGTTTCGCGAAATGTGACCGATTTCGCCGCATTTGTAGCAAGTTCGTTTTTCTTGCTTTTCGTTCGCCGAATTTTGCTTGCTGTAAGAGTTGCCAGCTGGCTTTTTATAACTTTTAATCTTTGATTGAGCGAATAATACATTTTGCTCCGTATTCGCCTCTTTGGCTTTTCTGGACTGTTCTTCTTCCAGTATTTTAACACGAAGAACATCTGGCTTCGGTAGCTCATCGCGAGTCTCCAAGGCACATCGGAACGATTCAAACGAATCGGGCAAACTATACAATAATAAAATTGTCAGCAAGTCGTCACCCACTGAAACATTTATTTCTTTCAGTTTGTTAAATGCATGGAAAAATTCGTTGAGATGCTCACGGACGCTATCTCCTTCCTTCATACGTGCAAGCGCTACGCGTTTTAATAGGGTGGCTTTTCGCGCAGGCCCTTTCGACTGAAAAGTTGACTCCAATTTCTTCCACATTTCATATCACGTTCCACATTCAGAAATTAAACCCAATTCTGACGGAGATACAGAGAGCGTTATATCAGCACAAGCTTTTTGATCGAACTCCATCCATTTTGCAGCATTTTCGCCACTTGGACACGGTCTATCTCCCTACGCATAACTCCATAAATCACCTTTTACCAGGATGGCACGCATGTGCAGCTTCCAGATATCGTAGTTATCCGCGTTTAGCGGAACAATCCTCACAGTTGTGCTGGCCATTATTGGTCAAACTATACCTACTTCCAATAACCGCTCGCGATATATACGTATATTTTTTCGTTATCGAAGTTTAAATAATTTAACGTATGCAAAATATTTTCCGTATTTAGGTAGGGCTGGGCCCATAACCTGTTGTTAAACGTGTACTTTTTATTCAATATTCAAAACGGAAGTGTAAGTAATACAAAAAGGTTACAAAGGTACATTATTAGATATATGTACATGAACTTCGGTATGGCGTGTTCGATGTCCCCGAACTCTAGCCCCCGCTGACTAGATCGACGCTCCAACTCTTCTATTTGCTTGGTTAATTTGAGAATTTCCAAGCGCTTCTGCAAGGATGAAACTTCTTCGTCAAGGTTCATAGCAGTAACAGGCATACAATAGGAGCGGCAGTGTCGGAGGCAATCGCGGTATCAGCAGAGTCGCCATTAGTATGAGCGGTATCGGCTGTAACGGCAGCGCCATCAGTATGGGCGGTATCGGCAGTAACGGTGGCGGCGATGTCGAAAGTTGCATCAATTCCGACGGCGGTGCCCCTTTCGACCTTAATCCTGGAGACTTGATTGCTCCCTACTACATCTTGCAATTAACGTCGCAATTGCGCGGTTGTAGCTGTGGGTGGAAATTCCACACCGACGTTTGTCAGCCCATTTGCCAAATCTTGACGTATATTGGCCATTACTGGTTTTATTTGCAAAATTTATACACAATTAGATAGCGCGCGGTTATCCCTCCACCTGAGTTATAAAAGTGCTAACTTACTTTGAATTAATCGCTGGATGTGTTAAGATAACAAAATTTCCTGGTCAGAACGGAAGTGTCCATTTTCTATTTCTAGGGTTCGGTAACCCATGAGTTTGTTAATAATAATCGATAACAACGTTGTGTTTTTTACAATAGCGTTTTTATAAAAGTGTGTTTATACATACTAGGCTTATGGCTAAATAGAATGAAGTTGCCTTAGTGCTTTACACAAGAAAATTTTTTTCACCGATGAAGCTCACTTATGGTTGAATGGGTACGGTTATTGACAAAATTGTCGCATTTGGAGTGATGATAATCCACAAGCCATTGTTGAGACGCCGTTAAAATCTTATAAAGTCAGTGTTTAGTGTGCTCTATGGGCAGAGTGAATCATTGATCCAAATTTTTTTAAAAATGATGCCGTCAATAGTGTTACAGTTAATGTGAAACGCTATAGAGCCATGATTAATGACTTTTTCGTGCCTGATGGAGATGGGGACGGCCTTTACTTCCAACATGAAGAAAACTTTTGGTGAGCGCATTATCTTGCGTCGTGGGCCTGTGGCGTGGCCTCCAAGATCGTGCGATTTAACTCCGCTGGACTATTTTTTGTGGGGTTATGTGAAGTCGCTTGTCTACGCAGATAATCCCGAGACGATTGAAGCCTTGGAAGAGAATATTCGGCGCGTTATTGCTGACATACGGCCGCAATTGCTGCAAAAAGTGGTCGATTTGAGCCTCTCAGCTGGAATTGATTCAAGCAAGGTCACTTGCCCAAAATCAATATTAAAAAATAATAGCAAACCCTTATCTTTATAATAAAGCTAAATTCATGGCCTTAGCATTAAATTATATGCATTTTATTTCTTCTTAAAAACCACATGTCTAAAAAAAAACACCCTTTTATTATTGATGTCGTCAGTGCTACCGTCTTTTCGGTTATTTTTACAGTGATTGCCCACTAATTAGCAACATGTTGGAGGTCAGCGTCGGGATTAAATTGTGGAAAAGGTGCGACATTATTCCAATTTTTAATTCGACAACTTGTTTCGGTTCGCAATTCCTTCAAAAAAGTGTTATTCGTTAAATGTGCCGTCCTCTATTTGTATGCCAATTTTTTTTACCTGGGAGTCAGTCTTCAAGGCTAGAGACACAGAGTTCAATTTATCGAAGTTTCGGAGTCGGCAGGAAAATTTATGGCTTCTGTTGTTTGGGATTGTGAGAGAATATTGCTTATAGATTATAAAAAATGGGTACACCCAGAGAAAAAACAACATAAAATCAAAAAAAACGATATTGATTCAATAAGAAACATTAACGAAAGTCTAGTAATGTCGAAAATTCTTATTTCAATACAGCACAACATTATTTTAATGTTGCGCAATATCCAACGTATTTAATATTTTTCGGCATTGATTTAATATTTGATCCTTATCGAATTGATTTGTCGGTTTATTGAATCAATATGAAAGAAATATAAAATTAATAATGAGCCAATTATTAATGTAAAATGAAAACGTTATTAAAATAAAAACGTACGTTATTTAATTAAAAACGCACGTTATTAAATTAAAGACGCACGTTATTAAATTAAAAACGTACGTTATTAATATAAATTACGAAATTGTAGACCCTTTCCCCTCCTTTACTACCCCCTTTAAGGAAATAAAAACACAATATAACTTACAAAATAGAACAAATTTAATTCAAAAGATTTCATGAAAGTACAATGTAACAACTATGCTAAATATTTTTGTCTTACATATGTTTTACCATTACCATATATGTATGTAGATGTAGAGGCGAAGTATTTAATTCTGAAAATGTTTTTATTTCTAAATTTTCGTTTAAACAACCAATTTCGTACGATTGAAAATGTGAACAAAATTTTTTTATGAAAACTTCTTGACATAAAATATAAGCTATGCTATTTTGATACAAAAACATTTTTATTTTATATAACTTAAATGCGCTGCTATGTAAGTTCGTGAACAAATAATAATTTTTTTTGTATTTCGTACCACTATAAAAAAGTTCATAACAATATTGTATTCTTTTCAGGTCGATATCGTATGTTTGAGTTATTTTAGAGAAATAGTGTTGTTTGGTGATATCAATAAATTCTTCTGATTGAAAGCTTATGATAGGTTCGATTCCATTTTCATAATCTAGCAAGAATTTCGAAAATTTAATTCCCGATTTTATTGCTAAAGAATAAAGTGGGTTTATTCTTGAAGTTGTATTGTTTAAGTATGCCTTAGCTTCTTTATGTTTTCCTTCAAACCGCATCAAACAGCCCTGTATAAATCCCTACCAGAGCGAGGCTTTCTTTTGGGAAAAGTGCGCAAATCTCCGAGACAACGGCAGCGAAATCGTTAGGCCTCAAGTGGACGTTCTGAAAAATTATATGCTCCACAATTATGTTGATGAGTACGTCACGGTTTGCGTTTTTAAAGCACTGCTTAGTGGCGTACACTTCTAGTAGGGCTCTTCCCTTAGCAGTTTCATCCAAAAGACTTGATAAATCCTAAATATATGTAGTAGACACAAAATTAAAATGTTAACTAAAAGAGGGGATGGCGCTGGAGATGAACTGTTAAAGCTGCTTTGTTTCACCCATTTTAGAATGTCCGACCTTAACGAATCTTCTTCTTCACATTCAATACCAAACTAAAAATTATTTGAAAGAAAAAATCATTTCAAAATACTTGAGATAGGCTGCAAAGCACTACTTACCTCTTTCTTTCTCCATTCAAAGAGCTTGCTACGAAATTTTGCCCGGAGGCCAATCGGTGGAATAGCCTCCTTTATTTCATCCTTTTCTATATACTGAAGGCTGTCAAAAGTTACCTGCGCATCTACACTCATATATATATGTATATATACATATTTAAAATAAGAATTTGTTAATATTAATAATAATAGACAAACTTGCTTTAAAGGTACACCAAAACTTTTGCTAATCCATGATCGTTCAGCCATTCGACCAACTTTTTTCTATCTTCTTCGTCATTGGCTTCATCGATGGACACATTATTTTGGTCACTTTCAGTAAAATTCACATTCTCGAGTGCAAATTTTTGAACAATTGCGCTTTGTTCTTCCATAGTTGTAACAATTTCACCATTTTCGGTGGATAAAACACCGTCTTTTAAATTTAATTTAATAGACATTTTTTCAAGCACGTGAAATAATTTGCAGCAAAGAACGAATCAGCTGATTGATTTAAAATGTTGTCATAGGTATTGATTTAATAATGATTCTTATTGATTCAATGCATTGCAATTTTGCTCAATGTTGTTTCAATATTGATTTAATGTTGTGCAGTATAGATTTAAAAATGTTTCAACTTAGCGTTAGAACCAATATAAAAAAATTCTTAAAATAATATGGTGCAAAATTAAAATAAAATTATTTCAATATTATTTTCGAAATAATTAATGAATACAATCATATCAAAGTTGGAAATTGTTGAATTAATTTATTTAAATATTTGCCCTAAGTTGAAAGATATTGAATTAATATTTCGCGATACTGTTTTTACAATGCACTTTTTGGCTCAGTGTATCAATATACATAAGTTATACCTGCAATCAAACTAGAAAAATAAAGAAGCCCATCAAGGAAAAACCTAGAGGAAAGTTTATTAAGCGTGTGTTGCAGAGTTGCAATGGATGCTTTGCACAGGAGTGGCTTCGAATCGTTGGCTCACTCCCCATACAGTCCAGACCGGACCTCAAGTGAGTTTTATTTGCCTCCAAATTAAAAAAAAAAAGTTAAGGAGAAGGAAATTTCCCGACGACAATGAGGTCAAGCAGGCGATTTTGGCTCATTTTGAGGACAGACATAAAATAATATTTCGTCGGTTTAGAAAAATGTATTATCCGATCCAATAAAGGTATTCCGATTAAGGGATATTATATTGAAAATAAAAACTAAATATATTGCTTTATTTCACTTACAACTATTCAATTCCACGAATTTTTCGACCTCCCATCGTACATATGGTTGTATATACGCGGCCGTCTTTGACGTCACTTAAACAAATGCATGTAGTAAGTATGCACATATTTGCAAGCGATAAAAACAATTAAAATAGCCCGTATAAACAAAACCAACCTCGCCGGCACTGATGAACAACTCACACACCAGAGCAGAGCGTAGAGAAAGACGCTAGTAGATACTTACGATTGTTTTGCTAGATTTTGCAAAGCGAAGTGCCATTACGAATTGTACGAAAATGTGTTTGCAAATATTTAGAACGCCGAAACAGAGACAAACGCTGTGCACAAGCCAACACTGCCACCCGCAAAAAATTCTGTTCAAATTCAACCACCACCAGCACTTCAGTTTCTCACCCACGCGCTGAACCGCGCAACAGGTACGAATATTGATTAGTTGTTTTTATCCCGCGCCACTCTCGCTGTGGCAGGCATTTATTTTAATATTTTCTCCATCGGCACTCCGAAAAACCTCCAATTACTTTCATATTTTTTATGTACTCAAATATTCTGCTTGTATGTACATGTGTACATACATAAGTAGGTAGATAGTCATACCAAACAAATGCCGAGCGAAAAAATAAATTTTTAGACCAGTTGGCAATCACTAGTTTCAAAATAAAAACTCTAAATATAAACAAGATTTTACCAAAATACAGAATACCGGCATAAACTCAACAAAAATATATTTCCTGCGGGACGGTCACAAATTTGGCTTAATTTTTCCCCACCACTTTATTTTATTTATTATAGCAATTCATGGAAATTTACCCTAAAGAACTCGCTAGAAATTATAGGTGTGGCAAAAATTGTATATAACATCAACGTTTGACCGATAAGTTTGATTAATACATAAGTTTTAATTTGGATAGGCTTCCTGATCAATTAGGACAGTGTAAATTTAGAACATTAATTTCACTTTCTTTTTAATTTATACTATCCTATTAATGAACGAAATTATTCATAAGAAAAAGATTTATCGGTAAATTGACAAAGATTGGGTTTTAGTAGGAAGGCAAAAAATTAGAGTTTTATAGTTGTAAAATAAAACCATATTTAAAGGGTTATATACACTTGTGTTGGTCGAAAAAATCTAAACTTTTTATAAAGATCTGAGCACTACAGCCAAAGTTACAGCTGTCAACAGCGCGCTCCTCCCGAATGCCACCAAGTACGTGCAAAACTTTAAAAACGATTATCTCAAAATGATGATTTTCAAAAAGTCCCGTTGCGGTGAGCGGTTCTCGCAAGAACCATGTGACCTATCAATCATATTTTTTGCGGACTACTTACAAACTGTGAGATTTTGCAGAAACGAAAAAATTTGTATTTGAAACACTTTTTTTTTTTTTTTTAAGAAAAAACTGAATTTGTTGACCTTCAAAAATCGAACTTTTCAGTAAATCATCACCATTTGTGTAAAAATGTTTATTTCGCTAAATCCTTCGTTCAAGTACGCCGTTATGAAATAAACTAAAGAAAACTGTTTTTTTTATTGCAGATGATCCATTGCCTACGGTTGTCACTGGGTCATTACCAGTTTTTACTTCCTTAAAACCTGAACCAATATCAGCTAACTTGCGTTTTTCTTGCATATGTATGTTCATTAGGGTGACAGTTAATTTCGAAAGTGATATTTTCTTTGGTCTCAGTATTTTTTTGTGTGTAGTTTTATTTAAAAAAAATTCTAGTAAAATTTCAAGGTCGTAGGAAGAGGATTAGGGGGCGCGTCGGCCCCCCAAAGTTACACAAAATACGTTTTTTCACGCAAATTCTTACTTTGACTGCTTGTAACTTTCTCTGTGTTTTTTTTTTTTAAACATTACTGGCGCAAGATGTTCATTAATATGTCTACAATAACATCTGTCAATAACATTTTTGTCTAATGTTAATATTTAATGAAAAAAACTTAAATATAGGAGAAAAAGTACGCCTCAATGTCGATTTATTATACTTAAATAAAATTACTTATATGATTCAAATTTTGGATTTTGTTCAGATTTATTTAATTAAAGATTCATATAGAAAATTCCTTATGATTTACGTAAGAGTAGCTTCAACAATTATATACAGTAAGACCTCGCTAGTCCGAACTTCAGACTTTTTTTGTTTACTTTTGTTTTCAAGTGTAAGAATTGTCTTTAAAAGTTTGCTTCAAATTTTTTTGCCTGTATGCTGAAGCGATCTATAATATTGACAATTGTGACCGAGAATATTCCCGTTACAACCTCAACAATATTATTCTCAATGCTTGCGTAAGCTACCGACAAAAAATCAGCACCAATGTTTCTCGGAAAATAGATTCTTATTTTACAGTTATATGCAGCAGCCGCAAACATTTTTTAATAGCATTAAATTTGCAAAAAAATCATTCGAAGTGAATATTTGAATGTGAAAAGTCGAAAATGTCTGCTAGAAATTTACGTGAACGCATATATTTAATTGGTTATTGTACCAACTCATTAACGGGAAGTAAACTACCCTCCAATATAGAAGTGTTGAAAGTTTTGTTTTTCAATTTACGTGTAGTAAAAAAAAATTTACGGGAAAGTTCAGATTTAGTTGTAAAAGAACTATTCGTGTTCTGGGAAAAAGCCCGCATTCCGGTCAAGGATAAACAACACTGCATTACAAATGTAGAGAAATTGTATAAAGAATGGCAAAGCTTTCAAAAAGATTCAAAGAAGAGAGTGCCGACTTGAAGAACGCAACAACAATTTATTACAACAAGTGGAGCGGAATAATCGTGAAATTGCATTAATTGGTTCGTTGTATGTTATTGTTTATTTTTTATTTTCTTTAAATTAAGTCGTTTTTATTAGATGAAACTGCAGAGTTGCTGTCATCTGAATCTTCAGAGAATGATAACAGTTTTCCAGATATGGAATGTGACCCACGTTGTAGTCAACCTCCAGCCAAAAAATGTAGGGGAACAAATAAAATACTAACACCAAAACTGGCGGCCGCACTCGATGTCTGTAAAATCAGTGACAGACATGCGGTTCATCTAATAAGCGCAGTCGTTGAAGCTCTGGGTAATAATGTTGAAGATTATATTTTAAACCGAACGTCTGTACACCAGGAAAGGGAACAAATCCGTGAAGAATTTCAGCATTAAAAAATAAATTAAAATTAAATGAGCTCGACGCTATCTGCCTTCATTGGGATAGTAAACTTTTGCCGGCGCTGACGGGAAATGATAAAGTTGATAGGTTGCCTATAATAATATCGAGCGGTAAAGTTGAACAGCTTCTTGAAATACCTGCACTTGATTCCGGTACTGGAAAAGAACAGGCATCCGCTGTATGCGATGCTATTTATGAATATGGTCTGCAAAATCACATCAAAGATTTAGTGTTTGATACAACAGCGGTCAATACTGGGCGTTTCAATGGTACCTGTACGTTAATTGAAAATAATTTACAAAGACAACTTTTATGGTTACCATGCCGTCATCATATATACGAGATTGTTTTAAGATGCGTTTTCGAAGAAAAAATAAGCTGTTATGGAAGTCCAAACGTTAAAATGTTTGAGAAATTTAAAAATGCTTGGGCTAAGATTGATGCTAAAAACTATGAGTATGGCATCAACGATCCAACTGTCAAGACGTACATGAAAGAGTCTGCCGTTCGCATTATCGGTGCAGCAAATAATATCTTGGAAGAAAAACAACCCAGGGAAGACTATAAAGAATTCTTGGAACTCACTTTGCTCTTCCTGGGTCAAAAACCAGAAAAGACACATCCAAACAGCCTAATGTTTCGATCGACAGGAGCTGTTCACCATGCAAGGTGGATGGCAAAAGCGATTTACTGTCTAAAAATATTTTTATTCCGTAACGAGTTCCCGCTTTCAGCAACTGAATTAAATGGGCTTCGTCAAATTTGTGTTTTTATTGCTGAAGTCTATGTCGAAGCGTGGTTTTCTGCTCCTTTGGCCATTAAAGCGCCATATCAAGATTTTTTATTTTTACAAAAACTTGAAAACTTCAAAAAAATTGATGCTGCTATATCTTATGTTGCTCTTAAAAAGTTCAGGAACCACTTGTGGTATTTAAGCCCTGAGGCGGTTGGTCTTGCATTTTTTGACAGCAACGTATCCCTTTTTTCAAAACAAAAAATGGTGGCGGCTTTGGAAAATGATTTTGAACAAGAGCAAAACACAAAGCGAGCTACAATAAATGATAGAGAAATCGTTGAAATATTCCATGACGGAATTGAACGTCTCTGCCGAAACAAAAGCATTATTTGAAAGATTTCAAACAAATACTGATTTTTTTAAATTAAACCCAGACAAATGGGAGCAGGACCAATCTTATTGTAAAGCGGCTGAACTGATGAAAAAATTAAATGTTACAAATGACACTGCCGAAAGGGGGTTAAATTGATGGAAGAGTAAAATAAAATATTTACCAAAAATGAACGCCAAAAACAATTTGTTTTAAAAATTGTTAGCGATTACCGCCATCGGTTTCCGGACTGTAATAAAAAGACATTGTCTCAAGTGCTTTAAACAATATTAATAAAAAAGAGAAATCATATACATAAGTAGTTTTATTTAAGTATAATAAATCGACATTGAGGCGTACTTTTTCTCCTATATTTAAGTTTTTTTCATTAAATATTAACATTAGACAAAAATGTTATTGACAGATGTTATTGTAGACATATTAATGAACATCTTTCGCCAGTAATGTTTAAAAAAAAAAACACAGAGAAAGTTACAAGCAGTCAAAGTAAGAATTTGCGTGAAAAAACGTATTTTGTGTAACTTTGGGGGGCCGACGCGCCCCCTAATCCTCTTCCTACGACCTTGAAATTTTACTAGAATTTTTTTTAAATAAAACTACACACAAAAAAACACTGAGACCAAAACAATAAAAAAAAAAAAAAATACTCCATACATTTAATTGTCACCCTAATGTTCATAGTGCAAAAAAAAAATTTTGCGTTCTCATACTATACTCGGGTTAGTTATGGAAAATAGGAAAACACATAAATACTTTACCAAATATTTGTATCAGTAATTTTTTTGTTGTATGTATGCCCACCTCAAAGTTCTCACTTAACACCAAAATCTGCCATCAAGAATACAAAGTTTGGAGTATGCGGTTTTGTAGCCAGGTGGCTAAAATATACTGTTTTATTTTTCGAGGTTTTTGCGCCAAGGTTGTTGCCCATTTCTTCCATGCAACGCTCGAACGAAATCAATTTTTTTTGTGAAAGAAACTTAGAAGTAAAAAAGTAAATGGTTCACACACTTAGACGCTTTTTTTTTGTGATAGACGGTAGCCGTGAATATTGCATCAAGAACTCGAATACCCGAATTACCTGGCATCGAAATACTCTAGGATGTGCGAGCAGCAATCGAAACTCAAAATCTTGCTCATATCACGTACTTATGTTTGGCCAATGAAGTTATAGGCTTTAGCACCCTGTTGTTTGATGAGCGTGAAGTTAGCTAAGCACCCATCGCAAATCGAAACGGTATACTATTGTAATTTTGCCGCTAATTTAATTTTGTCGCTCTTTCTGTTTTGGGTTACTTAGACCAAACATCTGAAAAGGTGCTTTGCCTAAATAAGTTCAGTTAGATATAGTATGGCCAATACATACATACATATGTATGTATACGAAACTGAACATAATAATTCGAATTAAACATGTCCGCCTTTCCGTCTATCTGTCCGCGCACAAGATAAATTGCGGAAAAAATATATGTCATCTTAATGAAATTCAGTATGTATCTACATATATAAAATAATCTTTGTTTAAATTAATACTGATGAAAAAATTTATCGATACTTTACTCGTTTATCATATCGTCAGAAGTAGACGGAGTAGATATCGAGCGATAAGCGTCTCCTGTAGGGGAGCTAAATTTACCGATTGAAATAAATTATGGGTATTCATTTTAGATGAATACACATATTGATTTTCGAGGATTCTAAATCTTCGAGGACCTCTAAATATTTTTTGATTACAAAATAAAATATTAGGAGTACATTTGGGGATGAAAGTATAAAAATTCAGACACTACACTTTTAGACCTACCTGTACTGTACGTACTTACATATATGCATGTACATTAGGGCGGGTCGAATTTTTTTCGCATAAAGCGGCTAGCAAAAACGAAAACTACAGAAAATTCTAAGAAAGTTTTGCCAAGAAACCATGGGTCTAAAATTAATTCCCAGTTCGCGCAGAGCGACTTTAGATTTTGAGGTCATACTTATTAAATTGTACTCAAAAACCTATAGTTTTAAAAATAACAGCATGCCATGCAATTAATGCAATAATAGCAGGCTTTTGTAACTTATTTGTTTTTTCACGTGGCTGAGCAAAAAAAAACAAAAAAAAATCAATCGTACGGTACTCTTACCACACAAGTGGCAAAAAAAATTTGGGAAATTTGAAATAAACTAAACATTCCGTTAATCAATGAAAAAACTGCCTCGAAAAAACTGAATACATTGCTAAATAAATATCATAATGAAATAAAATTTAAAAGTAGACCAAGTAAGTCTTCAACGTTTCTGGAAACAATTGATCAAGTGTTTTATATTGGAAAATGTCAGTGCGCAAAAACATTGCCTTGCTGCTGTGGTTTAATACCCATTGAACTCCAAGAGTTTATAATTGATCAGCACAGTAAGAGAAAGCTAACCATTCCCGAATTCGCTGTTGACCAAAAATCAACACTGGCGCCAACTAGTCTTGATCCAACTTTTTTTCCAGGCTCAACAAATATGGATGTTGAATCAGAGGTGATGTTTGCCATGCCAACTGCAAGAGAGCCAAGTTCGTCGAAAAAAAAAAATTAATACCAAAAGGTACGATACACCTCATTTCGATATGGCGTGCGATAGGTTTGGAATCGGGAATAGGGTTGCTTCTTTTTTGGCCACATCGCTTTTCAAAGATATTGACTTTAAAGATGAAAATGGGGAACCAATAATTATGGACAAATCTAAAGTTTTACGTGAAAGAAAGAAATGTAGGGATCCTCTTCGAAGAAAGCAACGCAATGACTGTGATCTGATAGCCTTCTCCTTTGATGGCAGAAAAAAGAAAGAAGAAAATGGAAGATATCATCCGAGAATGGTAAAAGAATCACATTTAGTGGTTCTTAAAGAGCCTGAGAGCAGATTGTTGGGTTACGTAAAAGTCGACGCCGAGGACGCTAAAACAAAACAGATGCAATTGTGCGAGTTCCTTATAGAAAAAAATATGTCCCTTGAGAGACTGATTGGAATTTGCTGCGATGGAGAAGCAACAAACACAGGTTCTGAAAATGGAATTTTAAGGAGATTCGAAGTCATGTTGAATAGACCATTGCACTGGTTTGTTTGTTTATTACACTTTAATGAACTTCCACTTCGTCACTTGTTCTCCGCATTGGAAAAGTCCACCACAAGCAGACCGCGCACAGCTAGTGGGATAATAACAAAGCAAATCGAAACATGCTAGCAGATGGCGGTAAGCAAACAATTGTTTTAAAGAGCCTAACATGTATATTTTGATCTGAGCTAAATAAATAAAATCTTTCTGTAGGCTGTACCCGACTTTGAGGCCATTTCGTTGGGAGATATGCCTCCACCCATTTATGAAAAAACGCTCTCGACTGACGTTCAGTACTTGTATCGAATGGCAAATGTAGTTTGTGATGGTTTATGCCCCGAAAATTTAGCCAGTATGAAACCGGGACAAATTGTGCACTCTCGATGGCTAACAAAGGCAAGCAGACTCTTACGTTTATACGTGACAACTAGTTCACCATCAGCGAATTTAAAAACTTTGGCAACTTACATAATGAAAGTTTACGTACCGATGTACTTTAACTTTAAGTTCTACAACTCAGTTGTATACGGCAGTCTCTTGTTTTTTAAATTTATACAGTTCACGCGATATTTACCACCAACGCTGCGAGAAATTGTTAACACTGTAATCCAAAATAATTCATACTTCGATCATCCTGAAAATATCTTACTGGCAATGCTTTATGATAAGAGAAAAGATGTTCGCGAAAGAGCCATAAAAAAGATCCTACATTATCGTGATAAAGTTTGTGATCCGAGTAATCTAAGGGTTTATGATAAAAAGCACGCAATAAATTTTGAATGCTCAGACTACTTTGATCTGGTTAACCTACATAGATGATGACAGTGTTTTGTCTGAGCCTCCATTCTCAGCAAACATTCCATATGAACACTTGTTGCAGCTTATTGAGTCTGATGATCCGCCGCGTCCTGACCCAGGGGTTCCATGTCATACCCAAGCAACTGAGCGTTGTGTACAGCTTCTGACAACAGTTTCCCGACGCGCTATCGCAAAGAATAGCGACGATATCGTGGCCGTAACTAAAGAAAGTCGTACTAAATACAACACCACGCATGGAATCCAAAAAAGACTTTAAAACTAAAAAAAACTAAAACTAGAAAAGATTCCCAGTCATAAGCAAAAAAAACCAATGTCTGTAACTTGCACCGCAAAAACATTTAATTTTTTGAAAACTTAATTATAATAATAAAATTTTGTTTTCGATACGCCGTATTTTCCATAATTTTAGCATTTTTTTAAAAAATATGGGAATATCTGTATGCTGCATATATAGAAGCACAAACTTTCGTTATAATCGAAAAAACCAAGCACAATTTTTTGGATCGCTTCTTATGAAAGTATAGGTTTTTGAGTACAATTTAATAAGTATGACCTCAAAATCTAAAGTCGATCTGCGCGAACTGGGAATTAATTTTAGACCCATGGTTTCTTGGCAAAACTTTCTTAGAATTTTCTGTAGTTTTCGTTTTTGCTAGCCGCTTTGTTGGTTTTTTTCCACCCATACAAATCGACCCGGCCTAATGTACATATATTTATTTTTATCAATAATAACAATAACGAAATAAGTTTAGAAAACGGACAGAAGCCACATGTGTGGCCACTATTCAATTCGAAGTAAAAATGAATGTCGGCATGAAACATATGGATACAAACATTCAGCTCGCAAGTACTCATTGAAGTATGGATGCAGAAGGAAATGGAAATGATGTACATACATACATACATATATGCTTAAATTGTAAATTCCTTCAATCGGCAGAATGTTTAACTAGCATGGTAATGTTTATTTCTCTTATACGTTTTCTAACCAATTTAATGGTTCTTTTTACAAATAAATATGAATTTATATATTTATACTTATGCATGCAAAAACATTCATAGTTTGTGAATTTGATTCTAAATATGTATGAAATTTAACTATTAATGCCCTTTTTAAAAAAAAAATCTATCAGAATTTTTAAAAAATCACCCTGTGTTCTGTCATGCCGGAGGGTGGCTGTTCAAATCACCGTACGCGTTTGGAAAATAAATAATTTGTAAAAAAAATATTTTTAATTGTACTAAGGTAAGTGCACCTAATTCCGTGGCATTCCGATTTTTTTGTTTAAACAAAAAATTGGGAGTATGATGCATAAAAAAAAAATACTAGAATAAACTTGAAATTTTAAAAAGTAATAATTTCAATTCTGATTGTACGTATGGTAAATACTTTTAAATTATTGAGCAGTTGAAAAGTGGTACCTCAGATAATATGCACGTCATATGAAAGTGTGTAAGCAAAATGTTAAGGACTCATGTATGTATATATTCTTAAGGCTGTGAAATTTAAATCAAAAGACTTTTAGGAACTATGATTTAATTTTGGCATTCTATAAAAATCTGTTAATTGATCTAAATACATGTGAATATATTTTATTACTTAAAAAATGATATTTCTCATTCACGGAATTATGTACATTTTTAGTTTACAATGTACCTAATTTCGTGCCGATCACGAAATAAGGGTTTTTTAACACTTTAAATTTTTGTTAATTTGATTGATTTTTTTTTATAAAACTTCCTCCCACAAAGCGATTTTATTATCAAATAAAACCCTGAGGAAATTGATGAGCCGTGGTACAGTTTTATTTAAGCGAATGGTTAATATTTTAATAAATGTATTCCGTGGTATACCACGCATTTACGTTCAAGCAGTGAAAAGAGAAGCACCTAATTCCGTGGCATTAATTTAAAAGAGCCAATTTTTAAAACTGATATTGAAAAAGCAGTTACTTTTGCAATTTTCTTGCAAAATTGCGATCCACAGGGTATAGTTTTCTTTTGCAGCAAAAATGCTAAAAAATAGTTTTACGAGATCTGATGATTCAGATGTTCTGAAAAAAATTCGGTCCACGAATGTTGATGAAAAGCTTTCAATGATTTAAAATTTTAAAATTGTTTATACAAACTGTATTAGCCTAACAATTTTTTATAACAGTGAGAGATTTTTCTTTGATTATTATCTGAGCAATGTCTTTTGTTCGTGAGCAAATCTTAAAAACCTAATTTCTAAAATACGGGAATGAATTAAAAATTTTTGTAAATACAAATTTTATTTTGTGCTTCAAAAATATTTAATTTTAAGTTTAAAACATAAGTTATTCCATTTTAATAGCGTAAAATCTGTATATATACGCATATCCCGGAATTAGGGACATCTTTTCACGGAATTAGGTACATACATTAAAGAATTTTTGCCACGGATTTAGGGACGATTGAAGGTGTTATTAATTACATTTACAAAAATTATAATAAGATTTATTATGGTTTATATTGATTTAAAGGGGGATATTTTAATTTTTTAATTTTTAACCGATTATCCAAACGTCACACAATTTAGAAGTCAGAAAAATCCTTAGTACCACGGAATTAGGTGCACTTACCTTATATATACATATGTAAATATATACCTATGTACATATATATCATTTATTAAGGCTTTGAGAGGTAGAGAAGTGTTGATTTTGGATTTAAAAAATGTTAGGGTTATGTGTATCGAAGATTCGTAAAAGGGTTATGAAAATCAAATAATTGTATTATGTGGGCGTAACTAGGCCAACTTCTTTAATTGAAACTTGCACTGAAATTGAATGGTCTACAAAACTATATATAATAAAAATTCTGAGGAACAGGTTTAAAAGTGTAATTAATGCTCAATAGCTTTTTCTAATGTTCAACAGAGTTCTATCGATCTATTTTTGATTCCGCATCATTTTCTATCGGTCTGCAAAATTGTATACAAATCTAACTTTCACTACCAAACACCCAAGCATACGAACTTGCAATTGTTTTATATGTACTCGTATGTATGTACAGACGTATTCTTCGTCTTCGCAATTAAAGTAAACTTTCATTATCTGATAATTATCAACCTGTAATAATATTTTTCACTTGCCGCACTCAATCAATCATCGAGTTTGCAACTACTATTTCAATCACAAATGCATAATGTTGAGAATTTCACTTGTGACACAATGACCCAATGTGAAAGTTATACTTTTATACACTTATACACATTGGCCTTTCGAATATAAATATAATAATAATTAAAATGTATGTATTCCACTCAGTCAACAAAACACATTGAAAACATTTACCTTCACCGATGGCCTTCTTTATAACGTTCATCAATATTCAATCAATAATGTAAGCGTTTGTTAAATACATATCAGTATAATGTCAAAAAGACATTTCTGTTTCATCATTGTAAGTAAGGATAACAAAAGAAAACAGATTAATTCAGATAAAAGACATAATTGAAAATGGAAATGAGATTTAGTTAAAAAATAAAGGCAATAATAATTAAGTTTATACATCGATTTGCTCTGCCCTTGACCGAGTTTCTCCATCAACCACTAATTTAAATGGTCAGTTGTTTACGACGCCCCACAGTGGGCTGAAATTGGAAAATTCTGGGCGAAACGAAGCAACAACATTATTTTCCGTAAAGTGCAGACATCTTTAAGGTTTTTGGTTCGCTGATTTCAAAAATTACGTCAGAATGTAAAAATTCAAAATGGCTGACAAAAAATGGCGGACGGATTTTCGAAAAAAGTTGTTTTAAGAGCTGAAATTGAGTGTAAGGGGGTTTTTCAGGTCGTTGATTTCAACAATTATGTGAAAAAGACACAATTCAAAATGACTGACACAAAATGGAGGACAGATTTTCGAAAAAAGGAGATTTAATGGTTAATACTGAGTGCAACGGGGTTTTTGAGGTTTCTCAATCGAAAAATAACGTCAAAAAACTGCGACGAGAAAAAAACCTGTAGCACGAATCTGAAAATTTTTCTTGAATAATATAAAACAACGCTTCTAACAATCCCCTTATTCTATTATTTTGGCTGGATCTAGTGGGATCACAACTTTTTCACACTTTTTACTATAATTTTATGTAAAAGTAATGAAACACGCAAGTGTGTATCGCAACATTCAACACAAGTAAATGACAAACACAAACATGTTTTATCGAAATCTTGTTTTTAATACCTTTAAAATCACACGTATAATTTAACATCAAAAACGGGTTTTGTAGCAGTAGTAATACGCATGGCAACGACTAGCCTTGCAGATTCAACTTTAAACAGCTGTTGCAAAAAAGACATGTGGGTGACTGCATTAAAAATTCCATAAGATGACTCACCAACGCCCCCTCTAAGACATATCTAAGAACTATTTGACCCGGTATTTTTAAATTGTGCACTTTTGGCCAGCTTTTTCGAATTTTCGACCAGTGTGCGGCCGTGAAAAGGTTTACTCTTTTTAATTGCAAAATATTGAACGATGTTCTCAAAGCAAACCATTCAACATCGTAGTACAAAAGTTGTATTGAAAAGTTCGAAGATCGCTATAATCGGTGTATCGCCCTCGCAGGCAACTACGTTGAATAATAAAATCTAATTTTGCCAAAAAAAATATGTTTTTTTCTTTCTTATCTTACGGACTTATTAAATGGCCTGTTAATTGCAGAATTGCACTTATTTCCATGTTGTAGAACCTTACTTTTGCGTTTTCGGAGTGGTTTTCATATTTAAAGTTTATTTCTGGAAACGGTTTTAAATATTTGCCCCTCTTGCGAATAGTTTCATGTCTCTTGATCGCACGTCGCATTACATTTGTGCATAAAGGAAAGTGGTTTCCAAATTTCAAAAATGAATTACTCCAGGACAATAGAAAGCATTTAAAAGTTATGTTTCCTCCGCTGAATCTAAGCAATTGCCTTGTTTTGGATTTTCTCAATGAAAGGGTTAATTTCGTCATTTTCAATATCTAAATCTTTATAAAAGAGCTCTTCTTCATCCATGTCCTTGTTTTCATCGGCATATGTGACTGTCTTAATTCTTTCAAACAAAATAGAAATTGTTCAAACAACAACTACACAGTCAAGTAGAAATAGCGGCAGTACAGCCGCACTTGATTGAAGTAAGTTGTGAAGGGAAAGCAGGAAAAATAACAACAGCTCACACTGCGTAAGCTTAGCTGAATGCGTTTAGCTGCCGGCTTAAGTATTGCGCATATTGTTGCGGGTTCGACTCCCGCAGAAGCCAAGAAGAAAGAAGTCTGAAATGTGGTGATTTCCGAAATAGTACTATAACTTCTACCGCTTTGAGTATTGTTGTTTTTTTTTCCCCTAATAATTTTCCAATAAACCAATCGGCCTTAAAGCTCAAATATATTTAAAATAAATAGTGCTGCATTTGAAGCATGTTAAATTTTCCCTAGTACTACTTTGCCCTTCGCACTCGCTTCTAGCGACTATTAATATTTAAAAAAAAAGTTTTTCAAAATCATCAATATTTTCGCAGCTCGACATGACTCCCAAACATCGCACATAAAAGACCTTGACCTTAAAATGCCTGCCATCAAACACTTTCGTTCGGCATAGAATCTTAATTAAATGTGCTATATTAATTCTGATGAAAAACATCAAACCATGCGACTTTTAATTTCTTATCGAACGGTAGCATTTTTTTCATTGAATGCTAAGCATGTGTCCTTTAAGAGTGCCATGAAATAGTCGCAGACAAATTCTGGAAGGCAGGGAGCGCCGTCTCTAATAATTTCTCAAGACAATAACATATAAAATTTGGATAATGCTTTTGCGAAATCATCGAGAACAATGCGTGAACACCATTGCCCGTCGGAATAACGATTTGATATAATAGGGTACATCTTTTAAGACCTTTGTTTAAAGCGTAAGGCTTGACGAGACTGGCAGTTGCATCAATTTCGATTTTACCGAACTGTTTTATAAGTTCTTTATACAAATAAATTTGCATTTTTGACCGTGCAATACATTTTATCTAGGCCAATTTCCCTCAGTTTTCATCTTGCATAAAGAACCTATCGCATCAAGATTTGTCAATTCCTAATTGGAAATTGATAGCATCTTCTTTAATTTTTCGAACAGCAGCACCGTGTGGTAAATAAAGTGGTTAAGGATCCCCAAATGAAATATTTTTAATTTCTTCGTAGCGCCACAACCTTGTCTCTTTTGATATCGGTCTCGACTGATAATTTGACGTGCGAAACCTCGAACAGGGACCTTTGCAATGTGAGGTACTCCTCTGGTTTCAAATGTTTTGATAGAAAGAGTGATTTCATCGCCAACAGCTGGTTTTTCAATAGCCTGAGCATCGACAGTTGCTGCGCATTCTTTACAAATTCCATGTGTGTTCAAAAAAAACTTCAGCTTCTGGCGATTCATGGACTTTGCCGTACTGAAAAACGTAGGTAGAAGGGTTTTTGGTTTTCAGAAAAAACGTAGGTGCTACCAAATCTGTCCATCCGTCTTTTAAAACTCTATACATTTTTCACTTTTATTTTTTTGATTATAAATTCTGGAAATTGGATAAATCTTTTCCCAATCGTCGTATTTCAAACAATTGTTTTTTGGAATATTGCCTGGATAATACTCGGAATCATTAGATGAACAGATGGTGGTATCGATTGAAACATTAGTTATTGGAATATTGGAATGTTTAAGAACGGTCAATAAATTCCAGCGATTACATCTAACGTATGCATTAATGGATTCCGGTGGTACCGATTTATCGAAACAAGAACCGACATTTTGCCATACTATGTCCGAACGAGGTTTTAAGCAATTGTGTTCGTCAAAAATGTTATGCACTTTTAATGCATCAAGCATAAACTTTAGATCGATAGAAGCTGCTCGCGGCATGTTAAATTAGCACACTCAAAATTCAAAATAATTTGGACGTTTTGATGCAAACACAAATGATTTCTTGTTAGTTAGAGCTCGAACAAATGAAGACCAGACTAGTTCGAGTTAACGAATTGTTCTGCTCTTCGAATTTCATGTATTTGTGACATTTTACCAGTTTTGACTGCTTTAATTATTTCAGTTTTTCTTTTCTAAAACCAAAACTTTTAACATTTGTCACATTATAAAAAATACTTAGCCGATGACCTCAGCAACTAGCGCTTATTCACCCTTTGATTAATTAATTTTATTATAAGTTTAAAAGATTAAATAAATAAATAAATAATAATAAAAAAATACTTTTTATCTTAACCGCGCAACACCTATTTTGTATTCCAGTTTCTGAACGTTCGAGTTATCGCGTATTCGAGTTTTCGCAAGCGCACTGTTGTATGTATATATGTATATCCGTCTGTCTGTCCATGATTACAATAACTTGAATAAAAATTGCGATATCTCAATGAAATTGAATTGGTACATAGATTGCTCTTTGGACAGGGTAGGTTAGTATTGAAAATGGTCAAGATCAAGCCCACCTCCCATATAACGCAACTTTTTGAAAAATGCATAAACTCCGTTTTTTCAGTATCTCTTACAGCAAATTGAGTGAAATTTTATATTTGGAGCGATTTTGAACTAAGAAATTTGAAACTTATGAAATTTTGCCACGCCCACTTAGGAAAAAATGTCTGTATCTCAATAACGGTGTAAGGTATCGTCACAAAATTTGGTAAACAAATTTTCCTCAATATCGCTGTTATCATCGTTAAAAATTTTTGAAATCGGACCATAACCTCGCCCACCTCCCATACAACGGAAATTTTGAAAAATGCAAACATTTTGTTTTTTCTTTATCTATTAATTAAAATTTGAATAAGCGTGAAGTTAGCTAAGCACCCATCGCAAATCGAAACGGTATACGTATGTACATAGGTTGCATTTTATATTTTGCTCCTAATAATGAAAACACATTATATTAAGGAAAATAGTTTTATTGTTTTTCAAAATATTCTCCTTCCAAGTCAATACACTTCTGCATTCGCTTGAACCAATTTTCAAAGCACTTTTGCACTGTTTGAAGGCTTCTACAGCTCCTTCAGGCGTTGAAAACATCGACCTCGCATTTTTTTTTTGATGTTCGGGAATAAAAATAAATCATTAGGTGCCAAATCAGGGCTGTAAGGCGGATGACCCATCAATTCGACCTTTTGAGTGCTCTAAAACTCTCTTGTCACTTGGCAACTAATTAGCAACAAATTACAAACGTGGTTAAAATCGTTTTAAGGACGTTTTAAACTTTTTCAGATTTTTGGTCCAAGTGTGCCAACTCCATATGAAATTAAATTAAAAAAATATTGATACAAAAAAAAAATATTTTTGCGTAACTAATGAGCAACTAATTAGCGGCAAAATTTGGACTATGTAGTTTTGAAATTTTTATATCGCGTTTTACTTATTTTCTAGAGGGTGATTAGCTAACTTCATATCAACCCCAAAAAATTAAGAACAAAAAAAACGACAAAATTAATTTTTGCGCAACTAATTAGCAACAAATTAGCGGCAAAATTACAATAGTATACCGTTTCGATTTGCGATGGGTGCTTAGCTAACTTCACGCTCATAAAATTTTATGTTTAGAGAGATATTTAAATAAGAAACTTGAGTTTTATGAAATTTTGAAAAATGGGCGTTACCACGCCCACTTATAAAAAAAAGTCTGTAGGTATCTCAATAACGATGTAAGGTATCGTCACAAAATATGGTGAACATATTGTCCTTGATATCACTAGCATCACCGTCAATAATTTTTAAAATCAGACCATAACCACGCCCAACTTCCATATAACGTAAATTTTGAAAACTGCAAATAACTTCGTTTTCCAGTATTTATTGGAACAAATTGAGTAAAGTTTAATACTAGCAGCGATTTGAAACAAAGAAACGGACATTTTATGATATTATTGGCACCGACCATACAAAAATACATCGCGAGCTTTTCTTACTTATTTTTAAATAACTTTTTAACAAAGGGTGGACAAACATGGACAAATGAACCTTATATATTTTTTTCCAAAATTCGCAAAAGGTGGTGTCAACTTCACAAGGCTGACTTGTTCGCAGACTATTTAATGAAAATATTGGGAGTACTTCACTAATTCCTTTCCTGGCCGTATCCGGGACACCTTCACTTTATCTTAACCATTTCTGACATAATTCCGAAACATTCCATTTTTTTTAGTTCTATTTCACGAACATTTCAGGTTTAGGACCTGTTCAGTCCTAGTTTGGTATTATATTGTGACTAGTAAAAACTTCTTCGAGATCATTTCAGTGCAATTTCCCGACTTTTCCAGACCACTTTAAGGCCATTTTTAGATTACAGGTCGCTCGAAACTAGTCACGAAATGGTTCTGAAATAGTCCAGAACTACGTATTTCCGTATAATGAATAAAATGAAATTAAATTATAATTAAATATATTTAATTTCTAAATATGTACGTCTATTTATTAATTCACATACATACATATCTATGGTGCATGGGTCGGAAAAAGGCGAATAAAGAATTCGCTTTGTGGCTTTATTATCGCATTTACAATTTGACGTAACGAGCGTGATATCATAATATAAAAAAATTGTCAATGTTAAAAATAAATATTTTATGCTTTTATAAGCTAACTTGTAACGAGACCCTTGTGCAAACCCTAAATAATTATTTAAAATAGACACTTACCATTTCGCGAAACGTCGAGTTCCACTAAGTTTTCGAAATTCTGAATGTCGGGAGGTAACCGGGCTATCTCATTATCACTTAACCCCAATTTTCGTAAACGATTAAGTCTGAAGAAGTTCTAAAATTAAAAATGAAGATCGGATTGATTATTTAAAAAGAGCAATTATTTATTTTTAATAAAATATTTAGATAATTATAAACTATAGCTCCTTTGCTGCCAAAATAACCTCTTCATGAATTTCCATTAACCAGCACGAAATAAACTCATGTACGATTCTGATATGATTTTCCAAGCGCACTTTTCTATTTTCGCCATTTTACAAACAAAGCAACGTACATACATTTGTATATCCAATTCATGCAACGCCGAAGATAACCCTTTAAATTTTGTATTTTATTTACATTTGTGCTATGTATTATCGTTAATATTCTCAATCATACATTTGCAATTCGTTGTCATTCGTGGCTGAACTAAAAAAAAACAAAAGCAGAAAGAGGCAAGAGTTGCAAAACTAAGAGGAAGCATTGACATTCAAAAGCCACCATGAGACTGTGTTCAACGCTTTATCAAGCTTTCCTTCCATGTTGCTCATTCCTTTTTTTTAATCTAGTGCTTGTCTACTCTGACCTACCTTGACGTTTAGCTAGAGCAGCGATTTTACTACTGAGGGAATGTTCATCCAGCGAATTTGCTTGTTGCTGCGATCAATTTGTTTTGAAGATCACGTTTTTCATTTACCACAATAAATAACTTTTTTGGCAGCACACATATTTAAGCAGATATAATGTCACAATTTCTTGCCGTTACTTACAAGTACTTTCCAAAGTGAATGGTGGTTACCTTTTCTAGAGCATCCGAAATATATTCTTACGGTTTTGGCAAGCGAAAAAACGGACATCTGATTAGTCGCAAATAAATCATGATGTTAGTTTTGTTTTGAATATTAAGGAGATTTTTTAATGTAGTTATATATATTTATTCATAAATTGAACTACATTAAAAAATCTCATACATATACATAAACACGTTTTTCAGACTTTTAAGAAAATACTAAAAGGTGCACCTAATTCCGTGGTAGTAGGAATTCTGTGGTATTTTGATTTTTTTTTAAATAAACAAAGAATTGGGAGAATAATTCGTAAAATTAAAAATATTAGCATAAAATTAATAGTTTAAACACAATGCCGGCGTGCGACGACTTTTTCGTCGCGAATGTTCGTCGAAAAAAATAGAACACTCTACCGTATATGTGAATGCATACAACCAAAGCGTACGAAGAAATGCACCCGACGCTTTTTTGCCCTCATTAAAACTTTTTGCTGATAAGTATAATATAATTTTGGCGCTTCCACTATTATTAAGATTTTGCTTGCCCTGACTGAGATCGGAACCTCAAACTCACTGGCATATCAAGTTATAGCACGCACCGCTACCAACTCGACCACAGCGGCCACTATTATTGCTGATAAGTATTAATTGCAAAAACTTAACTTTAGGTAATACTTTTTTCAACATTTTATGGTTTTGTTTAACTGCCTTTTTCTTACTAAAAGTACTGACATAAAAAAAATGTTCTCACTCATAATAAATTTCAACCGACTTTTCTTTCGGAAATTGTAATGACACATTTAAAGCTCCACCATGTAATAATAGTTATAATGGATCTCTGATTTTATGATCTAAAAGTTCTATCAGTTCAATATGGTCACTCTATTAGCTGACATTCAAGCTGTTTACGGTGTCGTCGTAATTGTGTTTTAGTAAGCGAAATTTAAGGATGTCGCTCTGCTGGGCGAAAATTGGACGTTCGCCGGAACTGTGTTTAAGCTATAAACTTTTATAAAGTCATAATTTTAATTCTGATTGTATGTATTTATAAATTATTAAGCAGTTTAAAAGTGATAGCTCAGAAAATAAGCATGTCGTACTACACGCCTTATCGTAATAGTGAAGGACTCAAGTGTATATGTATTCTTAAGGATGAAAAAATGTAACCGTAAGTCTTTTTTTGGGAGGAGCCTCTGCCCGGCTGGCAGATGTCCTCGGCAGAGTAAAGGCTGACATCACCGCCATCGAAGAAATGCGATGGACGGAAAGCTCGACATCGGAAAGCTGAAGTCACAACAGACAGCCACGCACTTCCCTACTCTACTCGCACTCCTGCTCTCTGTAAGCACTATACAACACAGTGATATTTCAGAGCAATGGACCCACATCTTATGCTCTTTACGCACCACCGCTGAACAATCTATTGGTTTCCAGCGCGCCTGGAAAAACTACTGGTACGATGAGGAATGTTGCGTTGCAGCGGAACGGAAAGATGCTGAGATTGAGAGACTTTGTTTTGAGAGTAGAGGACTTGAGACCAATTAATGCCATCATTGATATACAAATTAGGAACCGGTTTTTTTTTTTTCAAAATGCCATTTTTCGAATAATTCGAAAACCGGTTTTACAAAAAAGTCGAATAATCGAACACCCTAATTCTAGCGTTGTCGCTAAAAAATGTGGAACCAGCCCAAATATGGTACAGAGATGCAAGAAAAGGAACAGTTTACAAACTCGTAAAAAGCAAAAAGTTGCCAAAACCCGAGCTCGAAAACTATATCGTTTGATGGGATCACTCCCAGGAAGGCAGTACTACACAAAATTAAAATGTGAAATTCTCCCAGTTGCAGAAACTTCAATCAGGATGGAAAAATTTGGAGCTAACTATTTTGTGTGGTAGGCGATATATCAATGTGACAACTGGCACGATTAATGCAAATATTTACGCAAATAAGTGTATAGAAAAAAGATTAGTGCCATTTGTAAGAAGTCATGGAAGGTCCATACTGTTTTGGACAAAAAAAAAACGATTTTGTGCAAAAAACAGTTAGTCCACCAATTGTTAAACAGTGCCGAACCATTGCTAGGTATTGGGCCCTAGTTAAATCAAAACTGAGAAATAGCAAGGACACTGCCAAAAACATCCAGGATTTCATCAGAAAATGGTCACAAAAACAGGTCAATACCAGCACTGTCGAGAGATTGATGAATGACATAAGTAAAAAGTTGCGGTAGGAGTGGGAAAAGAAGAGAGACATCGTATTGTTACAAAGAAATAAAACTTATTTTATTTAAAGCGGCTTCTTGTTCTTGTTGTCTAAAAATTACAAATTTTGTTCGGCTCAGGCCTTATCTAAATGCTTTTTTGCAAACTCAAGGCTTAGTGTTATATTCTTCTCAGATATTAACGACTTTCTGTGGGGAAACCTATTTGCATAACCATTAGCTCGTAACGCCCTTTGAACAGTTTTTGAATGAACTATTTTATCCGAAGCTTTAGCGATGCTTTCGGCTATTTTTGGCACAGTTATTCTCGGATTTTTGCTTTCTTCTTTTAAAATAAGGCTCGAGGGTTGCTTTAAGCGTCCTGGTCTCGGCATTTTTTCGACTGATTTTAATACTTTTTAACAATGTATTGCAGGGTAGCAAAGGGCGCATTCAGTAATTTGCTGATTTCTCGTTAAAATTTATTTTTTTATGCTCTTGCCCAATTAAATTTTTTATTTCAACGCTAATTTCTTTACGCGCAGTCATCTTAACACGTGAATACCACTGTAAGAATAAGATATAAATAAATCATTCAAACAACAAGTGGCCTACTCGAAATTTAAGAAACTAATGGTACATAAAAAGTCAATCACACGCGCAATTTATGAATTGAGTAAGAGGGATTAAACATTCGACCCACGTTATTTTCAGTTTTTATAGGTATTCCGTTATTTTTTAAGAGAAATGGTTATTTTTGGTTTTATACAGTAATAAATATGCAATAAAATACCTTCCGTGTAAGAACGTTTTTTGTGATGATCCTGGTTTAGCAGTAAGTACTTCAGGAGTTGCAGTGGCTGAATATAATTTATTTAATTTGAATAAGTCACCCAAGAATAGTGATGGGTGAGTCCGAGATGTTTAAACGATCGAGAGAATCGCAATCGTTGCAAAAGAACAATCGAGGCACCAATCGACTCCCTGTCCAACTGTACAAGCGAGATGTTTTTCGATTGATTCGAGTCGACTGGCTTATGATCGACGACATCGTGTCAACTCAATCAATAGCTTTCGTAGACTTGTGCAGGTGTGTATTGATGGTTTTTGAAAATTTATAATATTAAAAGTTTAGACATTCGAGCGTTATTTAAATATGCTTACATATTACAAACAAATTTAAATGTTAAAAATTTTGTTCGAAAATTCAAAATTACTCGCTGTTTTAAAAAATCAGTCGTATGGGAATTTTTTATAAAATATCGGATTGTGGCAATATTTTTTAAATACAACCAACTTGCATGAACACCTCAAAACGAACATCCCATTCAACTTACTGAATACCAATAATTACTATAATTCATCTCATTTATTTTTTACCAACCAACAAGGATATAGTTTTTTGTTTCTTATTAATTTTATATTTGTTAATTGCAATGATTCTTTATTTATTTACAAAAAGTTATTGCTTGTTAAAATAACGTTGCCATGGGCCACAAGCTAGTGCGAGATATTTTGGTGGATTGTTATCTAATGTTAATCGCGACTGGCTATTCGTTTCCAAAGACTGCGAGAGAGAAACATCGAGATGTTTTAACAATCGCTGGCCAGGAGCGAGTCCGAGATGTTTGGGTCGATTGTTAGCTAATTTAAGCATGACTATTCGCGACTGGCAATTCGTCGCAAATTCGTCTACGAGAGAAAACATTGAGATGTTTGAACTATAACTTCTCGGACTCGCCCATCACTACCCAAGAAAGACTTGTTCAAAAACTTCAGTACCAAGGGTTGTTCTACCATTACTTCTTCACCTGGTGAATTGCAGCTAATGTTCTAATATTCCAACTTTGACCACCTAAGACATTTTGTGTCACTTTTGTTGCAGAATAAACTGTATTTTATTTGAAAAATAAATAAGTTAAATAAAAGAAAGTATAAATTGTCAATACGTAGTGTTACGTATCTACCATATAAGCACGATGTAGCGACCTAAAGATGACGCCTATCAAGGCTCTGATACTTTGGTTTTGTCAAATTTGACAGAAGCAGCTTTTTCCGTAGCGTCGATTCAGCTTGTAAACAAACCAAATCCCTGCAAGTATTTTACAGGGTTCAGGTACTTGAAATTGAATTGCAAGGCTAGATAATTTATTGTACACATATACTTATATTTTGGTCGTATTTGTACGTTTGCACTTTCAATGACTTCAAAATTTAGGTTTTGCTTTCTTACAACCATAAATCTTAAGATAACATATAGAAATATCGTATTGTCGTATCGAAGAAACTTTAAATGAATTGACCAATGTAAAAGCGGTTTAGCTTAGCTGTTTTGTGATTCTCTATTTCTCCGCTCCGCCATCTTCGATGTTTATATGCTGAACAGAAGTCACGATTTCATCGGCGTAATCTTCTACTCTGTCATTCCTGCTTTGTAAGTAGTTACTAAAACTTTTTCGTTTGTTTTATGCATCTCTTTGTGATTGTAGCAAAACAAATAGAGTAAATATGTGTACGCCCGTCAAGTAAGCACTACACTTTTGAAAAATATTACGAATTACCTAAATATGTAATTGTTTCTAATTTATTAGTAGAAAATAGGGTTTTAAAAGGAAATAATCGTTGGAGCACCTTTGAAACACAAAATGGGATGGTTAAAAAAAACCGAATGCAACGTATTAAATAATTTGGTACCTCTCTGAAGTTGGCAAGCTAACTTTTACTTAAAGAAAAATTATCTATTTTGGATAATTTGCCGCAAATTATCCGTGAAAAGAAAAATTTTGCCGCAGTCATATTCCAAGATCTGTCGCATGCCCTGCTAACTTCAGCTGAAGTTAGCATGCCACCTTTAAAAAAAAAGTATGAAGGAGATAAGCTAGGAAATTTTTTCTTTAACAATATTTTGCCGCTTTTTTGTCGTAATTAAACGGCATAAATCAAAAATTCAAAACTGTTTTGGTTTAAAATTGATATAGTTTTATTCGTAAGAATATTTTATTCAGACTGATGAACAATTTTCATTATATGGGTGATCAACGAGAAAATACTTTGATTTAGTATAGAACAATTTAAACAAGTAGTTTGTGTTGCAAGTACATTCAACACTCCTCCTCAACACAATATTTGTTATAACATTCTAACAGCTATTACATAAACAAATTATCTAAATCATTCGTTGGTACATAAGTAATCAATGGTTATTTGTATAATACTTAAAACCTCTCGAATGTGATGATATTTTATATCAATATGCTGGCTGCGTGCATGATATACAGGATTCTTAACTAATTGCTGTGCACTTAAATTATCGCCGTTGATTTTGATAGGTTCATTATTTGCATCAACTCCGATTTCTTGCATAAGCTTCCTTAAATATGTGGCTTCTTTTGCTGCTTCGGGTATTGCCATGTATTCCGTTTCTGTACTGCTGAGGGCGACTGTGGTTTGTTTCTTCGAATGCCAAGAGAAGACACTGCCAGCCAAAAAGAAAGCATATCCCGTATACGAATTTCTGTCTGCAGTGTCGCCACCCCAATCTGCATCTGCAAAACATTCAATCGGCTCTCCTGTTTTGAAATAATGCAATTTATAACTGGTTTTATTTAAATAACGTAAAATATGTTTTGCTCCAGTCTCGTATTCAATGTGTGGATCTTTGTTGCATTGTGATAATTTACATACAGCGTGTAAAATATCGGGTCTTGTTGAAATTGCTAAATACATAAGCGAAACAATAAGTGACTGATATTTAGTTTGATCAACCTTCTTGCAATTTTCTTTAAAGCATTTAACTTAAAATTTTGGCTCGAGTGGAGTTGCCACTGGTCGAAATTTAATCATATCGTGTTGTTTCAAAAGTTCATTTATATAACTATACTGGCTTATTGTAATTGCTCCAGTTTCACCACTGCGCTCAAATGTCATTCCCAAAAAATTATGCAATTGGCCTTTATCAACCACTTTAAATTCACTTCTAATTTTCTTTTTTATTTCAGTCAAAACTTCTTTATTTGTTGAAGCAATTATGATGTCGTCAACGTAGACAGCTATTATACTGAAACATTTATTAAAGTTACTGATGTATACGCATGGTTCACATGGTGAAAACCCAATTTTCTTCAGAATGCAATCGAGCTTTGAGTTCCATTCCGTTTCTGATTGCTTGAGTCCATATAATGACTTGTTAAGTTTGAGTACGTGATTCGGAAACTTCTTATCTACAAAATGTTTTGGTTGCTTCATACATATAAACTGTATCATGAAAAACGATCAATATTATCATCTACATCTCACTTCAAAGCGAAAACCGATTTACATCCGACAGCTTTTTGTCGTAGTGGTAACTTTTCTAGCGCCCATGTGTTATTATCAGCTATCAACGCTTCATATTCTATCCGAATGGATTTCTGCCATTCTTCAGAATATTCACTAAGCCATTGCCTCTTCAACATTTTCTGGGATTTTTATGTTGTTATCTATTGAATTTATTATATTATATTGCTTTCTAGGACGACCAACCCTGCCAGTACGAATTATGTTTGGTCATCCTCTATCTATTTTAACAGCTTTATCATCCGATAATGCGTTATCAGGATTTTCTTCTATTTCACAATTTTCAACTATGGAAATATTGCTGGTATCCACTTGCTCTCCTCCTCCATTGGTCTCGTCGTTTTTTGCTTTGAGTATCAAATCGGTCACGTCTACTGTATCTCTGCCTTCTTTAAATCTGTTGGAATTTTCCACGAACATTACATCTCTGCTTATAATGAATTTACGTGTTACTGGATCGTACAAACGATATGCTTTTGTATTTTCTGAATATCCAACCAACAAATATTATTTACCTTTAGGTTTGAACTTATGCTTTTCTTTCTTATTTAGACCAATAGCTAAAGATCCAAAGACTCTTAAAAAGTTAACTGTAGGTTTTCTACCAAACAAAGCTTCATGTGGAGTTTTATTAACTAGTATTTTCGTTGGTGATCTATTACGTAAAAATACTGCGGAGGAAATTGCATCCGCCCAAAAACTCTCACCCATTCCTGCATGAACTAACATGCATCGTGCCATTTCAACCAATGTACGATTCGCACGCTCGGCTACACCATTTTGCTCAGATGTGTATGGTACGGTAAGTTGTCTTTTAATACCGTGCGTATTTAAATAATTATTAAAATCATGGTTTACAAATTAACGACCGTTATCGCTACGAATAACTTTAATCTTTTTCCCGGTTTGACATTCCACCATGACTTTAAATTGCTTAAATATATGTATGTATGAAAAACCTCATCTTTTGATTTAACCCTTGAACACTAACCATTCGTAAATTTTACGATCTCGAAATTTAAATTTGCTACTGGCAACGCCTTACAGCATTTACAATAGTGAGAGCCAGTGTAGCTTCATATTTTGTGTTGACAGTAAACATCTGCATGAATTAACTCATTCATGAATGCACAACTTACTCGCACCGGTTTTTTCGGTCGCGTGAAGCCGCTCACCATTTGAAATGGTCCGTATGAATGCAGGCGGCGAAGTTGTGCGGCAGTTGGTGGCTTTGCTATTGCCGAAGACGCAATTCGTTCGTTTCATAAGTAAAACGAAGCCATGGCGCCGAACCTATGAAGAAAGTATAAATTGTCAATACGTAGTGTTACGTATCTACCATATAAGCACGATGTAGCGACCTAAAGATGAGGCCTATCAAGGCTCTGATACTTTGGTTTTGTCAAATTTGACAGAAGCAGCTTTTTCCGTAGCGTCGATTCAGCTTGTAAACAAACCAAATCCCTGCAAGTATTTTACAGGGTTCAGGTACTTGAAATTGAATTGCAAGGCTAGATAATTTATTGTACACATATACTTATATTTTGGTCGTATTTGTACGTTTGCACTTTCAATGACTTCAAAATTTAGGTTTTGCTTTCTTACAACCATAAATCTTAAGATAACATATAGAAATATCGTATTGTCGTATCGAAGAAACTTTAAATGAATTGACCAATGTAAAAGCGGTTTAGCTTAGCTGTTTTGTGATTCTCTATTTCTCCGCTCCGCCATCTTCGATGTTTATATGCTGAACAGAAGTCACGATTTCATCGGCGTAATCTTCTACTCTGTCATTCCTGCTTTGTAAGTAGTTACTAAAACTTTTTCGTTTGTTTTATGCATCTCTTTGTGATTGTAGCAAAACAAATAGAGTAAATATGTGTACGCCCGTCAAGTAAGCACTACACTTTTGAAAAATATTACGAATTACCTAAATATGTAATTGTTTCTAATTTATTAGTAGAAAATAGGGTTTTAAAAGGAAATAATCGTTGGAGCACCTTTGAAACACAAAATGGGATGGTTAAAAAAAACCGAATGCAACGTATTAAATAATTTGGTACCTCTCTGAAGTTGGCAAGCTAACTTTTACTTAAAGAAAAATTATCTATTTTGGATAATTTGCCGCAAATTATCCGTGAAAAGAAAAATTTTGCCGCAGTCATATTCCAAGATCTGTCGCATGCCCTGCTAACTTCAGCTGAAGTTAGCATGCCACCTTTAAAAAAAAAGGATGAAGGAGATAAGCTAGGAAATTTTTTCTTTAACAATATTTTGCCGCTTTTTTGTCGTAATTAAACGGCATAAATCAAAAATTCAAAACTGTTTTGGTTTAAAATTGATATAGTTTTATTCGTAAGAATATTTTATTCAGACTGATGAACAATTTTCATTATATGGGTGATCAACGAGAAAATACTTTGATTTAGTATAGAACAATTTAAACAAGTAGTTTGTGTTGCAAGTACATTCAACACTCCTCCTCAACACAATATTTGTTATAACATTCTAACAGCTATTACATAAACAAATTATCTAAATCATTCGTTGGTACATAAGTAATCAATGGTTATTTGTATAATACTTAAAACCTCTCGAATGTGATGATATTTTATATCAATATGCTGGCTGCGTGCATGATATACAGGATTCTTAACTAATTGCTGTGCACTTAAATTATCGCCGTTGATTTTGATAGGTTCATTATTTGCATCAACTCCGATTTCTTGCATAAGCTTCCTTAAATATGTGGCTTCTTTTGCTGCTTCGGGTATTGCCATGTATTCCGTTTCTGTACTGCTGAGGGCGACTGTGGTTTGTTTCTTCGAATGCCAAGAGAAGACACTGCCAGCCAAAAAGAAAGCATATCCCGTATACGAATTTCTGTCTGCAGTGTCGCCACCCCAATCTGCATCTGCAAAACATTCAATCGGCTCTCCTGTTTTGAAATAATGCAATTTATAACTGGTTTTATTTAAATAACGTAAAATATGTTTTGCTCCAGTCTCGTATTCAATGTGTGGATCTTTGTTGCATTGTGATAATTTACATACAGCGTGTAAAATATCGGGTCTTGTTGAAATTGCTAAATACATAAGCGAAACAATAAGTGACTGATATTTAGTTTGATCAACCTTCTTGCAATTTTCTTTAAAGCATTTAACTTAAAATTTTGGCTCGAGTGGAGTTGCCACTGGTCGAAATTTAATCATATCGTGTTGTTTCAAAAGTTCATTTATATAACTATACTGGCTTATTGTAATTGCTCCAGTTTCACCACTGCGCTCAAATGTCATTCCCAAAAAATTATGCAATTGGCCTTTATCAACCACTTTAAATTCACTTCTAATTTTCTTTTTTATTTCAGTCAAAACTTCTTTATTTGTTGAAGCAATTATGATGTCGTCAACGTAGACAGCTATTATACTGAAACATTTATTAAAGTTACTGATGTATACGCATGGTTCACATGGTGAAAACCCAATTTTCTTCAGAATGCAATCGAGCTTTGAGTTCCATTCCGTTTCTGATTGCTTGAGTCCATATAATGACTTGTTAAGTTTGAGTACGTGATTCGGAAACTTCTTATCTACAAAATGTTTTGGTTGCTTCATACATATAAACTGTATCATGAAAAACGATCAATATTATCATCTACATCTCACTTCAAAGCGAAAACCGATTTACATCCGACAGCTTTTTGTCGTAGTGGTAACTTTTCTAGCGCCCATGTGTTATTATCAGCTATCAACGCTTCATATTCTATCCGAATGGATTTCTGCCATTCTTCAGAATATTCACTAAGCCATTGCCTCTTCAACATTTTCTGGGATTTTTATGTTGTTATCTATTGAATTTATTATATTATATTGCTTTCTAGGACGACCAACCCTGCCAGTACGAATTATGTTTGGTCATCCTCTATCTATTTTAACAGCTTTATCATCCGATAATGCGTTATCAGGATTTTCTTCTATTTCACAATTTTCAACTATGGAAATATTGCTGGTATCCACTTGCTCTCCTCCTCCATTGGTCTCGTCGTTTTTTGCTTTGAGTATCAAATCGGTCACGTCTACTGTATCTCTGCCTTCTTTAAATCTGTTGGAATTTTCCACGAACATTACATCTCTGCTTATAATGAATTTACGTGTTACTGGATCGTACAAACGATATGCTTTTGTATTTTCTGAATATCCAACCAACAAATATTATTTACCTTTAGGTTTGAACTTATGCTTTTCTTTCTTATTTAGACCAATAGCTAAAGATCCAAAGACTCTTAAAAAGTTAACTGTAGGTTTTCTACCAAACAAAGCTTCATGTGGAGTTTTATTAACTAGTATTTTCGTTGGTGATCTATTACGTAAAAATACTGCGGAGGAAATTGCATCCGCCCAAAAACTCTCACCCATTCCTGCATGAACTAACATGCATCGTGCCATTTCAACCAATGTACGATTCGCACGCTCGGCTACACCATTTTGCTCAGATGTGTATGGTACGGTAAGTTGTCTTTTAATACCGTGCGTATTTAAATAATTATTAAAATCATGGTTTACAAATTAACGACCGTTATCGCTACGAATAACTTTAATCTTTTTCCCGGTTTGACATTCCACCATGACTTTAAATTGCTTAAATATATGTATGTATGAAAAACCTCATCTTTTGATTTAACCCTTGAACACTAACCATTCGTAAATTTTACGATCTCGAAATTTAAATTTGCTACTGGCAACGCCTTACAGCATTTACAATAGTGAGAGCCAGTGTAGCTTCATATTTTGTGTTGACAGTAAACATCTGCATGAATTAACTCATTCATGAATGCACAACTTACTCGCACCGGTTTTTTCGGTCGCGTGAAGCCGCTCACCATTTGAAATGGTCCGTATGAATGCAGGCGGCGAAGTTGTGCGGCAGTTGGTGGCTTTGCTATTGCCGAAGACGCAATTCGTTCGTTTCATAAGTAAAACGAAGCCATGGCGCCGAACCTATGAAGAAAGTATAAATTGTCAATACGTAGTGTTACGTATCTACCATATAAGCACGATGTAGCGACCTAAAGATGAGGCCTATCAAGGCTCTGATACTTTGGTTTTGTCAAATTTGACAGAAGCAGCTTTTTCCGTAGCGTCGATTCAGCTTGTAAACAAACCAAATCCCTGCAAGTATTTTACAGGGTTCAGGTACTTGAAATTGAATTGCAAGGCTAGATAATTTATTGTACACATATACTTATATTTTGGTCGTATTTGTACGTTTGCACTTTCAATGACTTCAAAATTTAGGTTTTGCTTTCTTACAACCATAAATCTTAAGATAACATATAGAAATATCGTATTGTCGTATCGAAGAAACTTTAAATGAATTGACCAATGTAAAAGCGGTTTAGCTTAGCTGTTTTGTGATTCTCTATTTCTCCGCTCCGCCATCTTCGATGTTTATATGCTGAACAGAAGTCACGATTTCATCGGCGTAATCTTCTACTCTGTCATTCCTGCTTTGTAAGTAGTTACTAAAACTTTTTCGTTTGTTTTATGCATCTCTTTGTGATTGTAGCAAAACAAATAGAGTAAATATGTGTACGCCCGTCAAGTAAGCACTACACTTTTGAAAAATATTACGAATTACCTAAATATGTAATTGTTTCTAATTTATTAGTAGAAAATAGGGTTTTAAAAGGAAATAATCGTTGGAGCACCTTTGAAACACAAAATGGGATGGTTAAAAAAAACCGAATGCAACGTATTAAATAATTTGGTACCTCTCTGAAGTTGGCAAGCTAACTTTTACTTAAAGAAAAATTATCTATTTTGGATAATTTGCCGCAAATTATCCGTGAAAAGAAAAATTTTGCCGCAGTCATATTCCAAGATCTGTCGCATGCCCTGCTAACTTCAGCTGAAGTTAGCATGCCACCTTTAAAAAAAAAGGATGAAGGAGATAAGCTAGGAAATTTTTTCTTTAACAATATTTTGCCGCTTTTTTGTCGTAATTAAACGGCATAAATCAAAAATTCAAAACTGTTTTGGTTTAAAATTGATATAGTTTTATTCGTAAGAATATTTTATTCAGACTGATGAACAATTTTCATTATATGGGTGATCAACGAGAAAATACTTTGATTTAGTATAGAACAATTTAAACAAGTAGTTTGTGTTGCAAGTACATTCAACACTCCTCCTCAACACAATATTTGTTATAACATTCTAACAGCTATTACATAAACAAATTATCTAAATCATTCGTTGGTACATAAGTAATCAATGGTTATTTGTATAATACTTAAAACCTCTCGAATGTGATGATATTTTATATCAATATGCTGGCTGCGTGCATGATATACAGGATTCTTAACTAATTGCTGTGCACTTAAATTATCGCCGTTGATTTTGATAGGTTCATTATTTGCATCAACTCCGATTTCTTGCATAAGCTTCCTTAAATATGTGGCTTCTTTTGCTGCTTCGGGTATTGCCATGTATTCCGTTTCTGTACTGCTGAGGGCGACTGTGGTTTGTTTCTTCGAATGCCAAGAGAAGACACTGCCAGCCAAAAAGAAAGCATATCCCGTATACGAATTTCTGTCTGCAGTGTCGCCACCCCAATCTGCATCTGCAAAACATTCAATCGGCTCTCCTGTTTTGAAATAATGCAATTTATAACTGGTTTTATTTAAATAACGTAAAATATGTTTTGCTCCAGTCTCGTATTCAATGTGTGGATCTTTGTTGCATTGTGATAATTTACATACAGCGTGTAAAATATCGGGTCTTGTTGAAATTGCTAAATACATAAGCGAAACAATAAGTGACTGATATTTAGTTTGATCAACCTTCTTGCAATTTTCTTTAAAGCATTTAACTTAAAATTTTGGCTCGAGTGGAGTTGCCACTGGTCGAAATTTAATCATATCGTGTTGTTTCAAAAGTTCATTTATATAACTATACTGGCTTATTGTAATTGCTCCAGTTTCACCACTGCGCTCAAATGTCATTCCCAAAAAATTATGCAATTGGCCTTTATCAACCACTTTAAATTCACTTCTAATTTTCTTTTTTATTTCAGTCAAAACTTCTTTATTTGTTGAAGCAATTATGATGTCGTCAACGTAGACAGCTATTATACTGAAACATTTATTAAAGTTACTGATGTATACGCATGGTTCACATGGTGAAAACCCAATTTTCTTCAGAATGCAATCGAGCTTTGAGTTCCATTCCGTTTCTGATTGCTTGAGTCCATATAATGACTTGTTAAGTTTGAGTACGTGATTCGGAAACTTCTTATCTACAAAATGTTTTGGTTGCTTCATACATATAAACTGTATCATGAAAAACGATCAATATTATCATCTACATCTCACTTCAAAGCGAAAACCGATTTACATCCGACAGCTTTTTGTCGTAGTGGTAACTTTTCTAGCGCCCATGTGTTATTATCAGCTATCAACGCTTCATATTCTATCCGAATGGATTTCTGCCATTCTTCAGAATATTCACTAAGCCATTGCCTCTTCAACATTTTCTGGGATTTTTATGTTGTTATCTATTGAATTTATTATATTATATTGCTTTCTAGGACGACCAACCCTGCCAGTACGAATTATGTTTGGTCATCCTCTATCTATTTTAACAGCTTTATCATCCGATAATGCGTTATCAGGATTTTCTTCTATTTCACAATTTTCAACTATGGAAATATTGCTGGTATCCACTTGCTCTCCTCCTCCATTGGTCTCGTCGTTTTTTGCTTTGAGTATCAAATCGGTCACGTCTACTGTATCTCTGCCTTCTTTAAATCTGTTGGAATTTTCCACGAACATTACATCTCTGCTTATAATGAATTTACGTGTTACTGGATCGTACAAACGATATGCTTTTGTATTTTCTGAATATCCAACCAACAAATATTATTTACCTTTAGGTTTGAACTTATGCTTTTCTTTCTTATTTAGACCAATAGCTAAAGATCCAAAGACTCTTAAAAAGTTAACTGTAGGTTTTCTACCAAACAAAGCTTCATGTGGAGTTTTATTAACTAGTATTTTCGTTGGTGATCTATTACGTAAAAATACTGCGGAGGAAATTGCATCCGCCCAAAAACTCTCACCCATTCCTGCATGAACTAACATGCATCGTGCCATTTCAACCAATGTACGATTCGCACGCTCGGCTACACCATTTTGCTCAGATGTGTATGGTACGGTAAGTTGTCTTTTAATACCGTGCGTATTTAAATAATTATTAAAATCATGGTTTACAAATTAACGACCGTTATCGCTACGAATAACTTTAATCTTTTTCCCGGTTTGACATTCCACCATGACTTTAAATTGCTTAAATATATGTATGTATGAAAAACCTCATCTTTTGATTTAACCCTTGAACACTAACCATTCGTAAATTTTACGATCTCGAAATTTAAATTTGCTACTGGCAACGCCTTACAGCATTTACAATAGTGAGAGCCAGTGTAGCTTCATATTTTGTGTTGACAGTAAACATCTGCATGAATTAACTCATTCATGAATGCACAACTTACTCGCACCGGTTTTTTCGGTCGCGTGAAGCCGCTCACCATTTGAAATGGTCCGTATGAATGCAGGCGGCGAAGTTGTGCGGCAGTTGGTGGCTTTGCTATTGCCGAAGACGCAATTCGTTCGTTTCATAAGTAAAACGAAGCCATGGCGCCGAACCTATGAAGAAAGTATAAATTGTCAATACGTAGTGTTACGTATCTACCATATAAGCACGATGTAGCGACCTAAAGATGAGGCCTATCAAGGCTCTGATACTTTGGTTTTGTCAAATTTGACAGAAGCAGCTTTTTCCGTAGCGTCGATTCAGCTTGTAAACAAACCAAATCCCTGCAAGTATTTTACAGGGTTCAGGTACTTGAAATTGAATTGCAAGGCTAGATAATTTATTGTACACATATACTTATATTTTGGTCGTATTTGTACGTTTGCACTTTCAATGACTTCAAAATTTAGGTTTTGCTTTCTTACAACCATAAATCTTAAGATAACATATAGAAATATCGTATTGTCGTATCGAAGAAACTTTAAATGAATTGACCAATGTAAAAGCGGTTTAGCTTAGCTGTTTTGTGATTCTCTATTTCTCCGCTCCGCCATCTTCGATGTTTATATGCTGAACAGAAGTCACGATTTCATCGGCGTAATCTTCTACTCTGTCATTCCTGCTTTGTAAGTAGTTACTAAAACTTTTTCGTTTGTTTTATGCATCTCTTTGTGATTGTAGCAAAACAAATAGAGTAAATATGTGTACGCCCGTCAAGTAAGCACTACACTTTTGAAAAATATTACGAATTACCTAAATATGTAATTGTTTCTAATTTATTAGTAGAAAATAGGGTTTTAAAAGGAAATAATCGTTGGAGCACCTTTGAAACACAAAATGGGATGGTTAAAAAAAACCGAATGCAACGTATTAAATAATTTGGTACCTCTCTGAAGTTGGCAAGCTAACTTTTACTTAAAGAAAAATTATCTATTTTGGATAATTTGCCGCAAATTATCCGTGAAAAGAAAAATTTTGCCGCAGTCATATTCCAAGATCTGTCGCATGCCCTGCTAACTTCAGCTGAAGTTAGCATGCCACCTTTAAAAAAAAAGTATGAAGGAGATAAGCTAGGAAATTTTTTCTTTAACAATATTTTGCCGCTTTTTTGTCGTAATTAAACGGCATAAATCAAAAATTCAAAACTGTTTTGGTTTAAAATTGATATAGTTTTATTCGTAAGAATATTTTATTCAGACTGATGAACAATTTTCATTATATGGGTGATCAACGAGAAAATACTTTGATTTAGTATAGAACAATTTAAACAAGTAGTTTGTGTTGCAAGTACATTCAACACTCCTCCTCAACACAATATTTGTTATAACATTCTAACAGCTATTACATAAACAAATTATCTAAATCATTCGTTGGTACATAAGTAATCAATGGTTATTTGTATAATACTTAAAACCTCTCGAATGTGATGATATTTTATATCAATATGCTGGCTGCGTGCATGATATACAGGATTCTTAACTAATTGCTGTGCACTTAAATTATCGCCGTTGATTTTGATAGGTTCATTATTTGCATCAACTCCGATTTCTTGCATAAGCTTCCTTAAATATGTGGCTTCTTTTGCTGCTTCGGGTATTGCCATGTATTCCGTTTCTGTACTGCTGAGGGCGACTGTGGTTTGTTTCTTCGAATGCCAAGAGAAGACACTGCCAGCCAAAAAGAAAGCATATCCCGTATACGAATTTCTGTCTGCAGTGTCGCCACCCCAATCTGCATCTGCAAAACATTCAATCGGCTCTCCTGTTTTGAAATAATGCAATTTATAACTGGTTTTATTTAAATAACGTAAAATATGTTTTGCTCCAGTCTCGTATTCAATGTGTGGATCTTTGTTGCATTGTGATAATTTACATACAGCGTGTAAAATATCGGGTCTTGTTGAAATTGCTAAATACATAAGCGAAACAATAAGTGACTGATATTTAGTTTGATCAACCTTCTTGCAATTTTCTTTAAAGCATTTAACTTAAAATTTTGGCTCGAGTGGAGTTGCCACTGGTCGAAATTTAATCATATCGTGTTGTTTCAAAAATTCATTTATATAACTATACTGGCTTATTGTAATTGCTCCAGTTTCACCACTGCGCTCAAATGTCATTCCCAAAAAATTATGCAATTGGCCTTTATCAACCACTTTAAATTCACTTCTAATTTTCTTTTTTATTTCAGTCAAAACTTCTTTATTTGTTGAAGCAATTATGATGTCGTCAACGTAGACAGCTATTATATTGAAACATTTATTAAAGTTACTGATGTATACGCATGGTTCACATGGTGAAAACCCAATTTTCTTCAGAATGCAATCGAGCTTTGAGTTCCATTCCGTTTCTGATTGCTTGAGTCCATATAATGACTTGTTAAGTTTGAGTACGTGATTCGGAAACTTCTTATCTACAAAATGTTTTGGTTGCTTCATACATATAAACTGTATCATGAAAAACGATCAATATTATCATCTACATCTCACTTCAAAGCGAAAACCGATTTACATCCGACAGCTTTTTGTCGTAGTGGTAACTTTTCTAGCGCCCATGTGTTATTATCAGCTATCAACGCTTCATATTCTATCCGAATGGATTTCTGCCATTCTTCAGAATATTCACTAAGCCATTGCCTCTTCAACATTTTCTGGGATTTTTATGTTGTTATCTATTGAATTTATTATATTATATTGCTTTCTAGGACGACCAACCCTGCCAGTACGAATTATGTTTGGTCATCCTCTATCTATTTTAACAGCTTTATCATCCGATAATGCGTTATCAGGATTTTCTTCTATTTCACAATTTTCAACTATGGAAATATTGCTGGTATCCACTTGCTCTCCTCCTGCATTGGTCTCGTCGTTATTTGCTTTGAGTATCAAATCGGTCACGTCTACTGTATCTCTGCCTTCTTTAAATCTGTTGGAATTTTCCACGAACATTACATCTCTGCTTATAATGAATTTACGTGTTACTGGATCGTACAAACGATATGCTTTTGTATTTTCTGAATATCCAACCAACAAATATTATTTACCTTTAGGTTTGAACTTATGCTTTTCTTTCTTATTTAGACCAATAGCTAAAGATCCAAAGACTCTTAAAAAGTTAACTGTAGGTTTTCTACCAAACAAAGCTTCATGTGGAGTTTTATTAACTAGTATTTTCGTTGGTGATCTATTACGTAAAAATACTGCGGAGGAAATTGCATCCGCCCAAAAACTCTCACCCATTCCTGCATGAACTAACATGCATCGTGCCATTTCAACCAATGTACGATTCGCACGCTCGGCTACACCATTTTGCTCAGATGTGTATGGTACGGTAAGTTGTCTTTTAATACCGTGCGTATTTAAATAATTATTAAAATCATGGTTTACAAATTAACGACCGTTATCGCTACGAATAACTTTAATCTTTTTCCCGGTTTGACATTCCACCATGACTTTAAATTGCTTAAATATATGTATGTATGAAAAACCTCATCTTTTGATTTAACCCTTGAACACTAACCATTCGTAAATTTTACGATCTCGAAATTTAAATTTGCTACTGGCAACGCCTTACAGCATTTACAATAGTGAGAGCCAGTGTAGCTTCATATTTTGTGTTGACAGTAAACATCTGCATGAATTAACTCATTCATGAATGCACAACTTACTCGCACCGGTTTTTTCGGTCGCGTGAAGCCGCTCACCATTTGAAATGGTCCGTATGAATGCAGGCGGCGAAGTTGTGCGGCAGTTGGTGGCTTTGCTATTGCCGAAGACGCAATTCGTTCGTTTCATAAGTAAAACGAAGCCATGGCGCCGAACCTATGAAGAAAGTATAAATTGTCAATACGTAGTGTTACGTATCTACCATATAAGCACGATGTAGCGACCTAAAGATGAGGCCTATCAAGGCTCTGATACTTTGGTTTTGTCAAATTTGACAGAAGCAGCTTTTTCCGTAGCGTCGATTCAGCTTGTAAACAAACCAAATCCCTGCAAGTATTTTACAGGGTTCAGGTACTTGAAATTGAATTGCAAGGCTAGATAATTTATTGTACACATATACTTATATTTTGGTCGTATTTGTACGTTTGCACTTTCAATGACTTCAAAATTTAGGTTTTGCTTTCTTACAACCATAAATCTTAAGATAACATATAGAAATATCGTATTGTCGTATCGAAGAAACTTTAAATGAATTGACCAATGTAAAAGCGGTTTAGCTTAGCTGTTTTGTGATTCTCTATTTCTCCGCTCCGCCATCTTCGATGTTTATATGCTGAACAGAAGTCACGATTTCATCGGCGTAATCTTCTACTCTGTCATTCCTGCTTTGTAAGTAGTTACTAAAACTTTTTCGTTTGTTTTATGCATCTCTTTGTGATTGTAGCAAAACAAATAGAGTAAATATGTGTACGCCCGTCAAGTAAGCACTACACTTTTGAAAAATATTACGAATTACCTAAATATGTAATTGTTTCTAATTTATTAGTAGAAAATAGGGTTTTAAAAGGAAATAATCGTTGGAGCACCTTTGAAACACAAAATGGGATGGTTAAAAAAAACCGAATGCAACGTATTAAATAATTTGGTACCTCTCTGAAGTTGGCAAGCTAACTTTTACTTAAAGAAAAATTATCTATTTTGGATAATTTGCCGCAAATTATCCGTGAAAAGAAAAATTTTGCCGCAGTCATATTCCAAGATCTGTCGCATGCCCTGCTAACTTCAGCTGAAGTTAGCATGCCACCTTTAAAAAAAAAGTATGAAGGAGATAAGCTAGGAAATTTTTTCTTTAACAATATTTTGCCGCTTTTTTGTCGTAATTAAACGGCATAAATCAAAAATTCAAAACTGTTTTGGTTTAAAATTGATATAGTTTTATTCGTAAGAATATTTTATTCAGACTGATGAACAATTTTCATTATATGGGTGATCAACGAGAAAATACTTTGATTTAGTATAGAACAATTTAAACAAGTAGTTTGTGTTGCAAGTACATTCAACACTCCTCCTCAACACAATATTTGTTATAACATTCTAACAGCTATTACATAAACAAATTATCTAAATCATTCGTTGGTACATAAGTAATCAATGGTTATTTGTGTAATACTTAAAACCTGTCGAATGTGATGATATTTTATATCAATATGCTGGCTGCGTGCATGATATACAGGATTCTTAACTAATTGCTGTGCACTTAAATTATCGCCGTTGATTTTGATAGGTTCATTATTTGCATCAACTCCGATTTCTTGCATAAGCTTCCTTAAATATGTGGCTTCTTTTGCTGCTTCGGGTATTGCCATTTATTCCGTTTCTGTACTGCTGAGGGCGACTGTGGTTTGTTTCTTCGAATGCCAAGAGAAGACACTGCCAGCCAAAAAGAAAGCATATCCCGTATACGACTTTCTGTCTGCAGTGTCGCCACCCCAATCTGCATCTGCAAAACATTCAATCGGCTCTCCTGTTTTGAAATAATGCATAATAACTGGTTTTATTTAAATAACGTAAAATATGTTTTGCTCCAGTCTCGTATTCAATGTGTGGATCTTTGTTGCATTGTGATAATTTACATACAGCGTGTAAAATATCGGGTCTTGTTGAAATTGCTAAATACATAAGCGAAACAATAAGTGACTGATATTTAGTTTGATCAACCTTCTTGCAATTTTCTTTAAAGCATTTAACTTAAAATTTTGGCTCGAGTGGAGTTGCCACTGGTCGAAATTTAATCATATCGTGTTGTTTCAAAAGTTCATTTATATAACTATACTGGCTTATTGTAATTGCTCCAGTTTCACCACTGCGCTCAAATGTCATTCCCAAAAAATTATGCAATTGGCCTTTATCAACCACTTTAAATTCACTTCTAATTTTCTTTTTTATTTCAGTCAAAACTTCTTTATTTGTTGAAGCAATTATGATGTCGTCAACGTAGACAGCTATTATATTGAAACATTTATTAAAGTTACTGATGTATACGCATGGTTCACATGGTGAAAACCCAATTTTCTTCAGAATGCAATCGAGCTTTGAGTTCCATTCCGTTTCTGATTGCTTGAGTCCATATAATGACTTGTTAAGTTTGAGTACGTGATTCGGAAACTTCTTATCTACAAAATGTTTTGGTTGCTTCATACATATAAACTGTATCATGAAAAACGATCAATATTATCATCTACATCTCACTTCAAAGCGAAAACCGATTTACATCCGACAGCTTTTTGTCGTAGTGGTAACTTTTCTAGCGCCCATGTGTTATTATCAGCTATCAACGCTTCATATTCTATCCGAATGGATTTCTGCCATTCTTCAGAATATTCACTAAGCCATTGCCTCTTCAACATTTTCTGGGATTTTTATGTTGTTATCTATTGAATTTATTATATTATATTGCTTTCTAGGACGACCAACCCTGCCAGTACGAATTATGTTTTGTCATCCTCTATCTATTTTAACAGCTTTATCATCCGATAATGCGTTATCAGGATTTTCTTCTATTTCACAATTTTCAACTATGGAAATATTGCTGGTATCCACTTGCTCTCCTCCTCCATTGGTCTCGTCGTTATTTGCTTTGAGTATCAAATCGGTCACGTCTACTGTATCTCTGCCTTCTTTAAATCTGTTGGAATTTTCCACGAACATTACATCTCTGCTTATAATGAATTTACGTGTTACTGGATCGTACAAACGATATGCTTTTGTATTTTCTGAATATCCAACCAACAAATATTATTTACCTTTAGGTTTGAACTTATGCTTTTCTTTCTTATTTAGACCAATAGCTAAAGATCCAAAGACTCTTAAAAAGTTAACTGTAGGTTTTCTACCAAACAAAGCTTCATGTGGAGTTTTATTAACTAGTATTTTCGTTGGTGATCTATTACGTAAAAATACTGCGGAGGAAATTGCATCCGCCCAAAAACTCTCACCCATTCCTGCATGAACTAACATGCATCGTGCCATTTCAACCAATGTACGATTCGCACGCTCGGCTACACCATTTTGCTCAGATGTGTATGGTACGGTAAGTTGTCTTTTAATACCGTGCGTATTTAAATAATTATTAAAATCATGGTTTACAAATTAACGACCGTTATCGCTACGAATAACTTTAATCTTTTTCCCGGTTTGACATTCCACCATGACTTTAAATTGCTTAAATATATGTATGTATGAAAAACCTCATCTTTTGATTTAACCCTTGAACACTAACCATTCGTAAATTTTACGATCTCGAAATTTAAATTTGCTACTGGCAACGCCTTACAGCATTTACAATAGTGAGAGCCAGTGTAGCTTCATATTTTGTGTTGACAGTAAACATCTGCATGAATTAACTCATTCATGAATGCACAACTTACTCGCACCGGTTTTTTCGGTCGCGTGAAGCCGCTCACCATTTGAAATGGTCCGTATGAATGCAGGCGGCGAAGTTGTGCGGCAGTTGGTGGCTTTGCTATTGCCGAAGACGCAATTCGTTCGTTTCATAAGTAAAACGAAGCCATGGCGCCGAACCTATGAAGAAAGTATAAATTGTCAATACGTAGTGTTACGTATCTACCATATAAGCACGATGTAGCGACCTAAAGATGAGGCCTATCAAGGCTCTGATACTTTGGTTTTGTCAAATTTGACAGAAGCAGCTTTTTCCGTAGCGTCGATTCAGCTTGTAAACAAACCAAATCCCTGCAAGTATTTTACAGGGTTCAGGTACTTGAAATTGAATTGCAAGGCTAGATAATTTATTGTACACATATACTTATATTTTGGTCGTATTTGTACGTTTGCACTTTCAATGACTTCAAAATTTAGGTTTTGCTTTCTTACAACCATAAATCTTAAGATAACATATAGAAATATCGTATTGTCGTATCGAAGAAACTTTAAATGAATTGACCAATGTAAAAGCGGTTTAGCTTAGCTGTTTTGTGATTCTCTATTTCTCCGCTCCGCCATCTTCGATGTTTATATGCTGAACAGAAGTCACGATTTCATCGGCGTAATCTTCTACTCTGTCATTCCTGCTTTGTAAGTAGTTACTAAAACTTTTTCGTTTGTTTTATGCATCTCTTTGTGATTGTAGCAAAACAAATAGAGTAAATATGTGTACGCCCGTCAAGTAAGCACTACACTTTTGAAAAATATTACGAATTACCTAAATATGTAATTGTTTCTAATTTATTAGTAGAAAATAGGGTTTTAAAAGGAAATAATCGTTGGAGCACCTTTGAAACACAAAATGGGATGGTTAAAAAAAACCGAATGCAACGTATTAAATAATTTGGTACCTCTCTGAAGTTGGCAAGCTAACTTTTACTTAAAGAAAAATTATCTATTTTGGATAATTTGCCGCAAATTATCCGTGAAAAGAAAAATTTTGCCGCAGTCATATTCCAAGATCTGTCGCATGCCCTGCTAACTTCAGCTGAAGTTAGCATGCCACCTTTAAAAAAAAAGTATGAAGGAGATAAGCTAGGAAATTTTTTCTTTAACAATATTTTGCCGCTTTTTTGTCGTAATTAAACGGCATAAATCAAAAATTCAAAACTGTTTTGGTTTAAAATTGATATAGTTTTATTCGTAAGAATATTTTATTCAGACTGATGAACAATTTTCATTATATGGGTGATCAACGAGAAAATACTTTGATTTAGTATAGAACAATTTAAACAAGTAGTTTGTGTTGCAAGTACATTCAACACTCCTCCTCAACACAATATTTGTTATAACATTCTAACAGCTATTACATAAACAAATTATCTAAATCATTCGTTGGTACATAAGTAATCAATGGTTATTTGTAAAGGGTGTTTTTTTTACAGGTTTGTTTTTCGAATTGAGATAAAACTGGCATTTTGTGGTCAAATCTGGCAACTCTAATGTCATTTATGTTCAGTTTGGTTTGCCATTTCATCATGAACAGGTTGACAAAAGAACAACGCTTGCAAATCGTGCAAATTTGTTTCGAAAATAATGGTTCAGTTCGCGAAGTTTACCGTGAGCTCCGTCCATTTTATGGTCGACCTAATCGTCCATCAGAGCAATTAATTCGGTTAACCATGGATCGTTTTCGCACTACGTTTACTCTATGTGATAATACGCATCCGCAGAGACGTCGAACAGTGCGCACCGAAGAAACAATTGCCGCTGTAGAGCAAAGTGTTGAAGAGGACCCGAATGAATCGATTCGCCACCGTGCACAGCAATTGGAGCTTTGTCCATCAACTTTATGGAAGATTTTGCGCAAAGATCTTGGCTTGCGACCTTACAAGATCCAGCTTGTGCAAGAATTAAAGCCGCGAGACCATGCAATGCGTCGTGATTTTGGTGTATGGGCCGAAAATGAGATTGATCTCGATGCTGATTTTCATCGCAAAATTTTGTTCAGTGATGAGGCTCATTTTTGGTTGAATGGCTACGTCAACAAGCAAAATTGCCGCATTTGGAGTGAAGAGAATCCACATGAGACCCTTGAAACGCCATTACATCCACAAAAACTGACTGTTTGGTGTGCTCTATGGGCTGGTGGAGTCATTGGGCCATACTTCTTCCGCAATAATGCTGGAGAGGCAGTTACCGTTAATGGAGACCGGTATAGAGCCATGATAACCGACTATTTTGTTCCCGAATTGGATGGCATGAATGTGGATGAGTTGTGGTTCCAACAAGACGGCGCTACATGCCACACAGCGCACGTCACAATCGATTTATTGAAGGAAACATTCGCTGAGCGCATAATTTCGCGGAATGGACCTGTCAATTGGCCACCAAGATCGTGTGATTTGACACCATTGGATTATTTTCTTTGGGGATATGTGAAGTCGCTCGTCTACACCAACAAACCAGAAACGTTAGGGGAATTGGAAGCCAACATTCGTGGCGTTATTGCCGACTTACGGCCCCATATGCTCGAAAAAGTGGTTGAAAATTGGACTTTATTCGAGCCAGCCGCGGCGGCCACATGCCCGAAATCATATTTAAACATTAATGGCATAAAATTATCCTTCCAATAAAGCCAAATTGATGGACCTTAAAACGATTTTCTTGTGTTTTATTTCAATTCGAAGTTCTATACCCCTAAAAAAAACACCCGTTATAATACTTAAAACCTCTCGAATGTGATGATATTTTATATCAATATGCTGGCTGCGTGCATGATATACAGGATTCTTAACTAATTGCTGTGCACTTAAATTATCGCCGTTGATTTTGATAGGTTCATTATTTGCATCAACTCCGATTTCTTGCATAAGCTTCCTTAAATATGTGGCTTCTTTTGCTGCTTCGGGTATTGCCATGTATTCCGTTTCTGTACTGCTGAGGGCGACTGTGGTTTGTTTCTTCGAATGCCAAGAGAAGACACTGCCAGCCAAAAAGAAAGCATATCCCGTATACGAATTTCTGTCTGCAGTGTCGCCACCCCAATCTGCATCTGCAAAACATTCAATCGGCTCTCCTGTTTTGAAATAATGCAATTTATAACTGGTTTTATTTAAATAACGTAAAATATGTTTTGCTCCAGTCTCGTATTCAATGTGTGGATCTTTGTTGCATTGTGATAATTTACATACAGCGTGTAAAATATCGGGTCTTGTTGAAATTGCTAAATACATAAGCGAAACAATAAGTGACTGATATTTAGTTTGATCAACCTTCTTGCAATTTTCTTTAATGCATTTAACTTAAAATTTTGGCTCGAGTGGAGTTGCCACTGGTCGACTATTAATCATATCGTGTTGTTTCAAAAGTTCATTTATATAACTATACTGGCTTATTGTAATTGCTCCAGTTTCACCACTGCGCTCAAATGTCATTCCCAAAAAATTATGCAATTGGCCTTTATCAACCACTTTAAATTCACTTCTAATTTTCTTTTTTATTTCAGTCAAAACTTCTTTATTTGTTAAAGCAATTATGATGTCGTCAACGTAGACAGCTATTATATTGAAACATTTATTAAAGTTACTGATGTATACGCATGGTTCACATGGTGAAAACCCAATTTTCTTCAGAATGCAATCGAGCTTTGAGTTCCATTCCGTTTCTGATTGCTTGAGTCCATATAATGACTTGTTAAGTTTGAGTACGTGATTCGGAAACTTCTTATCTACAAAATGTTTTGGTTGCTTCATATAAACTGTATCATGAAAAACGATCAATATTATCATCTACATCTCACTTCAAAGCGAACACCGATTTACATCCGACAGCTTTTTGTCGTAGTGGTAACTTTTCTAGCGCCCATGTGTTATTATCAGCTATCAACGCTTCATATTCTATCCGAATGGATTTCTGCCATTCATCAGAATATTCACTAAGCCATTGCCTCTTCAACACTTTCTGGGATTTTTATGTTGTTATCTATTGAATTCTTTATATTATATTGCTTTCTAGGACGACCAACCCTGCCAGTACGAATTATGTTTGGTCATCCTCTTTATCATCCGATAATGCGTTATCAGGATTTTCTTCTATTTCACAATTTTCAACTATGGAAATATTGCTGGTATCCACTTGCTCTCCTCCTCCATTGGTCTCGTCGTTATTTGCTTTGAGTATCAAATCGCTCACGTCTACTGTATCTCTGCCTTCTTTAAATCTGTTGGAATTTTCCACGAACATTACATCTCTGCTTATAATGAATTTACGTGTTACTGGATCGTACAAACGATATGCTTTTGTATTTTCTGAATATCCAACCTACAAATATTATTTACCTTTAGGTTTGAACTTATGCTTTTCTTTCTTATTTAAACCAATAGCTAAAGATCCAAAGACTCTTAAAAAGGTAACTGTAGGTTTTCTACCAAACAAAGCTTCATGTGGAGTTTTATTAACTAGTATTTTCGTTGGAGATCTATTACGTAAAAATACTGCGGAGGAAATTGCTTCCGCCCAAAAACTCTCACCCATTCCTGCATGAACTAACATGCATCGTGCCATTTCAACCAATGTACGATTCGCACGCTCAGCTACACCATTTTGCTCAGATGTGTATGGTACGGTAAGTTGTCTTTTAATACCGTGCGTATTTAAATAATTATTAAAATCATGGTTTACAAATTAACGACCGTTATCGCTACGAATAACTTTAATCTTTTTCCCGGTTTGACATTCCACCATGACTTTAAATTGCTTAAATATATGTATGAAAAACCTCATCTTTTGATTTACCCTTGAACACTAACCATTCGTAAATTTTACGATCTCGAAATTAAAATTTGCTACTGGGAACGCCTTACAGCATTTACAATAGTGAGAGCCAGTGTAGCTTCATATTTTGTGTTGACAGTAAACATCTGCATGAATTAACTCATTCATGAATGCACAACTTACTCGCACCGGTTTTTTCGGTCGCGTGAAGCCGCTCACCATTTGAAATGGTCCGTATGAATGCAGGCGGCGAAGTTGTGCGGCAGTTGGTGGCTTTGCTATTGCCGAAGACGCAATTCGTTCGTTTCATAAGTAAAACGAAGCCATGGCGCCGAACCTATGAAGAAAGTATAAATTGTCAATACGTAGTGTTACGTATCTACCATATAAGCACGATGTAGCGACCTAAAGATGAGGCCTATCAAGGCTCTGATACTTTGGTTTTGTCAAATTTGACAGAAGCAGCTTTTTCCGTAGCGTCGATTCAGCTTGTAAACAAACCAAATCCCTGCAAGTATTTTACAGGGTTCAGGTACTTGAAATTGAATTGCAAGGCTAGATAATTTATTGTACACATATACTTATATTTTGGTCGTATTTGTACGTTTGCACTTTCAATGACTTCAAAATTTAGGTTTTGCTTTCTTACAACCATAAATCTTAAGATAACATATAGAAATATCGTATTGTCGTATCGAAGAAACTTTAAATGAATTGACCAATGTAAAAGCGGTTTAGCTTAGCTGTTTTGTGATTCTCTATTTCTCCGCTCCGCCATCTTCGATGTTTATATGCTGAACAGAAGTCACGATTTCATCGGCGTAATCTTCTACTCTGTCATTCCTGCTTTGTAAGTAGTTACTAAAACTTTTTCGTTTGTTTTATGCATCTCTTTGTGATTGTAGCAAAACAAATAGAGTAAATATGTGTACGCCCGTCAAGTAAGCACTACACTTTTGAAAAATATTACGAATTACCTAAATATGTAATTGTTTCTAATTTATTAGTAGAAAATAGGGTTTTAAAAGGAAATAATCGTTGGAGCACCTTTGAAACACAAAATGGGATGGTTAAAAAAAACCGAATGCAACGTAGTAAATAATTTGGTACCTCTCTGAAGTTGGCAAGCTAACTTTTACTTAAAGAAAAATTATCTATTTTGGATAATTTGCCGCAAATTATCCGTGAAAAGAAAAATTTTGCCGCAGTCATATTCCAAGATCTGTCGCATGCCCTGCTAACTTCAGCCTTTAAAAAAAAAAGTATGAAGGAGATAAGCTAGGAAATTTTTTCTTTAACAATATTTTGCCGCTTTTTTGTCGTAATTAAACGGCATAAATCAAAAATTCAAAACTGTTTTGGTTTAAAATTGATATAGTTTTATTCGTAAGAATATTTTATTCAGACTGATGAACAATTTTCATTATATGGGTGATCAACGAGAAAATACTTTGATTTAGTATAGAACAATTTAAACAAGTAGTTTGTGTTGCAAGTACATTCAACACTCCTCCTCAACACAATATTTCTTATAACATTCTAACAGCTATTACATAAACAAATTATCTAAATCATTCGTTGGTACATAAGTAATCAATGGTTATTTGTATAATACTTAAAACCTCTCGAATGTGATGATATTTTATATCAATATGCTGGCTGCGTGCATGATATACAGGATTCTTAACTAATTGCTGTGCACTTAAATTATCGCCGTTGATTTTGATAGGTTTATTATTTGCATCAACTCCGATTTCTTGCATAAGCTTCCTTAAATATGTGGCTTCTTTTGCTGCTTCGGGTATTGCCATGTATTCCGTTTCTGTACTGCTGAGGGCGACTGTGGTTTGTTTCTTCGAATGCCAAGAGAAGACACTGCCAGCCAAAAAGAAAGCATATCCCGTATACGACTTTCTGTCTGCAGTGTCGCCACCCCAATCTGCATCTGCAAAACATTCAATCGGCTCTCCTGTTTTGAAATAATGCATAATAACTGGTTTTATTTAAATAACGTAAAATATGTTTTGCTCCAGTCTCGTATTCAATGTGTGGATCTTTGTTGCATTGTGATAATTTACATACAGCGTGTAAAATATCGGGTCTTGTTGAAATTGCTAAATACATAAGCGAAACAATAAGTGACTGATATTTAGTTTGATCAACCTTCTTGCAATTTTCTTTAATGCATTTAACTTAAAATTTTGGCTCGAGTGGAGTTGCCACTGGTCGACATTTAATCATATCGTGTTGTTTCAAAAGTTCATTTATATAACTATACTGGCTTATTGTAATTGCTCCAGTTTCACCACTGCGCTCAAATGTCATTCCCAAAAAATTATGCAATTGGCCTTTATCAACCACTTTAAATTCACTTCTAATTTTCTTTTTTATTTCAGTCAAAACTTCTTTATTTGTTGAAGCAATTATGATGTCGTCAACGTAGACAGCTATTATATTGAAACATTTATTAAAGTTACTGATGTATACGCATGGTTCACATGGTGAAAACCCAATTTTCTTCAGAATGCAATCGAGCTTTGAGTTCCATTCCGTTTCTGATTGCTTGAGTCCATATAATGACTTGTTAAGTTTGAGTACGTGATTCGGAAACTTCTTATCTACAAAATGTTTTGGTTGCTTCATACATATAAACTGTATCATGAAAAACGATCAATATTATCATCTACATCTCACTTCAAAGCGAAAACCGATTTACATCCGACAGCTTTTTGTCGTAGTGGTAACTTTTCTAGCGCCCATGTGTTATTATCAGCTATCAACGCTTCATATTCTATCCGAATGGATTTCTGCCATTCTTCAGAATATTCACTAAGCCATTGCCTCTTCAACATTTTCTGGGATTTTTATGTTGTTATCTATTGAATTTATTATATTATATTGCTTTCTAGGACGACCAACCCTGCCAGTACGAATTATGTTTGGTCATCCTCTATCTATTTTAACAGCTTTATCATCCGATAATGCGTTATCAGGATTTTCTTCTATTTCACAATTTTCAACTATGGAAATATTGCTGGTATCCACTTGCTCTCCTCCTCCATTGGTCTCGTCGTTATTTGCTTTGAGTATCAAATCGCTCACGTCTACTGTATCTCTGCCTTCTTTAAATCTGTTGGAATTTTCCACGAACATTACATCTCTGCTTATAATGAATTTACGTGTTACTGGATCGTACAAACGATAGGCTTTTGAATTTTCTGAATATCCAACCTACAAATATTATTTACCTTTAGGTTTGAACTTATGCTTTTCTTTCTTATTTAGACTAATAGCTAAAGATCCAAAGATTCTAAAAAAGTTAACTGTAGGTTTTCTACCAAACAAAGCTTCATGTGGAGTTTTATTAACTAGTATTTTCGTTGGTGATCTATTACGTAAAAATACTGCGGAGGAAATTGCTTCCGCCCAAAAACTCTCACCCATTCCTGCATGAACTAACATGCATCGTGCCATTTCAACCAATGTACGATTCGCACGCTCGGCTACACCATTTTGCTCAGATGTGTATGGTACGGTAAGTTGTCTTTTAATACCGTGCGTATTTAAATAATTATTAAAATCATGGTTTACAAATTAACGACCGTTATCGCTACGAATAACTTTAATCTTTTTCCCGGTTTGACATTCCACCATGACTTTAAATTGCTTAAATATATGAAAAACCTCATCTTTTGATTTAACCCTTGAACACTAACCATTCGTAAATTTTACGATCTCGAAATTTAAATTTGCTACTGGCAACGCCTTACAGCATTTACAATAGTGAGAGCCAGTGTAGCTTCATATTTTGTGTTGACAGTAAACATCTGCACGAATTAACTCATTCATGAATGCACAACTTACTCGCACCGGTTTTTTCGGTCGCGTGAAGCCGCTCACCATTTGAAATGGTCCGTATGAATGCAGGCGGCGAAGTTGTGTGGCAGTTGGTGGCTTTGCTATTGCCGAAGACGCAATTCGTTCGTTTCATAAGTAAAACGAAGCCATGGCGACGAACCTATGAATGCAAGCACAATGAGACACGAGCGGCTTAGCGTTGTATAATTCATCAAAATTCATAATAATTCACCATAATTCAGATGAACTCGAAAATGTGATATGCGAAAACGCAATAGCAATTTTTTTCAGGAAGATTTTTGCGATGATATTGATGTGGATGTACGTACATACTTATGTGCTCACATATGTATGTACATACATACTTAAGCAAAGCACCGTACGAGTACATATGTATGTACATATGTAATTCCATTTAATCATTACGAAAAGAGACTTAATATACATACATATACAGTGGCGAGCATTAATGGATGAATGTTTGAAACTTTTATACTTATCTGTTCATAAAATCCGTTCTAATGAAGCAATTTCAACCAAACTTTTTTTATTTCATGTATTATTTATTGTACTAACAGAAAACATAATAGTAATAAGAAATTTAATACAACAATTCTATTGCTATAATATTGTACCTTACTGCATTCATCCAATTTTGCACGTGTGAAAAATATGTATATTTATTCAGCAAACTTAATATTTTGTCCACAACCCCTTATTTTTACGTACACTTTTAATACGTTTTGGCATACTTTCTACCAGTTTTTCGATTGTACGGTTTGGTATTTGGGCTCACTCAGTCTGAACTCTAAGCCAAAGCTCTTCCATATATTAAGGGGCTCTTTCATAAACAGCCAACCTTTTTTTAAGAAGAGCCCATAAATTTTCGATGGGATTCAGATCTGGGCTTTGTGCAGGCCACTTCAGGACTTTAAGACGTTGATCGGCTAACCAACCTGTCACGATTTTGGCTGTGTGTTTTGGGTCTCCATCTTGCTGGAACATGACCTCGTCTTCGGGATATGCGCTAATGTCAACGAATCCTGGCAAATTTGATTTCAAAATACCGAGATATTCTTCCTTTTTCATAATCCCTTCAATTTTTACTAGTGGCCCAAGATGCCACCAGGTGAAGCAGCCCCAAACCATTAAACTACCTCCGCCATGCTTCACGGTTTGCTTTACTTGGTGCTTTTGCAGTGTTTCCCCTGGTCGGTGCCAGAAGTATTGTTTTCCATCCGATTGAAAACGATTGACTTTTGTTTCATCTGACCATATTATGTGCTTCCAATCTTCTACGCTCCAATCTTTGACATCGTTACAAAATTTTAACCGCGCTTTCACATTTTTGTCGGACAATGCAGGTTTCTTTTGCTTGATAGCTGAGACTAAACCAATTCGTCGAAGGGCTCTACGCGCGGTCCACTGACTAACGTCCTTGTTTATTTGTTCTGCAGCTAATTTTGGTGTTATGGAATCGTTACGCCTCATTATTCGTTCCATAACTCGAGCATCTCCTGCCGTGAGTAACCGCCGCCGGCCTCTACCATTCGAAGCGGGCTTCACATTGCGCCTTTTTTGTGCGCTAATACCGTACTGTGACATATTTTTAATTTATTCGCAATTTCTCGTGACGATTGCCCATCTTTTGTCAACCTACAAATACTTAATTCGAGTTTTTCCGATATTTTCCGCATTTTTAAAGAAACTGTGGAACTGCGTACGTTTGAATCGCTTTAACTACACTTTTACAACAGATACTCAGTAAACATAACACAATAAAGCGACACGGATTGAACACTTGCACTTTAGCCGGTAACGGTACTTACTGTTAACGGTTTGCATTTCCAAAGCCTGCTAAGCCAAGTAAAGCATGACGTGCAAAATTGGATGAATGCAGTAAGGTACAATATTATAGCAATATAATTGTTGCATTTAATTTCTTATTACTATTGTTTATGGTTTCTGTTAGTACAATAAATAATACATGAAATAAAAAAAGTTTGGTTGAAATTGCTTCATTAGAACGGATTTTATGAACAGATAAGTATAAAAGTGTCAAACATTCATCCATTAATGCTCGCCACTGTACATAAATTAATCAGGGTTTGGTGTAAACTTTTGAAACTCGTTTTTGATAGTTTGTCGTTTAAACTAAGTTTTAACTCTCTATACAGTTTTTCAGTTAGCCTTAAACGGGGTTAAAACTTAGTTTAAACGACCGATATGTCTGGGTTGAACTTAGTTTAACTTGTCAGCTGATAGCTGAGTACTTTTTTTTAGTTGCAACTAATTTAATTAAGCGCAAGGAAACTAACTTAAACCACTGAAAAACAGTTCTGGTTTTTTTTTTCAAATTCATTATTTAGTAACATACATACATACATATATTTTAATAACATAATATGTATGTATGTACATACGGAGGCGGCTCAGTATTGACAATTTTCTTTTGAATTATTAAATATTAATGGTGGCGCACGTTTCTAATAATTTCTATTTAAAATCGAAATCCAAGTTCCTTTTTATTAAACATTATATTTTTATTAACGTGGAGTTTAAAATAATTTAGAGGTGGTAAGCAAACAATTTAACGGTCCTAGTAAACAATTGCCCTTTTGTCAAAAAAAAAAATTTTAAATCTACATCAGTTTTTAAACTTTCAAGGTATTCACTTTGTTGTTTGTTCAAAACTCAGATTTGCATGGTTTTTTTTCATAAAATGTACTTTATTTTTTATTACTAAATATTAATGAATAATAAATAAACAAAAGTAAAAATGTCAATAATAAAACACATTAAATATATTATTATATATTGTTTGCGTGAATTTGAAAAAAGTCAGTGGACTAGATTTATGAATTGTGATCAATAAAAAAATAATCAAATGCTTATATTAATAAATTCATGCAATAGGACAATTAATGCATGTGTCGATTAAACAAAAGCTATCTAATACGATAGACGAAGTGGCGCTTCATATGAATAAATTCATACATACTTATGTATGTACATATGTACATGCATATGATATGTACAAGAATTGTAGAATACTCTTTTTTGCTACATCGTGATCTATGTACATATGTATATACACACATGCATACATACATCGCGTCATAACGGGCAACATGCTAAAAATATGTACATATTAATATGTACATAAGTGCGTACATGTACCTTATTGCATTTTCTTATCCTGTGTACACAACTGGTTTCTTCTATACACATGCATACATACATGCATTATGCAAACACAAGTACGTAAAGGGCCGTACACATAAGACTTTCGCTTTGCTTTGCTTTAGAGTTCCGCTTTGACAGATATGTAAGTTGAAGACCTGTTGTTAAACGAGTGCTGCTAAATACAATGCGAAAGCAAAGCAAAATGAAGCAAAATCATGGCGAACTCTCAACTTTTGTAGACTTTGACAACCAACTGTTTACATTTCCTTTTTATTTCTGCGTGCGTATACACACGATTTAGAAAATTCACTAGAATTTCATAATTTTTGCATGTATAATTACTTTTAAAAAGAGAAAATAAGTAAAATATGAACAAATAGCAAATGAAACACCTCTTTGTTAACCACCTTCATCGTTTTCCTGAACTCCCCTTAATCGGTTTTTATTTATTTTGTCGAAAGGTGCTGCAAGAAGACTTGTTACTTCTCAGTCTTAGTAAAGTTTAATACACTCGCGAATTTCAAACATACATAAGTAGCTGTAAAACACATTTCTTATTCTTTTATTAAACAAAATACTCGGAATAAGCACATATCGCAATTCAAAACAAACAATTATCGCAGAAACTGTCAAAGCGTTCTATGTAGCAAACCTTCTACACCTCATGCTTTGTTGTTAAGGTTCGAATTGTCAAGTAAAGCGAGGAAAGTTGTATGTGTACGGCCCTTAGGACCGCTTTCAACTATACCGCTCAAATTCTGAAACACCACAATTTTTTCGCGTGACAATGTAGTGGTTAGTGCTGCAAATTTGTACATTGTTCTTAACATTTTTTTACATATACATGCAACAAGATCTTGCCTAAGTATGTATAATATATATATATAATATACATTGTATATACATAAGTATATATGTTTTCCAGCTACTGTATTTTGCCCTTATCCCTATGCATATACATTTGTACTTATATACATAATACTATCACTAAGGAGGACAATTTTTTTAGCTCATGTTTTATTTTGTATATGTGATTAAATATGTACGTACTGAAATATTTGAGCTACATGCATACATACAATTTATTACTTTTAATTTTAACACAAGTAATATGTAAATATGTATGTATTTAAAAAATACATTAACTGCGTAATTCTATTGTCTACAGCTGGTACACGTCACATTTACAATTTATGTAACTATTTCGCAGTTCAATCATTCGAATGACCCACTGCACAAGAATATTTATTAGTAATCTCAAACATCATTCAACTTCCTTTGCGCACAAGTTCCATTCATTCCACACACATTTTCTACAATGTTCATTCAAACCAAAGTACATGAACGCTGTGGTAACCGGTTTCTGCTGAGGATAGAATTCATACGTACCATCCTGTTGAGCACCAAATGCCCACATTGAGTTTGAGTCTGCAATTCATTGGCAATGATTTGAATGAATTCGAAGCTAAAATTTGTATGAGTGATTCATGAAGCCACTTTTTCGCATTCATGCAGACCTTTAGTTGACAGGTTGGTTTATGCGCGGATGAGCTTTTCCGGCAGTTTGCTTATATGTATGTGAGATAAGGATAATTTCGTAAATTTTACGAATGGTTAGTATTAAGGTAAGTTTTTTTCTCCTGTCTGACCAACCAACTAAGTATCATAACCGGATATTTTGATTTATGATACTGGTTGTATTTTAGTGAAATCATGGCGTAAACGTGGAGATAAAACTCGAAATTCTTGCATTATATATTACCATAACAGACAAAGAAAGGGTGCAAAGCAGATAAAGAGAAAACAATACATGCTAGAACTTTATGAGCAATTAGCAGAACCTTGGCTTCAGCATCGGTTTAAATTACCAACTTTGAAACGCTCACTGAAGCAAATGATTGCAGATATCCTCGATTTGAAAATGGGGGATCAACATGAGGTTCCTGCTGTACCAAAGCGCACAACATGCTTCTTATGCCCATATGAAAAACTCAGGATGACGTCAAATTATTGCAGTCACTGTAACCGAGCTTTTTGTCTTGAACACCGTGCACGTTGCTGTGTACCATGCGACAACGAAAAGTGATATGATCACGATCAATAATTTTTCTTGTTCCTTAATATATCTTCTTTTGATTTAAATCACTTTATACAATAAAACTTTATGGAAAAGCTAAATTTGTTTGAATTAAAAATAAATCGTAAATCTTTCGAATGGTTAGTGTTTATGTAACTCTAATTGATGTTTAGTGTTCTAGGATTAAGAAAATATACGAAAACTATCTGGACTTGTCGTCAATAAAAGTTAGGAAATATTTTGAACCTTCAATTGAAGTTTTATTAATTGGACCACATACATACATCCGCATGAACCAATTTAAGAAGATCATTAGATACGCTATTGGATACAATTGGAAATAATTGCGTACATATTTTACTTTTCATGCAAATAATGCATTCAACGTCTTGTACATAGAATACTAATTGCTTTGATACCGCGTACTAACTTTTTATTTGATAATTCGCTAAGGCTCTTAAAATTCAAATGACCATTTTATTGCCTCATTAGAGTTGGAATAGAAACAGGAATTTTTCGACTTTATTCCAAAAAGAAAAGATTATTGCATCGGTTTGCCCTTAGTAAGAATTTACCTGCAGAGTTTTTGATGACGCAAAATTGCGAAATTTTGCACCTTACGCTTGATGCTTTTCCAACAGATATGAAATTTGTTTTAAGATCTGGTGCATGTAAAACATTTTTCATAATGACGTCTTCATTTCTTGATCGTAGAATTACAGTCCCAATGCCTTTTGCTTCGATAAAATTTTCACTTGCTAAACTTACTTTTTCTGTGTGGGTTTTAAGCGTATGAAACAAGCTGCGCTCATAGCACATATGTGATGTTGCTCCACTGTCCACGCACCAAGTCGACCGATTAAATCCTTGAACACCATAAGGTGAGAGTATACTACCAATAGCATTTTGACTTTTATGTTTATTACCTCTGCAATCTGCAGCATATTGTGGCATTTAACGTTGGATCGCATTGTTGTGGTATTGAATCCTTTTTGTATACTTCCGTTCAAATTCTTATTTATAGCTGTATTTTTTCTGGAATTCGTCCTTGCCACAAACGCTTGTTGATTGCCGATACTTTCAAACTTTTCGCATTTCCCTTGCCTTCTTCAAGCAACTTGATTTTCAACGCATACAATGATGGTAAACTATCACGCGCTTCTATGGCGACCACGAAACTCTCGTAAGATTACGGTAAACTTGATAGCTGAATAATGACCAACATTTCTTCTGGTACCGCTACACCTTTTTTTGCCATCTTCTCAACAATATCAGAGAACTCCATAACGAGCTCCGAAAAATTTTCGTTTAACAATTTCTTGAAAAGCTTATTTTGCGTGCTGGTCCATGTGGCTGGTATATTTCCTGTAGCTTCTTCCAGGCGTTCAATGAAGTATTGCAATGCCGTTTATGATTCAGCTGCGATGGCTTGATGCAAAGAGAAATGCTCGCAAGCGCCTTTTCATCTTTTGCATCAAATGCGGCTGATTCTTCTGTCGTTGCACATTCATTTTTTACGTGCTTACCAGATGCAATTCCCCATAAATCAGCATGGATAAGGACACTTTTCGTGCGGACTGACCACGATGAATAATTCGTGTCATCGAACTTCTCGATAGAAAATAATCCAGAAGTAGCCATTGATTAAACCAAATAAATTTAGCGAATTAAAAAAATTTGCTCGTTAACTTATGGTAATGCCTCCTCTGGGCCCATAACCTGTTTTGGTTTTAAATTGATATAGTTTTATTCGTAAGAATATTTTATTCAGACTGATGAACAATTTTCAATATATGTACATATGAGTGATCAACGAGAAAATACCTTGATTGAGTATAGTACAATTTAAACAAGTAGTAGTTTTCCATATGCACTGCCAGCTTCAGCTGAAGTTAGCGTGCCACCTTTAAAAAAAGTATGAAGGATATAAGCTAAGAAAATTTTTTTTGCGCAGTAATTTGCAACTTTTTTGCCGTAATTAAACGGTATAAATCAAAAATTCAAAACAAATTTTTTTTTTTAATTTCTATATGCACTGCCAACTTCAGGTGAAGTTAGCGTGCCACATTAAGGAAAAGTGTGAAGGAGATGAGCTAGGAAATTTTTTCTTGCACAAAAAAATGTATTTTATTTAAAAATACATATATCATTTTAACAGCGAAATTGCTTATAAAAAAACTAATTTATTAGTATGTAGTATTATATTATAATTTAAGAATTTTTGGAACACTTGCAAAGAACACTATTTCGGGATAAATATTACCGTTGAACCTTATTTCGGGAGCCAAGCTTCTAATTCCGGGAGATAAATTTTTTCTTCAACAAAAGCATATTTTAAATCATATTTCATGGAAATTCTTTATTATTAGCATTTGCATAAGATTAGTAAACAAAAAAAAACTGAATAGAAGAATTCATTTACATAGGTGAACGAACAAACTTCACAAAACACAATTCATTAACTTAAATTCTTTTGTAATTTACATTTCTACTGCAAACACACTCCTTTTGTTTAAAGGGACAGATGGATAAATTTTTTTTATGATATCGTAAGCATCATATATCAGTATATCATCCTTTTCAGGACAGCGCCATGTGCATCGGCCGTTGACAAGAGTGCTCATGGTCATTGTTATTATTTCAAATTGCTTATTATCACAAATTCTGGCCCACTTGCCTAATTTTTTGAATTTTTCCAAAATTTATACATTTTTATATCGCCTTTCCATTTATCAGCAGACTGCTGAAATATTTGTAGTTTGTCAGCACCCAAACGCTCCTCGAAAAGTTCTAAAATATTTTTGTTTTTGTTGGAATTGGCGTAATTTGCTCAAAACTATCGTGGTGGTGCGGGGCACTTGGTATAGAAAGCGAAAATGAACCAGTAGTGCTGGCAGCCTTGGTCAACAACGTTTCATAATTTATGGCATTTTCATTGAATGGGTACAAACCAGATTTAAGGAATCCATTTCTTATTGTGTCTGGTTTGAGGGAGCAGGAAATTGATTTTTCAAGAAGAGGTGCAAAATCCTCTCTCTTCAGGCGACTTCTATTGTTTTCAATGCGCAATTCATAAACATTTTTGCCCCAAGATGTTTTTACAGGTTTAAACACTGCAACATCCATGGGCTGCATTAAATGAGTAGAGTTTGGAGGCAAGGCTACTTGTATTCAAAAAATGCTTCGCAAGTCATCCATCCTGTATCTGACCTGCCAAATGCACAGCTTTGGGATTCATTTTGTAAGGGAAAATTGCCATGGGACGCATCAATTTGCCGTCAGCAGATGCACCAAGCAAAAGTGTCAAGTTTTCTTTTCCACTGTTTCCAGACCTGCTGCTGGCAATACAAGCCTGTCCTTTAGAACATAAAAAAAACTGATTCATCGCAATTGAAGATCCTGGATGGATCACATAAAACGTCTAGCAGATTGTGTTCTAGGAAATACGTTTCCACTCTGTGGAACCAGTTTGTAAGCAGGCCTTCGCTCACAGAAACTCTGGACAGCGTCAACGACTGGCAAACTCTTTTACTAATAGCTGGATGTCTTCGCATGAAAGATTCACACCAATGCCGTCTAGGAGCTCCATTTTTGAATTTATTTGGCCGATCTAACTCATTGACCAACTTCTTCACGGAATGCAAAACAAATCTTTAGAGACTGGGAAACCCATGTCTTCTTCTTCTGCCGTTAGAACAGTTGGGGCTCCAACAGACTTATTATTTGGGTATATACCGTGTATTTTATCATACAGCGTCTGGTTGGGTATTTTATAATGTTTCGAAACCTGAAAAACAGACATTGTTCCATCTTCCGAATCTTTGAGTGCTTTATTCAATGTGTCCAAGATATATTTTTTCGGCATTTTTTTACCTTATTAATAAAAAAAGTTTAATTTAATACATGTAGTATGTAGGTGAATGAATGTTAATTGCTAAGTAGAGTTCGGAAACCATCGAAGTTTTACACTATCGCGACTATCGATGGTTAAAAGCAGACTATCGATAGTATTTACATAAATATTTATCATAGAATTTCAAGTCAAAGAATGTGGGCATGCTAATATTTTGTAATTCCAATCAATGGGTTCATTCCAAATAATGTTTTTTAGTAATATTTAATTTATATAATTACTATTTTATAATATCTATATAATATGGCTAGTAAATTACATTCAATTTAATAATATTTTATGGAATTCCATTCCAATAAAAATATATTATTTTAATATAAATATCTTAAAGCAGTTTTGGCAATATTGTAGTGTTTTTATCTTGATTTTACAGCTTACAAAAATTTGAAGGGATCTGTCAATACCATAAAAAGTTAAAACTATCAATACTATCGATGGCCGCGACTATCGTTAGTGTGGTGAATCACAACCGCAACTATGTGGCAGCACTAAAAGTAACCAAACGCAACCGCAGCTTACTTTGAGTTTGTCTATATATATATTTTTCAATAGGAGTGATGTCGGACAGCGAACACAAGTTTTAGTCTTTTTCCTTTTAGTCTTTTATCCACATATACATATATTCAAACTAATAATTTTAAAATCGTATTTGTTACATGTTGTACTATTGTCACTTAAATTAAAGACAATAAAGTGTTAATATACAAAAGTCGTCGCCTAAGTATTTTACAAATCTCTAAAACTTGTTCGCTGTTAGTTTGTTAGCTAGCAGTTATTCGTCTGTTCAGCCTACGGTTTTTTGGCGTTCTCGTCAATTCAACAGCACCGGTACATATGTTAACAAAAAATAATTTCTTCTTGGTCGTCCACCCTGATGCGAACAAGATCACAAATGAGTCAAGCAAGCAAATAGTGGCGAAGCTGATGCCGATTTAAATGCCACGATCGTTGAAGTAACACCTGGCCCCGCGCCACAACCACAAAATGCACAAGCTACCAATATAACCGCTCTGGTCGCCTCAGTCGCAGCCCTACGCGAGTCAATTGTGGATCTCCGAAATGATACGAATAATCAGCGTTCGGATATTCAGCAACTACGTCAACGTCTTGAGACACATCCAGTTGAGCAGGGTCTATGCCAAACATCAGACCAGCCAGCAAGCCAACAGGATATAGTTGTCCCTTTAGAAGAACAACAGTCGCTTACGTCAACAGTGACATCATTGCCGCCAACTGCGTTCAGACAGCCGAATCTTGCACCAGTTTTTGCAGATAACGCCACCACGAGACTGCATCCCTTGCCTACTTTTGAAGGGAAGCCAGAGGATTGGCCATTGTTCATCGCATGCTTCCGCGATACTACCGCAGAGTCTGGCTACAACGGAAGACAAAACCTTATGCGTTTACAGCGAGCGTTACAGGGTGAAGCAAGGCAAGCCGTCAAATCACTCCTTATTCACCCGGATGACGTGCCCAACGTTCTGAGCGAACTTGAATTTAATTTTGGTCGCTCGGATTTACTCATACGCTCTCAGTTGCAAAGGGTGCAACATTTCCCGAGTATTACAGAGAGTCGCCTTGACCAAATATTAGAATTTTCGACGCGAGTTCGCAATATTGTGGCGTTCTTCAAATCCGCAAAATGTGAACACCACTTAGTAAACCCTACCTTAGTGGAGCAACTAGTGACCAAACTACCTCACTCAAAACAGTACGAGCGGAGCAAGCGCGCCGCAGAAATTTCCCCGTTTCCGACAGTCGGAGACTTTGCTGATTGGCTAAGTGAGTTGGCTAAAGTCGTTGCACTGATGCCGAAAATAGCCGATAGAAATGCAACATTTCCACATATGCGTCAAGTTAACCAACCAGTAAGTAGCCGCCAGACAACGTTAGCAGGAGGTGGTAGCCGTCGATTTCTCCATAGCAGCGAAGTGCAAAGCGATCAACGACAAAACAACCGATGTGTTCAATGTAGCCAGAACCATTCTTTAACGGATTGCCGACGTTTCATCGGTAGCAGTAACAACGAGAGATGGGCTTTGGTTAAGCGCCATCAACTATGCTTCGGATGTCTCACAAATGGACACAATTTATCAACATGTCAGCGAAGAACAGTGTGCGGTGTCAACTGTTGCCAGCGTAGGCACCATCAGCTGTTGCATGCGCAAAACGACGGAAGTCGACTTACATCGGGTGACACTCAAGCAGAGCATGTTTTTAATTTCCGTCAAGAGGGCCAGTCCACGTTATTCAAAATTTTACCCGTAACATTCTTTGGACCCCGAGGAAAAATGGAAATTTACGCCATGATTGACGAAGGTTCTTCGGTGTCATTGTTGAGTGACAGCGTCGCCACCAGCCTGGGTTTGCAAGGACCATCATTACTTCTGTCGTTGCAATGGTACGGCAGGAATAAAACCACAGAGAAGTCACGTAAGGTCACGGCCGAGCTACGAGGGCCAGACACTAGTCACACGTTCGCAATCAAAAACGTGAGGACTATTCAGAATCTTAGTTTGCCGACTCAATCTTTTGATAAGAGTAAGTACAATTATTTAAAAACAATAAATTTGCCGAACTACTCTGGTGTAAAGCCAGACCTATTGCTGGGGTTAGACAACTCTTTTTTGGGCATTGCCCGTGATGTCGTCGAAAATGGTCTTGACCAACCAATTGCCGACAAAACAAAATTGGGTTGGGTAGTCTACGGGCCACTCCAGGGTATCATCAACATGTCAAGGGTGACGTTAGTCAGAGAGTCAACTGCACTGACACAATTGCACCAGCTCGTGGAAAATTATGAGCGTGAAGTTAGCTAAGCACCCATCGCAAATCGAAACGGTATACTATTGTAATTTTGCCGCTAATTTGTTGCTAATTAGTTGCGCAAAAATTAATTTTGTCGCTCGTTTTGTTCTTAATTTTTTGGGGTGGTTTGCTAAGTTGATATGAAGTTAGCTAAGCACCCCCCTAAAAAATGAGTAAATCGCGATATAAAAATTTAAAAACTAGTTCCAATTTTGCCGCTAATTTGTTGCTCATTAGTTACGCAAAAATTAAATTTGTCGCTCTTTTTGTTCTTAATTTTTTGCGGTGCTTTGCTAAGTTGACGTGAAGTTAGCTAAGCACCCCCTAGAAAATAAGTAAATCGCGATATAAAAATTTAAAAACTAGTCCCAATTTTGCCGCTAATTTGTTGCTCATTAGTTACGCAAAAATTATTTTTTTTTGATAAAATTTTTTTTTTTTAATTTCGTATGGAGTTGGCATGTTTGGACCAAAAATCTGAAAAAATTCAAAACGTCCTTAAAACGATTTTAAGCAAGTTTGTTATTTGTTGCTAATTAGTTGCTAAGTGATTACATTAAAATTTATTTTGTTGCTCTTTTTGTTTTTTTGGGGTGCTTTGCTACGAACTTAGCAAAGCATCCCCTAGAAAATAAGTAAATCGCGATATAAAAATTTAAAAACTAGTTGCAATTTTGCCGCTAATTTGTTGCTTATTAGTTACGCAAAAATTATTTTTTTTGATAAAATTTTTTTTTTAAATCTGAAATCTGAAAAAATTCAAAACGTCCTTAAAACGATTTTAACCACGTTTGTAATTTGTTGCTAATTAGTTGCTAAGTGATTACATTAAAATTTATTTTGTTGCTCGTTTTGTTTTTGTTTCTTTGGGGTGCTTTGCTAAGTTGACGTGAAGTTAGCTTAGCACCCCCTAGAAAATGAGTAAATCGCGATATAAAAATTTAAAAACTAGTTCCAAGTTTGCCGCTAATTTGTTGCTCATTAGTTACGCAAAAATTAATTTTGTCGCTCTTTTTGTTCTTAATTTTTTGGGGTGCTTTGCTAAGTTGACGTGAAGTTAGCTAAGCACCCTCCTAAAAAATGAGTAAAACGCGATATAAAAATTTAAAAACTAGTTCCAATTTTGCCGCTAATTTGTTGCTCATTAGTTACGCAAAAATTATTTTTTTTGGATACAAATTTTTTTTTTTATTAAATTTCATATGGAGTTGGCATACTTGGACCAAAAATCTGAAAAAGTTCAAAACGTCCTTAAAACGATTTTAACCACGTTTGTTATTTAATGCTAATTAGTTGCTTAGTAATTACATTAAAATTTATTTTGTTGCTCGTTTTGTTTTTGTTTTTTTGGGGTGCATTGCTAAGTTGACGTGAAGTTAGCTAAGCACCCCCTAGAAAATGGGTAAATCGCGATATAAAAATTTAAAAACTAGTCCGAATTTTGCCGCTAATTTGTTGCTCATTAGTTACGCAAAAATTATTTTTTTTGGATACAAATTTTTTTTTTTATTAAATTTCATATGGAGTTGGCATACTTGGACCAAAAATCTTAAAAAGTTCAAAACGTCCTTAAAACGATTTTAACCACGTTTGTTATTTAATGCTAATTAGTTGCTTAGTAATTACATTAAAATTTATTTTGTTGCTCGTTTTGTTTTTGTTTTTTTGGGGTGCATTGCTAAGTTGACGTGAAGTTAGCTAAGCACCCCCCTAAAAATGAGTAAATCGCCATATACAAATTTAAAAACTAGTCCGAATTTTGCCGCTAATTTGTTGCTCATTAGTTACGCAAAAATTATTTTTTTTGGATACAAATTTTTTTTTTTATTAAATTTCATATGGAGTTGGCATACTTGGACCAAAAATCTGAAAAAGTTCAAAACGTCCTTAAAACGATTTTAAGCACGTTTGTTATTTGTTGCTAATTAGTTGCTAAGTGATTACATTAAAATTTATTTTGTTGCTCGTTTTGTTTTTGTTTTTTTGGGGTGTAACTAATGAGCAACAAATTAGCGGCAAAATTGGAACTAGTTTTTAAATTTTTATATCGCGATTTACTCATTTTCTAGGGGGGTGCTTAGCTAACTTCACGTCAACTTAGCAAAGCACCCCAAAAAAACAAAAACAAAAAGAGCAACAAAATAAATTTTAATGAAATCACTTAGCAACTAATTAGCAACAAATAACAAACGTGGTTAAAATCGTTTTAAGGACGTTTTGAACTTTTTCAGATTTTTGGTCCAAGTATGCCAACTCCATATGAAATTTAATAAAAAAAAAAATTTGTATCCAAAAAAAATAATTTTTGCGTAACTAATGAGCAACAAATTAGCGGCAAAATTCGGACTAGTTTTTAAATTTGTATATGGCGATTTACTCATTTTTAGGGGGGTGCTTAGCTAACTTCACGTCAACTTAGCAAAGCACCCCAAAAAATTAAGAACAAAATGAGCGACAAAATTAATTTTTGCGTAACTAATGAGCAACAAATTAGCGGCAAAATTGGAACTAATTTTTAAATTTTTATATCGCGTTTTACTCATTTTCTAGGGGGGTGCTTAGCTAACTTCACGTCAACTTAGCAAAGCACCCCAAAAAATTAAGAACAAAAAGAGCGACAAAATTAATTTTTGAGTAACTAATGAGCAACAAATTAGCGGCAAAATTGGGACTAGTTTTTAAATTTTTATATCGCGATTTACTCATTTTTTAGGGCGGTGCTTAGCTAACTTCATATCAACTTAGCAAAGCACCCCAAAAAATTAAGAACAAAACGAGCGACAAAATTAATTTTTGCGCAACTAATTAGCAACAAATTAGCGGCAAAATTACAATAGTATACCGTTTCGATTTGCGATGGGTGCTTAGCTAACTTCACGCTCATTGGAAAATTATATTGCAGTCGATAACCTAGCCGTCAGAACTCCGGTCAAGCCGTACTGGAATCTGACTTGGACAGACGTGCGAGAGAGATTTTGGAGCAAACGACCAAACACATAGGATGTGGTTATGAAGTAGGCCTGTTGTGGCGGGAAGATGACGTTAAGCTACCCCCTAGCTACGACATGGCACGAAAACGTCTATGCAGCATCGAGTCAAGAATGGCAAGAGACGACCAATTTGCCAAAAATTACAAAGGAGAAATCGACAAATATGTCAGTAAGGGTTACGCCAGGGAACTTTCTATCGAAGAAGCCAGCATAATGAAACCAACCACTTGGTACCTGCCACACTTTGGCGTAGTTAACGAGCACAAGCCGGAGAAGCTGCGCATAGTATTTGACGACGCCGCGAAGGCGTGTGGGGTTTCCCTCAACAGTGCCTTACTTAAAGGACCCGTCAAGGCTCAGTCTCTAATCACTATTCTATTTAAATTTCGGCAAGGAGTTGTCGCAGTGGCTGGAGACATCCAGGAGATGTTTTCTCAAGAGCGCATACGAGTTGAGGATTAAGACTCTCAGCGCTTCTTGTGGAGAGGAGGTGACGCCAGCCTGCCGATTCGCACTTACGCTATGACCTCAATGATTTTCGGAGCTGCCTGTTCACCATGCTGCGCAGAATACGTAAAAAACAAAAATGCCGCCAGATTCGCTTCACAAATGCCAAGGGGTGTTGACGCCGTAGAAAACAAGACATACGTTGATGATCTGGTGATCAGTTTCAACAACATCGAAGACGCCTATTCAACGATTCGAGAAGCCATCGAAATCAATTCCGCCGCCGGGTTCCATCTTCGAAAGTTTGTTTCAAACAACAAAACTCTAGAAGCAAACTTGAACGATAGCAAAAATGAGCCGTCAACAGTAATCAACTTAGAAAGACAAGCTACCGCCGATAAAATCCTCGGGATATTCTGGAACACATCCACTGACGCCTTTGAATTCCATTTAAAATTTTTTAAAATCTCCAGCGACATTCTGCAGTGCAAGCGCCTACCAACAAAAAGGGAGTTGTTAGGACTCGTAATGTCTATTTACGATCCTTTCGGGCTCCTAGCCAACGTTACAATCTATGCCAAATTACTAATTCAGTCCTTGTGGAAACAAAACATCGCCTGGGATGAAGAGTTGCCGAAATCTCTAGCAGCTCAATGGCAGTTTTGGTGGTTAAACTTCCAGACTGTAAAAGCATTTTCGATTCCACGCTGTTATTCAGTTCTGATACCGTCCGCCGACAGCATCCAACTGCACATTTTCGTTGACGCCAGCACACGTGCATATGCAGCAACCGCGTACTTAAGAGTAAAAAAGGAAGAGGTAGTGGAGGTTACCCTAATTTGTGCCAAAACAACATGCGCGCCTTTAAAAACAATGACAGTTCCAAGCAGCAGTCCTCGGATGTCGTATAAAAACCCTTTTTCACGAAGGTCACGATATTCGTATCGACAGTACTACGTTTTGGAGCGATTCGCAGACTGTCATTCTGTGGATACGTTCACACACCCGAGCCTACAAGCCATTTGTAGCACATCGCATCGCAGAGATCCTTACTACAACAACCACGGATCAGTGGCGATGGCTGCCAACGACCTTAAACGTCGCCGACGAAGCCACACGCGCTGTGCCGATACCTGCATTTTCATTACAATCGCGCTGGTTTAATGGACCACAATTTTTACACCAGGACGAGGAACACTGGCCTCGAAAAGCTGTTTTAAAGTCTGACGAATGCGTCAATGAGGAGATCACTAGTCGACACCTGCTCATATGCGATACAGGTAAGCCATTAATCAACCATACTAAATTTTCATCCTTTTCGAAACTAGTGAGAGTTCTAGCCTGGGTGTTGCGATTCGTCCACAATACCAGGAGCAAAGACCGTAATGATGGCGAACTACATGTCGACAAATTAGCCGCCGCCGAAAAAAGCATATGTCGCATGACTCAAAAAGAATCGTACCAGCATGAAATCGACTTATTGTACCAGAAGTCACCGTTGCCAAAACGTTGTAACCTCTACCAACTGACACCATACCTAGACGAAGAAGGCCTGCTACGCGTCTATAGAAGAATAGACGCGGCTTATTGTTTGCCAATGTCAGCACGCAGACCAATCATCTTACCAACAAACAGTCACGTCACGAGATTAATAGTAGCTGAACAGCACCAAAAGAGACATCATCAGAACGACAACCTTACTATGAATGAGGTACGTCAACGGTACTGGGTTCCTGCTATACGTAACGTCCTGAAGACCGTCAAAAAACATTGTCCCGTTTGCATACACAACAGGGCCAAGCCAGCCGCAACATTGATGGGTCAGTTGCCGGTAGACCGACTAACGCCCTACGTCCGACCCTTCACCTACAGCGGAGTAGACTACTGCGGTCCATTCCATGTCACCATTGGTCGCAGAACGGAGGCAGTACATCTTGAACTGTCAGAAAACCTGTCAACCGACGCATTTATCATTTGTCTTCGTAACTTCTTCAATCGCCGTGGAGTGCCTTTACGTATGCGGAGCGACAACGGCACGAATTTTATCGGTGCCCAGAAAGAATTGAAGGTAGCGGACGGAACATTTGATTTCACCGTCATCGGAGGCGAAATGTCTAAACATCGCATCGAATGGGTGTTTAACTGTCCCGCAGATCCAAGCAGTGGAGGTTGCTGGGAACGCCTAATCCAATGCACTAAGCGACTTCTGCATAAAGATTTCAAAGAGGAGGCGCCAAGGTTGGAGACGTTCCGCAGTGTCCTCATCGAGATAGAAAACATTGTCAACAGTCGCCCATTGACCGACCTGCCAGTCACACCAGAAGAAGAAGGACCCCTCACACCCAACCATTTCTTACTGGGTTGTTTGAACTCCACCCAATCACCGCATCCAGAAGCAAATCGTATTTGTTACATGTTGTACTAATGTCACTTAAATTAAAGACAATAAAGTGTTCATATACAAAAGTCGTCGCCTAAGTCTTTTACAGTTAGCTTGCTAACTGTATTGCTAAGTTTAGGTATGTAATAAAATTTATGGAATACGTGTACATAGTTCCCGGATAGACAAAATCACATATTTTAGAATGAAAATGATTTAAAATTTAGCATTTTATTCATTTAAACTATGTTAAACATTCTAATTTTCAATTTTCCAATTTGGGTTAAAATACTTACCAGAATGTTATGTGTAACCCTAACAAATTGCTTCGACTCACTATGCTCACGTACAATACAACTGCCTGATATGCGCGTCAACGGCAACTGACAAAATAAAACTTCAAAATAGCTTAATAAAAAAAATAATAAAAAAGTGCCGTTATTTTTATTGCTTCAGAATTTGTTCCTAAGCAATACTACGTATTTGGTATAAGCGATCAATGCAGTTTTCTTATTTTTTGTATAAAAACCAAAAATACCGGATTTACGTACTATCCCGTTTAATTACGGCAAAAAAAGCGGCAAATTTCCGTGCAAGAAAAATGTAAACTAGGGACATTTTTCTTGCACTCCTTCATATTTTTTTTAAAAGTGGCACGCTAACTTCACGGATAATTTACGGCAAATTATCCAATAGATAATTTTTTCTTAAGTAAAAGTTGGCTTGCCAATTTCAGAGAGGTTAATTTGATGTTAATATAAGCTTTATGAAATATCAAAATACGGGATTAACTACTTATTTCATCTGGCAAACATTTAAATTTCCCCTTATAACTGGGTGCTTCTTAAGCAGTGTTTAATAACGTTATTGGATTTTAGAGTCAATAGAATTGTTGAAGAGAAATTTTTAATTTCTGGGTTTGGCTACCTGAACGTGTGTGCTACTAAGTAAAATAATATAAATTAATTTTCGGGAAGTATTTGTGATTATATCGAATGTCCATATATCAGCTTGCACCTGAACAGAATTCATCCAAGTAATATTATAACACAACCATGCAGTTGCCTGTACAAGCAAATTCACCGGCCGGCTTACGACGCCACACACCTCAATTTTCGCTTTTAAATGCAGTGATAGCTACGAAAACAAGGAAGGGAGAGTAGTTAAAAAATGTATATACGCAAACATATAAATATTATGGGCAACGTGAAATATACGAGTATAGCAATAATGCCATGCTAATACTATTTAGCCTAGTGCAAGCTTACAACAACATACATAGGAAATTTTTGAACGGGTAACTATAGACGCACGAGTACGAGAATGTGAAGGCGCTAGCCAACCTTTTGAAACTGTAATGGGCCAAGCTGAGTAACAGTTAACCATTTTTCCTATTGTATCTATTTAGAACGGGCGAACAGAAATCTGTAGCAGCAAGCCGCTAAACTCTTCTCAGTAACGTCAAGCAGATATGTAGGTAGTCGATGGACTGTTAATTAAATAAGAGGTTGACTGTAGAGGAATTGCAAGCCTGTAGAGTTGGTACGGCAAGCCATAAATGATGTGAGCAAAGAATTTACAGATTATACACCACAGCCAGTAGACCCTGTACGCTCACCTCCTCCCAGACAAAAACTACATTTCTCGCTCTGTCTGTTAACAATAAATAAATTAGGGGCTATGATTGGGATTATGATTGTTGGTGCAACCGAGGTCGGATTGCAGCTCGATAGCATTCAAGCTAAGATGGTACGTGCTTGTGTACATACGCACATACATATGTACATATTTATGTATGCATGTATGTGACTGTATTTGTACGATATACATAGGTATGCGTACTTGGCATATTTTACTTTTTATCGGAATATAGTCACAAAGACGCGGAGAAAAATGGTATATTTATGGATATAGTACACAGCTTTTATATTTTATAAAAGGGTGCGACAATAGGTTTCGCATAACATGGAATAAAAGAGGATGTCCAATTAACATTTTCGAAAAACTAGTGGGATGGTGTGAGATAGCTATTACCAGCGTTTATAATTTCGGAACCTCTTAAATATATTAGCTGTTCGCCGGCTCCTTCGTCATTTACTGAGCTCCGTGGCAACAAGTTAAAAAGTGATGACCATATTTTTGATGGCATAAGTACTTGTTTTATCCACTTCATTAATATGTTAAAATTATAGTCCGATTAGGTTTCAAATTATTTATCACGCCATTGCGTCCCTAAAAAATTTAGTTTCTATTTTTCTTTTCACCAAGCTTTTTATTCTAATACTTTGGGATATTTTTTGAGATCTTAAAATTACAGTTTTGTTAAAAATATCATAAAGTTCTTATGTTTATATCTGACAGCACAGATTTTTTATCTTAATTTACATAAAAGGTACAAATTCAGCTAGCTGCAGATGCACAATGCTGTTAGTGTTGTGTTCTGTGAAAAATGGGAATTTGTTGGCTGACAAGTTTGCCGCAAAAGTAGCAAGTCTTGCTGAGAAGCTTTTCAATAGTTCTAGGGTTCCAGAAAAGGAAAAAAATAAGTTCTGAATAGTTTCACATAAATTTTTTTTTAAATTGTGTACGCCAGCTTCACGCAGCATACAGCAGATATTCCTCAAAGAGGCAAAGAAACTTTCACAACTATTTGAAAGCTATTCAGAACTTTCAGCTTAACTTTAAGCTAGCGTAACCACACGATTATTTTGTTTTTTCTGGAAAATACAATTAGGGTATTCACAAAGTGTCGTAAAATGTCGTAAAGTTGTTAAGTCATAAAAAATTTCGATAGCCTAAAATTAATTATTTATTTTACTTGGTATTTTTCAAATTTTGTTAATTTTTTGACAACACGACACTTTTACATCAACTTTTGAATATGATTTTTTTTTAATTAAGCTCGTAATTCAGTTTAATTTAAATATTGTTAAAACGGATTTTATACAAATATTTGCAATAGGTATTTGAAAATTTGTTTGTTAGATTCTAAGTATGTATGTATATATTTTTAAGTTATCTTTCGTTAAAATAAATTTCATTTAAATATCTGTTTTAAAATTGGTTTCGCTTGTGTAATGAAATCAGTATTCTTAAAAAAATTTTTTACAAAAATGTTTCTCTATCCACAGTAAACTCAAAAAGCTTCAAACGAACGTTTACTCAAGTGAACAAGTTTAAAACAAAATAAACCGACTTCAATGCTTATATGCTCATAAGTACCTAGAATTATCGATCGCGATTCAATGATTGGAACTGAACCAAATTAATATGGGACTACCTTTTCCGAGGAAGCATTAGTAAATTCGAGTATAACATTATTGAAATCGGTCCTCCATTTTTTTTTGCTAATATACATTAAAAAGATAAAAAGACGTTTGAAGAAAAAAGAGAGTGCCTGGGCCGCGTTATAAAAGTGAAAGCTCTTTTAAGTAATTTCCATAATCTTGAATCATAATCCATGGTTACGACCTAATAATGTTAGATGGGTTTTGTAATTTTAAATTGTTCATGATTTTCTTCGCTTAGCTATGAGATAAAATGAGGTCAGGTTAAGGTGTGGTAAAGTGATGTCTGGTGAAATGAGGTTAGGTGAAGAGGTCTGGTTAAGTAAATTTAGCTGTGGCAACGTGTGTTGACGTGTGGTGAATTAATGTGTAGTGTGTTTGGGTGTGGTGAGTTTAGCTAGAGTGGGTTTTAGGCTTGGGATTTTAGATGCGATGATGTTTGTTATTGCGAGTTAACATATGCAGTGTTAAAGTTTGGTAAATTCAGATACGGTGAGTAGGACTTAACATCCAAAAACAAAAAATAACAAATCGTAATGTAACGTGACATAAAGTAATATAACATAAATTAGTTGTGATGGTTTTAGAAGTGGTTATTTAAGGTATGGTGAGAATAATAAGTACCGTTTGGACTATTTCCGGCGCATTATTTCTGACATATTCGTTGCGTCGATATTTAATTTAGCAACGCAGCTAAAGCAGTTTAACTTTAAAAGTTTACGAAAAAAAAGCACAAACAGTTAAGAATATGTATACATATTAGAAATTATAAAATTTTTAGCGACAGAGAAGTACAATATATTTTGAATTAAATACAAAACTTTGAAATAAAAACAATAAAAAAGATAGTATCAATATTCAAACACTGATTGTTAATGATTATTTGATTTGTGAACAGCTAATTTTTGTGTTTTATTTCAATTCTATATTTCAAGTGGTACTATAATACCATGCTGATCATATTACTATCAAAAAATTAGTTTCCGACTTTTTAACTGGCCACGAGAACGACTCAAAATACCTTAGTATATACTTTTGGCAGTTAGTGTGAATAGAAATCAAATCATTGAAAACTTGATTTAAAATATAACGAATATAATCAATAGGAATAGTTAAATACATGCAGTACCTATAAAAAACTTTGGCAATGACTCTCATTTGTTTTTGTTTTCTATTTAAAGTTAGTATTACTCACAGCATGTGAGTAAATTGAATATTTGTTAAGTACCGCCATACAATGATGTCATTACCCGATTAGGAATATACAAAATTAGTAAACATTAGAGACGACTGTAGAGCTAGTAAGAATTTATAAACACTGACACTGGCAAACTACGTTTCCCATTTATAATTTGCCTACCATATTTTGTTATGTTAATTAACTAGTGAAGATATAATTGTGCCATAGAAACCAAAAAAAACATAAAATACTCAGTGGTTGCTAATGTTCTTTATTGAATCTTCTAACAAAAAATAATAAAAAAAAAACAATAAAACAATTTCGGGGTGGTAACATATGTATTAGCTCATATTTCTGTTTACTAGAGGAAAAATATGCAATCGACATACATACAGTGGTCCTCAAAAAATAGGAGCAAACCCTAAAATGATATTTCTTTAAACTTATATTTAACATACATACTTATTTATTTTGCGAAAATGCATGTTCGCAACCGGAGACATTCCCCTACTTAGTAGCGACTTATATTCTTTGAAAAAGTGAGCGTCTAACAATGGCTTAGTCCTTAATCCAAGCAAATTCCTTTGAAACTTGCCGACTATAATGTGGTATAACTGAACAATTCTTGCATTAAATACGTGGACACGCACAAATTATAAGAATAGTTTTTAACAGCAGTCGATAAACGGTGCTCATTGAGAACAGTCATTGTCGATCGCTTTCGTATCAGCAGTTTAGCCGTTGTTATTTTCCTCTTGTCAGCATTCCATTTTTCTTATTTGCACGTGGTGCTTTAGTAAATCTTTATCCATTGGTGTTCTAAAATAACTGGTGAAGAGTTATCTTTTGTGCAGGATGGCGTCCTCCTCCGGAGGAAACTATTACGCGTTACTTGACCCAGGAGACACTTCTCGTAGGTCTCCTGTCCAGAAACGAAAGAAAAGTGAAGTCAACATTAATAACACGTTGGATTTTCCACTACTTGGTCGGAAGCTCCCTCAATACAAAGTGCAGTGCCCTAAATATGTCACAATTAAGAGCAAAGTACCCGATAAGCCCATCAATAGTTTCAATATATTTCTTGTGTCTAAAGCTCTCGAAAATATTTGTGCTGAACCGCCGCAACAAATCTCGTTTACCCGTGACGGAAATTTGCTAGTGCTAACGAAAAATGATGTGCAAACAAACAAGTTTCTCAAAGCTAAAAACCTACTTAGTGTCTGTCCGATAATATCAGAGCTGCATCCAACTTTAAACACTGTCAAGGGTGTAATATTTGCACCGTCACTTCGACACCTATCCGATACAGATATTGTTGAAGGCCTTAGTGACCAAGGAGTAACAGGCTGTCAAAAAATTTAAAAATTTGTAAGTGGGGAACTTGTGAACACCTCGCTCCATATCATCTCCTTCAAAAAGTACGAAATCCCTAAGGAAATAAAAATTGGTTTTCTTGTTTGCAAAGTCGAACCATATATACAAGCACCGAACCAGTGTAAAAACTGTTTCAAATTAGGCCACACTAAAAAATATTGTAAAAGTAAGGAAAAATGTGAAGTATGTAGTGCAAATGTGCATGAGCCTACCTTATGCAAGGAGGTAAAATGCATCAATTGCAATCACGCACATAGAGCCAACAACAAAAACTGCCCGACCATACAAACAAGAATAGAAACAATTAAAATAAAAACAATAACTAAATGTACATACAAAACCGCAATAGAAAAAGTCAAAGCTCAAGGAAAAGTTTACGATATTCCAACAGAAACCATCGACAAAGCTATTGAAATGAGACAAAAACGCCTCTCTTCTCGATCAACAACCACTCAAAATAGTTCTACACCAAATGTATCAAATGCATATTCCAATACCAATTCCTCTCTTCCCATTCATGAAAACCTTATAAAAGAAAATACGAAAACAACAACTGAAATTCCAATATCATTATCCAACTCAAATGAAGAAACCACCACCACGTGTATCACTAAGGAAAAAAATTACTCCTTTTTAAACCAATCTGACTCACCAGCTATACAACAATACTTACAATTGAGCGCAACGCAGCCTCGCAATTATAGTAATGGCTCTATCAATTCAGAGATGTCTACTGAGTAGAAAGAACAAAGTCAGTCTCGAGTGAATATTGCTAGTATATTCTCTTTGAGACATATCTCTTTCTCTCCTTCTCCTATGGTCCTAAAGATTCTGCAGTGGAATCTGAAAGGTTACTATAACAATCTACATGAGCTTCAACTAATTATAAACAAATACTCTCCTGACATTATTGCTCTCCAAGAGACGCACCTTAGTACTTATTCTATTGACCTAAACAATTATACAAAATCTTTATGTAATACGCCGACCCAAGCAAACGCAAAGGGAGGTACCGCATTATTTGTTAAGAGAACTTTAGAACACACCGAAATAAAAATTGCTGTTAGCTCTGTTTATATCACTCCTGGTGAGAATATACCCTGCAATGATTTGCAAACACTTTGTGGCATTAATCAGTGTGCGACACTGATTTTGGGTGACTTTAATGCCCACAACAAAATATGGGGATCTCCGCAAACAGACAAAAAAGGAACTGACATAGAAAATCTCCTTTTACACTCAAATATGTGCACTTTAAATGATGGATCCCCTACTCATTTTTCGACTAGGTCTACATACACTCATATTGATCTCGCACTTGTAACCACACAGTTTCGCCCTTTTTTCTCCTGGGAAATTGACTCACAACTGCACGGGAGTGATCACTTCCCAATTTATATCGAATTTTCAAAAGTAAGAGAGAAGAGCAATCAATGGATTGCTTAATAAACTCACAGCCTTTAATACCGACCAAGCTGACTGGCTTAGGTTCCAAACTAAGCTTTTGAGTCTTGGCGAAAAATTTGTAGTACACACTAATATAAATAAAACTGCAGCTATATTCCACAGGCTCATTATACAAGCCGCAAATGAATCCATGCCGATAAGAGGTAAAGCTCATAAGAAAAAACTTGTACATTGGTGGAATGGGGATTTATCCAATTTGCGCAAACTAAAGGCAGTAGCTTGGAAAGAGTTTAAAAAACAACCAACACCAGCAAACATAATGGCATATAAAAAAGCGAATGCAATATTTAAGCGGGAATGTAAGGCCGCAAAAAGGAACTCCTTCGCCAAATTCTCAGAAGCAATTAACCCATAAACATCTGTAAAGGAATTATGGGGAAAGGTGAATTTACTGTATGGGAAGTCCACCTACCTGCAAGTGCGTTCATTGGAAACTAACAAGGGGGGAACAGTGTATGGTCCGAACAAGCTAAAGACACTAATTTCTCTAGTTCATTCATCTCTCACAAATCAAACATAAATCTATCTGTAAATTATCCAGTAGACATCACCGCGAACTTCCTAGAAAATCCAATAACACAAATAGAGTTTGATTCTGCACTTAATACTGCTAAAGGTAAATCCGCGGGTTTCGATAAGATCTCCTATCAAATGTTAAAACATCTTCCCTCTAGTATAAAACTACGATATATTGACCTCTACAACTCAATATTCCAGTTAGGACATATTCCACAAGAGTGGAAAACAGCTACTGTATTACCTATACACAAGCCTGGCAAATCCAAAACAGTAGTCAATGGATACCGACCCATTTCCCTTTTGTCATGCCCTGCTAAAATCCTAGAAAGGATCGTAGCTAAACGACTGAGCTGGTTTTTATAGAAACGAAAACTTATAAGCCCACATCAAATGGCATATAAGTCAGATAAAAGTACTTTAGATGTACTACTGCACATTGACAACCAGATTGCACACACCATATCTAGGCGGAATCACATATCCATAATATCGGTTGATTTTGAAAGAGCATATGACCGTATTGGCAAGCACGCAATTCTAAATCAATTGATAGAATGGAGGGTGGGACCAAAATTACTCAGATACATTCATTCATTTTTATCAAACAGGAAGTTCCGTACTAGAAGGTCTGTTAAGATAGCGTAACCACATTAAGCAACCAAAGTCTAACGTATATCAAAATTAAGAGCTCATTTAATGCTAATTTAATGCCGCAACCCTAAATTTAATGCTCTAATTTTTTCCCAAAAAACTTGTGGTTACGCCAGCTTAACGTTAAGCTGGCGTATCCACATCTCCAAAACTAACTTATGAAAAAAAACAAATATGCAGGAATTAAGTGCTCATTAAGTGCTCTCAAAATAGCCTACAGGATTTAAAAAAAAAAATTATTTATTGAAAAAACTTGTGGTTACGCTATCTTAACGTTAAGCTGGCATATCCACAACTAAAAACTAACTGAAGAAAATAAAAAACAAATATGCAGGAATTAAGAGCTCATTTAATGCTCTCAAAATAGCACTATTTTATTTACCTCTAAATAAAAAATGACTATGCAGGAATTAAGAGCTCATTTAATGCTCTCAAAATAGCCTACCGACTTTTTTCAAAAAAAAGTATTTTTTGAAAAAACTTGTGCTTAAGCTATATTAACGTTAAGCTAGCGTATCCACAACTAAAAATTATCTTAAAAAAATAAAAAATGACTATGCAGGAATTAAGGGCTCATTTAATGCTCTCAAAATAGCCTACCGACTTTTTTCAAAAAAAAAGTATTTTTTGAAAAAACTTGTGCTTAAGCTATATTAACGTTAAGCTAGCGTATTCACAACTAAAAATTACCTTAAAAAAATAAAAAATGACTATGCAGGAATTAAGGGCTCATTTAGTGCTCTCAAAATAACCTGCAGACTTTTTTAAAAAAAAAAGTATTTTTTGAAAAATCTTGTGATTACGCTATAATACCGTTAAGCTGGCATATCCACAACTAAAAATTATCTTAAAAAATAAAAAATGACTATGCAGGAATTAAGGGCTCATTTAATGCTCTCAAAATAGCCTACCGACTTTTTTCAAAAAAAAAGTATTTTTTGAAAAAAACTTGTGCTTAAGCTATATTAACGTTAAGCTAGCGTATTCACAACTAAAAATTACCTTAAAAAAATAAAAAATGACTATGCAGGAATTAAGGGCTCATTTAGTGCTCTCAAAATAACCTACAGACTTTTTTTAAAAAAAGTATTTTTTGAAAAAACTTGTGATTACGCTATAATACCGTTAAGCTGGCGTATCCACAACTAAAAATTATCTTAAAAAAATAAAAAATGACTATGCAGGAATTAAGAGCTCATTTAATGCTCTCAAAATAGCCTACCGACTTTCTTCAAAGAAAAGTATTTTTTGAAAAAACTTGTGATTACGCTATAATACCGTTAAGCTGGCATATCCACAACTAAAAATTATCTTAAAAAAATAATAATAATAGTCATTTTTTATTTTTTAAGATAATTTTTAGTTGTGGATATGCCAGCTTAACGGTATTATAGCGTAATCACAAGTTTTTTCAAAAAATACTTTTTTTTAAAAAAAGTCTGTAGGTTATTTTGAGAGCACTAAATGAGCCCTTAATTCCTGCATAGTCATTTTTAATTTTTTAAGATAATTTTTAGTTGTGGATATGCCAGCTTAACGGTATTATAGCGTAATCACAAGATTTTTCAAAAAATACTTTTTTTTTTTAAAAAGTCTGTAGGTTATTTTGAGAGCCCTAAATGAGCCCTTAATTCCTGCATAGTCATTTTTTATTTTTTTAAGATAATTTTTAGTTGTGGATATGCCAGCTTAACGGTATTATAGCGTAATCACAAGTTTTTTAAAAAAATACAATTTTTTTAAAAAAGTCTGTAGGTTATTTTGAGAGCACTAAATGAGCCCTTAATTCCTGCATAGTCATTTTTAACTTTTTAAGATAATTTTTAGTTGTGGATATGCCAGCTTAACGGTATTATAGCGTAATCACAAGATTTTTCAAAAAATACTTTCCTTTGAAAAAAGTCGGTAGGCTATTTTGAGAGCATTAAATGAGCCCTCAATTCCTGCATAGTCATTTTTTATTTTTTTAAGATAATTTTTAGTTGTGGATACGCCAGCTTAACGGTATTATAGCGTAATCACAAGTTTTTTCAAAAAATACTTTTTTTTTAAAAAAGTCTGTTGGTTATTTTGAGAGCACTAAATGAGCCCTTAATTCCTGCATAGTCATTTTTTATTTAGAGGTAAAATTTAAGTTGTAGATCCGTCAACTTAACGTTAATTTAACGTAATGGAAAGTTTAAAGAAAAAAATTGGGCTTCAAGAACATAAAAAAAAAAAACTTTTAACTATTTTGAGAGCACTAAATGAGCTCTTAATTCCTGCATATTTGTTTTTTATTATCTTCAGTTAGTTTTTAGTTGTAGATACGCCAGCTTAACGTTAAGATAGCGTAACCACAAGTTTTTTCAATAAATAATTTTTTTTTTTAAATCCTGTAGGCTATTTTGAGAGCACTTAATGAGCACTTAATTCCTGTATATTTGTTTTTTTTTCATAAGTTAGTTTTGGAGATGTTAAGCTGGCGTAACCACAAGTTTTTTGGGAAAAAATTAGAGCATTAAATTTAGGGTTGCGGCATTAAATTAGCATTACATGAGCTCTTAATTTTGATATAAGTTAGACTTTGGTTGCTTAATGTGGTTACGCTATCTTAACAGACCTCGTACTAGAGTCATTGGCACACATTCAAATACCTACCCCCTTGACAATGGAATACCGCAAGGTTCGCCATTGTCAGTCATACTTTTTCAAGTTGGCACTGAACATATTAATAAACTAATCCGGGGGTACCCTTCCTTTAGTCATTGTATTTATGCAGATGACCTATATCTGTTAGCTATAATTAAGAGCGAAGAAGAATTCAAAACCAGAGTAATCGCACTATTCCAAGAAATCTTGGACTGGTGTCATTACTCCGGATCAAGAATTTCGTTTTCAAAAACAAAACTGTTACATGTATGCAAAAAAACTAGCTGTAGATTAAGCGATGTTGTTATATCTAATAAGCATATCGAAAATGTAAACTCACTTAAAATACTAGGCTTAATTTTTAATAATAAGTATACGTGGTCTTCGCATATAGATGCTTTAAAAATGTCACTTTTCAATCGACTAAATTTAATTAGATGTTTATCGTCATACCACAGTAATGCACATCCCAATAATGTTATTAATATCACAAAGGCGTTGTTATTTTCGAAAATCGATTATGGGCTAACTATTTATGGTAATACTTCGAAAACGCAACTAAATAAATTGAAGGGCGTTTACAATGCCGCAGCAAGATACAGCATTGGAGCTTTTCGCACAACACATATACAGAGACGGGTATTCCAGATATATTCCATAGATACAATGAAATCACATCTAAGCAAATCTCCAGACTTATTCTGTACACTGAGAAGCAGTTGGTCACACATATACCGCAAATCGCCACAAGGAATAGAGATCAACGATTCCCTTCGGCCACACAAACTTTATTTTCCGCTTAAACCACCTTGGCAATTTAACACAAATTGTGTAATCACTGACCTTTTACGGTTACCAAAACAAACAACGAGCCCGCATATCTTTAACGCAGCATTCAATCAAATAATTGATAAATTTAGATCCCAGGGCTGGAATCTAATTTAAACCGACGGTTCGAAAAATGAAAATGCCACATCGTACGCAGTTATTAGTACAGATCTGCAACTCAAAAAACTATTTCGGCTCGACGAAAACCATTCCATATTTACAGCTGAAGCCGAAGCATTGCTTGAAGCCGTTAACACGTGCAAGATAACTAGGGGAAAACATCTCATATGTTCGGATTCATTATCCGTTATAAAAGCATTGCTCAACATCCAACATAAAAATGAGGCTATCCAAAGGATCAGAAATACGTTAATCCAACATCCCAGTAAGATGAAAATAATGTGGATCCCAGGCCATGTTGGCATTCGCGGGAATGAGTTAGCAGATGAGGCGGCCAAATTTGCGACTACCGCACCCATAATCACTCGAAAAGCTATATTACTTTTAAAAAAATGTAACATATATTATTTATTTTAAAGGATTTTGATACATGCTTGAATTACTTCTATTAGGCCGAAGACCACAGTAGTTAGTTGCCTAGTTTTAAAATTTATTTATATCATTAATTATGTAAGTAAATTCATTAAATAAATAAATAAATAAATAAATAGTTTTTAACAGAACTCTGACGTGGAAGTATCAAATACTTAGCGCATTGTATATGGCATGCTTCGATGAAAATTCGATTGTTACTGGCCAAAACACTGCGTTATTATATGTTTGTGAATTATTTGTTGATTGTAATAGTACAAGGGGACTAAAAAAAAGTTTGCTTAGTGGGTGACTCTAAAATTTTTTTAATAAATCAGAAATACCAAATCCTTTGCAATTATTTTACAAAACTTCATTCTTAATTTACGGGTAATCGGTTAAAATATATACTAAAAACGCAGAATATCTGACCACCACCAACGCAAACAGAAATTCGATATGTGATTCTCTTCGATTTTCGGCGTCAGCTAAAGCCACTACAAATAAGTATTAATTAAGTGGTTTCTAAGATTCCAGACGGAACATTTCTCTGCAGAGGGTGAGCCCCGAGAAAATCTTCCACTGATGATGTCACTGGCTCTGATGAAGTCCAATTGACGCAGATCCACGATTGACACAAGAAGTGAATTTTTATGAATTGGGCTTGAATGCCATGGCTGTATCGCCAATATTAAGTTATTATCTGGGATAAACGTAAAAATCTGCTCGATTTCTCCTAAATAAATTCGAAAATGAGGTGAAGAATTTTGGTTCTATAAGTACGACCCGGAAACCAAACAACAGTCCGTGGTATGGAGCCTAACAGGTGCAAACACACCCGTAAAAGCTAAGCAACAAAAATCATTGTAGCTGTTATTCCTTTGGAAAATGGTCAGACGGTAACTGTAAAATGATATACCGAAGACTGCTTACCAAAAGTTTTCAAAAATTTGTTGGAGAACAGTAAGAAAGAAAATTTGCGACGCTACCTTCTACACTGCTGAAATAGCGATTCACTTTATTCCGATTTCTGGCATCAAAAAAATACGACCAGCACCGTATTCCCTGGATGTAACACCTTGTAAAGGGTGTTTTTTTTACAGGTTTGTTTTTCGAATAGAGATAAAACTGGCATTTTGTGGTCAAATCTGGCAACTCTAATGTCATTTATGTTCAGTTTGGTTTGCCATTTCATCATGAACAGGTTGACAAAAGAAAAACGCTTGCAAATCGTGCAAATTTATTTCGAAAATAATGGTTCAGTTCGCGAAGTTTACCGTGAGCTCCGTCTATTTTATGGTCGACATAATCGTCCATCAGAGCAATTAATTCGGTTAACCATGGATCGTTTTCGCACTACGTTTACTCTATGTGATAATACGCATCCGCAGAGACGTCGAACAGTGCGCACCGAAGAAACAATTGCCGCTGTAGAGCAAAGTGTTGAAGAGGACCCGAATGAATCGATTCGCCACCGTGCACAGCAATTGGAGCTTTGTCCATCAACTTTATGGAAGATTTTGCGCAAAGATCTTGGCTTGCGACCTTACAAGATCCAGCTTGTGCAAGAATTAAAGCCGTGAGACCATGCAATGCGTCGTGATTTTGGTGTATGGGCCGAAAATTAGATTGATCTCGATGCTGATTTTCATCGCAAAATTTTGTTCAGTGATGAGGCTCATTTTTGGTTGAATGGCTACGTCAACAAGCAAAATTGCCGCATTTGGAGTGAAGAGAATCCACATGAGACCCTTGAAACGCCATTACATCCACAAAAACTGACTGTTTGGTGTGCTCTATGGGCTGGTGGAGTCATTGGGCCATACTTCTTCCGCAATAATGCTGGAGAGGCAGTTACCGTTAATGGAGACCGGTATAGAGCCATGATAACCGACTATTTTGTTCCCGAATTGGATGGCATGAATGTGGATGAGTTGTGGTTCCAACAAGACGGCGCTACATGCCACACAGCGCACGTCACAATCGATTTATTGAAGGAAACATTCGCTGAGCGCAAAATTTCGCGGAATGGACCTGTCAATTGGCCACCAAGATCGTGTGATTTGACACCATTGGATTATTTTCTTTGGGGATATGTGAAGTCGCTCGTCTACACCAACAAACCAGAAACGTTAGGGGAATTGGAAGCCAACATTCGTGGCGTTATTGCCGACATACGGCCCCATATGCTCGAAAAAGTGGTTGAAAATTGGACCTGTAGAATTGGCTTTATTCGAGCCAGCCGCGGCGGCCACATGCCCGAAATCATATTTAAACATTAATGGCATAAAATTATCCTTCCAATAAAGCCAAATTGATGGACCTTAAAACGATTTTCTTGTGTTTTATTTCAATTCGAAGTTCTATACCCCTAAAAAACACCCGTTAATTAAATTCAAAAAAATTTTGAGAGAAAAGGTAACAACGCGATTAATGCTGAACTTGATAAGCTTAAAAAGCAAGATTTTAAAGAATATTATGAGAAGTTGATTTATAAGCTTAAGAAATGCATTGAAATTAATGGCGATTATATAAATATAAAAAAAGACAAAGAATAAATACGAAATTATGCTTTAGCTTTTTCTCTGGTAAACTTAGCTAATTTTTGTTAGTAGGAAATTAAATGCTATGTACAACAATATAGCGCGATAATTTTTGGTATTAAACGTAATATTTCGGAACTTGCGTTGAAAATATTGTCTATAGCTTTTAATAACATAGTCAAAGGCGGGTGTTTTACGTTACTGCATGCGTCACTTTGCCAAACGACTGATATGGGTACCGTTTACTCTTCTTGGAAAACTATCGATGTCTACTGTCTCTGTTTTCTTCTACAAAATTAACAGACTTACATTGGATATATACATATTTCTTATGTGAAAATTTTGGAAAAGAGGCGTTATATGGATTTCGTCTAAACTTGGCATACGATTACATGTTAGATTGTACCTAGTAGGTGAGATTATGAAAATGCTTGAAATCGGACTAAAACTTCGCCCGTCTCCCATATAACGGTAATTTTCCAAAACTATGAAAATTTGATACTTCAGTAACAATTGGAATTAAGTCAACAAATCCATTTTAACGAAAACTTTGGAAAAGGTTCATGGTACCGCCCACTTTAGAGTTAATATGTACATACATACATATATCGCTGGAAATCCTTTATCAATTTTGCCGAAATTTAGTACAGATATTTTATTATATCTAAATAAGCAGTCCCAGTAAATTTTTGAAACCCTTAAAAGTCGGAAACTTCTGTAACTAGTGAAGCTAATTTGCTCAAGTTTGGTATGCGGTTTTGTATTAAATCAAGAAATCCGATTATATGAAAATTTTGAAAAAAAAGAGGCTTACATCAAGTTTGGTTTTGCCCGAACTAATTCTCTTCTTTATTAATTTAAATATTTAGCTGAAAGCGTGCGCCGGGTATACAAAGTTTGATCGAACTTCGCCACTTCTTTACTTGTTTACACTTTAATAGTTTTAATTCCTATATGTACATATGTATATATAACAAAGGAATTATTTCGTAAGCAAATATTTTCTTAATGTTAGCACAAAATAGTAGAAAGTTCAATTTGCAGGGGTTTTAAATGTATTTTGTCGATACCACATTAAAATAGGCAGTTTAGTGCCTTAACCAAGTATTTATTGACGTTAATTAACTATAGTAAGTACAATGCAATATTTTCACTTTTATTGTTTTTCTAGATTGCCTTAGATTGGGCTTTATTTGTATGGCCAACAAATTTTCTTGAAGTTTTTTTAAAAATTATTTAGTACCATTGACTTTGCAAAAATAGTGCCGAAAATCAATTGATTGTGCTTAAGATGCCGACTGCTTCTAAGAGAGCAAACCGATTTTCTGTCGTCGCTTCAGAGCTTTCCTCACTCTTCTTAGTAATAAAAACTTAATTGATAACTTTCGACAAAAGTCACGGTTACTGCTATTATGTTGCGAAGGGCAATTCTTCGAAAATTTTTATACATATCATAGCAATGCTAGAAAAATGTGCATGTACACTTAAGAATCACATATGTATGTATGTACGTAAGTTTGTACATGTTTGTAAGTGACTCAACATGGAGCTAAGATGGCACTTCAAAATAATTGTGGGTGGTTTTTCAGATATGATATATTTTAAAATAATGGGTCTTCTGGTCTCCAACTCAAAACCTTCTGCAGATCAACCCGACTTCATTTTTTTCCTATTTAAAGTTTAAATTATATGCATAAATATACTCTTACCTTTGGCAAATCTCGAATATGATTCGCATCAAGAAAAAGCTCCTCCAAAGTGCGTGAATAACGTAGAATTTCTTCTGGAACACTGGGCAGCGAACAATGTCGCTTATCGACAAATTCAACTTGGCGATTACAGCCTTTGAATATTGGAATGCACTTGAACATGACGACGATTTACAACATAAGTTGCAACAAAAACGATTATGGAAAAATTAACACCGTAACTCACTAATTTAATTCGCACTCTTAACCTCATACAAATTATATACGAGTATGTATATATTATATCTATTTTTTTATTTTATAACACTTAACTTGCAAATTGGTTCTTTTTATTCGTAAAATAAATATTTTGAATTAACTTTCAGAGACGGAAATTAAATTTGGGTAAACCACACATAAACACTCTAAACTTTAACGAAACACACAACTGATTTGCAGATATTGCCGAAGTTATTTATTTTTCAGCATTCCAAAAAGTGTTTCCAGTATAGTCCAAGTAGCTTGGTTCCTCGCATCTGAAATTAAATAAAAAATTTTATTTTTAATGAAATGTAATTATCCATAATAAAAAGTGCGGTCTGTTTAGATAGCGTATCCACATTAAGAAACCAAAACTTAACCTATAACTAAATTAAGTGCTCATTTAGGCAACCAAAGCCTAACGTATATTAAAATTAAGGGCTCATTTTGAGGTCTGTTAAGACAGCGTTACCACATTAAGCAACCAAAGCCTAATGTATATCAAAATTAAGGGCTCATTAGGGCTAATTTAGTGCCGTATCCCTAAATTTAATGCTCTTAAAAACTAACTTATGAAAAAAAACAAATATGCAGGAATTAAAGGCTCATTTATGGCTCTTAAATTATTCAAAAGTTGTTTTTTATGTCCTTAAAGCCCATTTTTTCTTTAAACTTTCCTTAACGTTAAATTTACCTTAAGTTGACGTATGCTAAATTTAAAAATTAACTCTAAATAAAAAATTGCTATGCAGAAATTAAGGCCTCGTCGTTTAGTGCTCTCAAAATAGCCTACAGACTTTAAAAAAAAAAAACGATATTCCAAAACACGAATGGCATACGAAAGAAAAACCGAGAAAGAGACAGAGACGTCGAGAAAACGCGAATAGAACAATCGAAATAGAGAACTTTCGATAACAATCGATAATGTTCTAAAGCTGCCACAGTATACGCAGCTCGAAATGTAAAAAGGCGTTGCAACTGCGTTAGGTAATTCAGTTTGTAATTAAACTTTGAAAAGTGAAGTTGTAAAGCAATAAGCTAAGAGGTTTAGAGTTACGAGCACGCAAGTATAAGTATCCGTCAATTAAATAGCGTTTGTAAACAAATAAAGTTAGCATTAAGGAAATCCGAGCGTGTTTTATTTAACAATCCAGTGGTCGAGCCTGAAGGATTTGGGAAATCATCGGCGTTTCAGGGTAAAAACGTAACAATTGGTGTCAGAAGTGGAATTGTTAAATAAATCCCAAAGGATAATAGCAGATTCAGGATCTGAATATTGAGGAGCTCAAGCAAGAGCTGGAAAAACGCCATTTAGCAACTTCTGGAAGAAACACTGAATTGGTATTACGATTGTGGGAAGCTATGGAGCAGGAAGGAGTTGAAGTTGTAAACTACGAGTTCCATGAAGAAGAAACAGAGGACAAACGCATGGTGGTTGAAGAAGAGGAGAAAGGTGCTAGTAAATCATCCTCAGCTTTGGACATGAACATGTTGTTGGCAAGCATTTCGCAGATGTCATCACGGATATCGTCAGAATTCTCGGCACGGCTGTCGGCAGAAATATCAGGCCTGAAAGAGAACTTAGGCAAAGACAACGCAATACTTAAAGGAAAACAAGAACAACTCGAAGAGAGGCAGGACAAGTTTGACGCTGAGATGCAGGAGTTGAAGGGTTGTCTCCGTAATTTGCAGCTGAAACGTACAGTTACTCCCACGAACACTCCTAAGGTAAAAACGCCATCTGTTGATGATACAGTTCCTTTGCAGGTTTTCAAACTTCAATTTGAAAAGACGGCTTCGGCAAACAATTGGAGCATGGAAGACAAGACTGCCGCACTATTTGTAGCACTAAAAGGACCGGCAGCTGAGATCCTACAAACTGTTCCCGATCATGAAAGAGATAACTACGATGCGTTAATGGGTGCCGTAGAGAGACGTTACGGTAGCGAGCATAGGAGACAAATTTACCAGATGGAGCTGGAGAATCTCTTCCAGAAAACGAACGAGACTTTGTAAGAATTTGCTTCCGAAATTGAGAGGTTGGCTCATTTGGCTTTTGGAGATGCATCTGGGGAATACCTTGAAAGAGTAAAAATGCAGAAGCTTGTAAATGGAATACATATACGAAGCGAGCAACATATGCGAATCCGAGAACAACGTTTGCTGAAACTGTCTCATATGCCTAACCCCGGGGAAACAGCAGCGCTCTTAAGTGAGCCAGCATATAAAGCACACCGAGTACAAGTAGAATCAGCGGATGTAATGAATGAAATGTAAAATCAGTTCTGAAGCAATTTTGAAGTGCCGCTTAACCTTGACTATGATAGATCGCACAATATTTACCGAGTTGTTCTGGAACAAAGCCAACAGATTCCAGCAAAATCAGAAGCTATTGTTTCGGCAAAGATTGACGGAGATTGTGGGACAAACAAGTTGTGGGTTGTTGAAGCAACACCATATGTTACGCCGGACGTACTAATAGGGAAAACCCTGGCAACAGCACAAAAAGATGAACTCGTCCCAGTGAGGGTTCTGAATGAGTTTAAATCACCAATTAAACTGCGTAAAGGAACCTTACTGGGAAAATGCCAAGCGGTTGAGGCCATCTTTAATTGCGAAGATCGACCTAGAAGCGACTCCTTAAGCGAAAACTGGATGGCGGTAGACATCAGTACATGGACAGAAGGATTAGAGGAAAGGTACCGATATAAGGCAGAAGAGCTTATTCGTAAATATTCCAGAATATTCGACAAAGATGGTAACAAACCTGGCAGGACGAATCTGGTAAAACACCGAATTTATACTGGGGATTCAAGGCCAAACGTCAAGCTCCACGGAGTGTTCCACTAGCCAAGCAAGAAACTATAAGATAAATTATAAAAGAAATGGGCGAAAGTGGTGTGATTGAACCATCAGAGAGTCCATGGAGTTCACCGGTAGTACTTGTAAAGAAGGAAGACGGTCAGATGCGATTCTGCGTGAGGTCTGTTAAGATAGCGTAACCACATTAAGCAACCAAAGTCTAACGTATATCAAAATTAAGAGCTCATTTAATGCTAATTTAATGCCGCAACCCTAAATTTAATGCTCTAATTTTTCCCCAAAAAACGTGTGGTTACGCCAGCTTAACGTTAAGCTGGCGTATCCACATCTCCAAAACTAACTTATGAAAAAAAACAAATATGCAGGAATTAAGAGCTCATTAAGTGCTCTCAAAATAGCCTACAGGATTTAAAAAAAAAAAATTATTTATTGAAAAAACTTTTGGTTACGCTATCTTAACGTTAAGCTGGCGTATCCACAACTAAAAACTAACTGAAGAAAATAAAAAACAAATATGCAGGAATTAAGAGCTCATTTAGTGCTCTCAAAATAGTTAAAAGTTTTTTTTTTTTTATGTTCTTGAAGCCCAATTTTTTTCTTTAAACTTTCCATTACGTTAAATTAACGTTAAGTTGACGGATCTACAACTTAAAAATTACCTCTAAATAAAAAATGACTATGCAGGAATTAAGAGCTCATTTAATGCTCTCAAAATAGCCTACAGACTTTTTTTAAAAAAAATTATTTTTTGAAAAAACTTGTGATTACGCTATATTAACGTTAAGCTGGCGTATCCACAACTAAAAACTATCTTAAAGAAATAAAAAATGACTATGCAGGAATTAAGAGCTCATTTAATGCTCTCAAAATAGCCTACCGACTTTTTTCAAAAAAAAACTATTTTTTGAAAAAACTTGTGATTACGCTATATTAACGTTAAGCTGGCGTATCCACAACTAAAAACTATCTTAAAAAAATAAAAAATGACTATGCAGGAATTAAGAGCTCATTTAGTGCTCTCAAAATAGCCTACAGACTTTTTTTAAAAAAAATTATTTTTTGAAAAAACTTGTGATTACGCTATATTAACGTTAAGCTGGCGTATCCACAACTAAAAACTATCTTAAAAAATATAAAATGACTATGCAGGAATTAAGGGCTCATTTAATGCTCTCAAAATATAATACAGACTTTTTTCAGAAAAAAGTATTTTTTGAAAAAAAAACTTGTGGTTAAGCTATATTAACGTTAAGCTGGCGTATCCACAACTAAAAACTATCTTAAAAAAATAAAAAATGACTATGCAGGAATTAAGAGCTCATTTAGTGCTCTCAAAATAGCCTACAGACTTTTTTCAGAAAAAAGTATTTTTTGAAAAAACTTGTGATTACGCTATATTAACGTTAAGCTGGCGTATCCACAACTGAAAACTATCTTAAAAAAATAAAAAATGACTATGCAGGAATTAAAGGCTCATTTAGTGCTCTCAAAATATAATACAGGATTTTTTCAAAAAAAAATTATTTTTTTCACCCTCTTTGAATTCGCGGTCAATACGGACTTCTTTTTTATAGTTATCATTATGGGTTTCGCATAAAAAGTTACTGCCACATATACAATATCCTACAAAGATTATTTTGATTAAATAAAATGTAACGTGTTGTGGAAAAAATATGTGTGTGTTTGATTGCCCATTAAGGAAGTCATTAAAAAATACTTTATACAACCAATTTTTATCAGAAAAAAATTAGCAAAACAAATAATAGTTCACACTTTCTAAATACATGTATGTATATAAATTGTGTTCCGAGCTATAAAAAAGGGGTTTATAAAAAAAAATTTTTGTTTGTTCTTTTATTAAAAATTATTTTCAAACAAATTTTTATGAGAAATTCGAGAATTAAGTAATGCCCCTTAAATGTTTTTCCACGTTAATTTACAAAATTTTCCATTTGATTTTAACCGATTTTATGTAGATATACATAAATATGTACATACATACATATGTATAGAAACTTTTCAATATCTCATATTTTTTATTATTAAACTTTTTCTTTATTTTTTTTTATATGAATATGTATGTACATACATATGTATTTATATGCATCATTATAAACATATAAAAGAACTAAAATGAACTTTTTTTTTAACTCTTTGTATATTTATTAACTTAAGAACAATGTAATAAAACATTTATTTAAAATAAAAATAAAATAATACTTTTTATTAAAAAAAAATTCTAGATTCGAACTCGGGATTTAAGATTTATAGGAAAGAGTGCTACCTCTCGGCTAATGGCCCTGCAAAGAATTTGAGCGCTAGTTGCAGTTTTATATTCCAGCCTACGAAATAAAGGGCGCAACAAAGATAGATATATGTACATATGTACATATATAAGAATTTTTGGCATCATCGCGTAGGTGTGAGGATGATAGAAAGTCACATGCATGCGCTCTTAGCAGAGTGATTGGAATATGAAGCGTTTGGTGACCTATCAATTAAAACGCATGACCGCAACGCTACTAGGTAAATTGACCGGGACTGTTCTTACTGGGATGTAATAAACGATGCATTGATACGAGTATATGTTATGTACGCACTAAAGCAAAGAAATTTGAAGCATGTCCTTGGCATATAGGGAGAGCGTTCGCTTAGCAACCCTCGAGTGACCGGTTCGATACTCAATCGAAGCTATAACTTTTATTTTTGTTTTTATAAATAGACTGGTCCTCATTTATGTATACGCAATCCATAATGACATTCTCGAACAAAAGGGAAAGTTCATTCCATATAAAGAGAGCAAACCAAACAATTTTTAACAAAAGCTGGACAATCAAAATTATTTCTGTTCAAATGGAAAATTTTGTGAATTAACGTGGAAAAACATTTAAGGGGCATTACTTAATTCTTAATTTTAAGATACTTTTTAGTTGTGGATACGCCAGCTTAACGTTAATATAGCTTAACCACAAGTTTTTTTCAAAAAATACTTTTTTCTGAAAAAAGTCTGTAGGCTATTTTGAGAGCACTAAATGAGCTCTTAATTCCTGCATAGTCATTTTTTATTTTTTTAAGATAATTTTTAGTTGTGGATACGCCAGCTTAACGTTAATATAGCTTAAGCACAAGTTTTTTCAAAAAATATTTTTTTTTTTAAAAAGTCTGTAGGCTATTTAGAGAGCATTAAATGAGCTCTTAATTCCTGCATAGTCATTTTTTATTTCTTTAAGATAGTTTTTAGTTGTGGATACGCCAGCTTAACGTTAATATAGCGTAATCACAAGTTTTTTCAAAAAATACTTTTTTTTTAAAAAAGTCTGTAGGCTATTTTGAGAGCATTAAATGAGCTCTTAATTCCTGTATAGTCATTTTTTATTTTTTTAAGATAGTTTTTAGTTGTGGATACGCCAGCTTAACGGTATTATAGCGTAATCACAAGATTTTTCAAAAAATACTTTTTTTTTTAAAAAGTCTGTAGGCTATTTAGAGAGCATTAAATGAGCTCTTAATTCCTGCATAGTCATTTTTTATTTTTTTAAGATAGTTTTCAGTTGTGGATACGCCAGCTTAACGTTAATATAGCGTAATCACAAGTTTTTTCAAAAAATACTTTTTTTTTTAAAAAGTCGGTAGGCTATTTTGAGAGCATTAAATGAGCTCTTAATTCCTGCATAGTCATTTTTTATTTCTTTAAGATAGTTTTTAGTTGTGGATACGCCAGCTTAACGGTATTATAGCGTAATCACAAGTTTTTTCAAAAAATAATTTTTTTTTAAAAAAGTCTGTAGGCTATTTTGAGAGCATTAAATGAGCTCTTAATTCCTGCATAGTCATTTTTTATTTAGAGGTAATTTTTAAGTTGTAGATCCGTCAACTTAACGTTAATTTAACGTAATGGAAAGTTTAAAGAAAAAAATTGGGCTTCAAGAACATAAAAAAAAAAAAACTTTTAACTATTTTGAGAGCACTAAATGAGCTCTTAATTCCTGCATATTTGTTTTTTATTTTCTTCAGTTAGTTTTTAGTTGTGGATACGCCAGCTTAACGTTAAGATAGCGTAACCACAAGTTTTTTCAATAAATAATTTTTTTTTTTTAAATCCTGTAGGCTATTTTGAGAGCACTTAATGAGCTCTTAATTCCTGCATATTTGTTTTTTTTCATAAGTTAGTTTTGGAGATGTGGATACGCCAGCTCAACGTTAAGCTGGCGTAACCACAAGTTTTTTGGGAAAAAATTAGAGCATTAAATTTAGGGTTGCGGCATTAAATTAGCATTAAATGAGCTCTTAATTTTCATATACGTTAGACTTTGGTTGCTTAATGTGGTTACGCTATCTTAACAGACCTTTCTGCGTGGATTATCGAAAGTTAAATGATGTTACAAAGAAAAACAGCTATCCTTTGCCCAGAATCGACGATACTCGGGATTCATTGTCTGGGACAAACTGATTATCAACTATCAATTTGAAAAGCGGCTGTTGGCAAGTAGAGGTAAATGAAAAAGACAAGGAGAAGACGGCCTTCAGTGTTGGAGATAGTCTGTGGCAATTTACGGTTATACCTTTCAGATTGTGCAACGCCTCTGCTACTTTTGAAAGACTCATGGTTCACGTGCTTAAAGAATTGCATTGGAAAACGTGCTTGGTGTATCTGGATAACATCATTGTATTGGGTAAAGACTTTGAGGAACACCTGAGTAACTTGGAAGAAGTTTTCCAGAGGATAACGGACGCTGGTCTTAAGCTAAGTCCAAAAAAGTGCTCGTTGTTTAAGAAGAAAGTAAATTATCTAGGACACAAAGTGACTACGGAAGGTGTGTGTACTACAGAGGAAAAGATAGAAGCAGTCAAAAACTGGCCAAAGCCGAGATATTGCACGAGCTACGATGTTTTCTTGATCTGTGCACTTATTACCGTCGCTTTGTCCCTACCTTCGCTAGTGTTGCTAATAGCCTACATGAACTGACGAGGAAAAACAGAGCCTTCGAATGGAATAAAGAACAGGGGGAACCTTTCGATGCTCTAAAGCAGAGGTGGGCACTCACACATTATGTTACATTTTTACACGCATACTATTACTATTTGTGTGTGAAGCAACAAAAGCACGAATTTGAGCATGTCGTTCGGTACAACCACAGTGTACACAGTCTTGCTAGTTAACGTACAAATGTGCTATTCATTATTATTATTTATTGTTATTACTTTTTATTATTATTATTATTTATAATTATACATTATTTTTACTTTTTATTATTATTATTATTTATAATTATACATTATTTTTACTTTTTATTAGTATTATTATTCATTATTATTTATAATTTTTATTATTAATATTTTTTTTATTATTATTTTTCATTATTATTATTTATTTATTATTATTATTATTTATTACCCTTTTTTGCTTTTCAATAAGACTATCTATGTCTATTTCTCCTTCGTAGGTCTTAATCCGGAGGAGGTCTGTTAAATGCTGGTCCGTCAGTATTTCTTTGTTTGTTAAGTATAAGTTTCATCGACGAAAAGGCAGATTCACAGTTTAATGTCGATCCAAACATAGAATACAGTCTGTAAATCTGATCCTTTGACTTTGGATACTTCTTTTCGTCGATTGCCCTCCAAAATTGTTCGCCAGTTAGCAACGGAATTGAGAAATCTTGTCTCATGTTAACTAACTCCGGTTGCAGTTCAGGGTCTTGCTTTTCAATATCGCAGATAAGGGTATACTCATGCAGATCTATTATATTATTTTTAGTTTCAAAATCTTTAAATCTTAAATGATAATCTGTGTATCAGTTTTCTAGTATGTTGCAGTATTCTATTTTCTTATCAAATGTTTTAAATTGGCTATAGATTTCTGTTACTTTTTTTAAATTTAAAAGATTTCCATTTTTTATTTCATTTATTAGAATTTGCCTTTGTTAAAGACAAATCAATATCATTATTATTATTATTACCATTATCAGTTTCAGTATCATGATCATTTGCAATCTTCTTCCCATTCGCGCATAAACATTGTTAGCTCTCACTGTATATTTGAAATAGCGCAGCGTGGTGTTGCTTGAACAAGTGCATGCGACTGTTTTGCTTTCCCATAGCAACTGGTATGATTGCATTCAATCTTCATTGTGCCGAGGGCTACCAATCGTTCGTATTCTATAAATAGCGTAATATTTTGTGCTGCTCGTCGCAGCAGAGGCCCTATGCACGCGTGCATACGAAAATCAACTTGTGCCCAGGAACGGTTGTGTAATGCACTAATGCTAGCATACCTGGTTTCAGGGTCAACGTTTGTTTTGGATACAGATGCTCGCGGATATGCGATAGGAGGTGTGTTGTCGCAGGTAATTGATGGACAAGAGAAGGTGGTGGCCTACTATAGCCGGACAATTCTAAAACCAGAAAAGAACTACTGTGTAACCCGGAGATAACTTCTAGCGTTGTTAGAGTGTGTCAAACATTTCTATAAGTACCTCTATGGACATCGATTCCGAGTTCGTACTAATCATGCGGCACTGAAATGGCTACTACAATTCAAGAATCCAGACGGACAGCTGGCTCGATGGATTGAGAGATTACAAAGCTACGATTTTTCTATAGAGCATCGAAAAGGAAGTGCTCACGGAAATGATGATGCTTTGTCCCACAGGCCTTGCAACCTAGAATGTAAGCACTGCTCCAAAGCTGAGGCTAAAGAAGACATAACGGTTAACGACAGTAACACCAGCAGAGGACTGAGAGGCAGAGAAACTGAGGACATGCCAGCAGGAAGATCGGGATTTGGAACTTCTGATTCATGGACTGGAGATGAACACACGGCCAACCAAAGAGCAAATGACAGCAGAAAGTCCAATCGCCAAAGCATATTGGGCGCAGTGGAACAGCTTAAAAATAATATCTGGCTGTTTGTAGAGGACTTGGGAGAGCGGGTATGGCCAATTCTCCCACAATCTCATAGTGGTCCCAAGGGCAAGAAAATGCGATGTTCTCAAAGAATTCCACGATGGCCCGAGTGGAGGACACTTGGGAATCACGAAGACCATGGAGAAAATCAGGCAGAGGTTCTATTGGGTTGGATGTTCGCATTTAATACAAGAATGGAAGAAATTTTGAGTCAGCGATATTTCAAGAGATGTGCCAGATACTGGGTATCCGGAAAACTCGTACAACAGCTCTTCATCCTCAATCAGATTGGGATGTCCATATACCATTGTTCCTGATGGGATATCGTTTACAGTACACGAAACAATGGGTAAAAGTCCAGCAAAGGTAATTTTCGGCTGTGAACTTCGGTTACCAAGCGATCTGAAGTTTGGGGTTACTGGTGATGTGCGCAAGAATGGTAGGGAAACGTCTAACATACTGGAGGAGGAGTTGCGAGAAGTGAGAAGTGAAGATGAAGGCCAGGTATGACAAGGCGATGAATTCTGAAAGATTCCAAGAAGCTTTTGTATAATCCACAACGAAAGAAAGGTTTGTCCCCGAAATTGCAGTGCAACTGGAAAGGTCCGTACAAGGTCATCAAACGGCTAAATGACGTGGTTTATCGAATCGAGACAGTTGGAAGGCCTAGAAACAAAATGAAGGTGGTTCATTTGAGTGAAATTCTGTATGAACTAAGAAATTAGGTATTAATGAAATTTTGAAAAATGGGGGTTGCCACCCCCACTTAGGAAAAATATCGTTATCTCAATAACGGCGTAAGGTATCATCACAAAATTTGTTGAACATGTTATCATCGTCAAAAATTTTTGAAATCGGACCATGACCTCGCCCACCTGCCATATAACGGAAATTTTGAAAAATGCAAAAATTTCGATTATTCTTTATCCATTGGAACATATTAATAAAAATTTGATATTTAGAGAGATATTTATTTAAGAAACTTGATTTTTATAAAATTTTTAAAAATGGGTGTTACCACGCCCTCTTATAAAAAAGTCTGTAGTTATTTTAATAACGATGTAAGGTATCGTCAGAAAATTTGGTGAACACATTGTCCTTGATATCACTAGCATCACTGTCAATAATTTTTGAAATCGAACCATAAGCACGCCCAACGGTAGGTCTGTTAAGATAGCGTAACCACATTAAGCAACCAAAGTCTAACGTATATCAAAATTAAGAGCTCATTTAGTGCTAATTTAATGCCGCAGCCCTAAATTTAATGCTCTAATTTTTTCCCAAAAAACTTGTGGTTACGCAAGCTTAACGTTAAGCTGGCGTATCCACAACTCCAAAACTAACTTATGAAAAAAAAAACAAATATGCAGGAATTAAGGGCTCATTTAGAGCTCTCAAAATAGCCTACAGACTTTTTGGAAAAAAAATTATTTTTTGAAAAAACTTGTGATTAACGTTAAGCTGGCGTATCCACAACTAAAAATTATCTTAAAAAAATAAAGAATAGCATACAGACATTTTTCAAAAAAAATCTAAAATCCCGAGTTCGAACCTAAAATTTTTTTGTTTTAATAAAAATTATTATTTTTTAATAAGAATTATTTTATTTTTATTTTAAATAAATGTTTTATTACATTGTTCTTAAGTTAATAAATATACAAAGAGTTAAGAAAAGTATAATTAAAAATGAAAATATGTTCATTATTACGTTGAAATAAAATTGCATTTTAGTTCTTCTATATGTATGTATGTACATATGTACATAATGAGGCATATATGTATGTACATATTCATATAAAAAAAATTAAAAAAAAAGTTTTATAATAAAAAATATGAGATATTGAAAAGTTTATATATGTACATATATACATACTTCCCTAACATACAATCCCTAGCCCCGGCGACTATCCTCAGATTTCTGGAGGTCCTGGGGTTGGCTGAGTTGTTGTGATGAGCTTCGAGGGCACAGTAGACCCACTGGTCGCAGTGCATACCTCTCTTTATATTTATCTATCTATCTATGTATATCTACATAAAATCGGTTAAAATGAGAGACCAAAAATAAGGATTATTTTAAAAATTTTAATCAAAAAAATCACAATGTTTCAAATATCGCAGAACATTTTTAAATAAATACATATGTATGTATATTTATTCAAGCTCTATACGAATTTGTTACGATTTAAAAATGGTTAATCAAAACATATACAAATTATTATACATACTTTAATTTTTATTAATCGCTCATGAAGAATAATCAAATATATAGTTTTATTTTTTTCATCAAAAATAAAACTCTTTCTTTGAGTGTTAATTTTTCGCTCTGAAATAATGAAATTATTTTTTTAGTTTTATTGTTTTGATTAAAAATAAAAATCATTTTTTGAGCGTTATTTTATAGCTCAGAAATGAAAATTAATTTTTGAGTTTTAATTTTTTGCCAGATCGAAAATTTCAAAACGATACACCGCTTTTCTTATAAGTGCTTGGAGGTAAATTTTTTCTGCTATGACCTCGTCAAAACATGCACTTAAATATGATAACAAATATATGTAAATATATTATAAAATTAAGATTTAAGTGTGTACATATGTATGTATATCAACTTTTCAATAACTCATGTTTTTATACCCGAGCGTACTTGTACACGAGGGTATTATAACTTTGTTCGCATAACGGTTGTTTGTAACAGCAAAAAATAATCGAGATAGATATAGACATACATATGTATACTAAAATGATCAGTATGAAAAGAGGAATCGATTTAACCCTGAATGTCTGTCCGTCCGTCCGTCCGTCTGTCCGTGGTTACAATAACTTGAGTAAAAATTGAGATATCTCAATGAAATTTGGTACATAGATTGCTCTTCGGACAGGGTAGGTTGTTATTGAAAATGGTCAATATCGGTCAATAACCACGCCCACCTCCCATATAACGGAAGTTTTTGAAAAATGTAAAAACTCAAGTTTTTTCGGTATCCATTAAAGCAAATTGAGTGAAATTTGGTATTTGGATCGATTTTGAACTAGGAAATTAGGTATTTATGTAATTTTGAAAAATGGGCGTTGCCACGCCTACTTAGGAACAAATTTCTGTATCTACATAACGGTGTAAGGTATCTTCACAAAATTTGGTGAACAGATTTTCCTCAATATCGCTATTATCATCGTTAAAAAATTTTGAAATCGGACATTAACCTCGCCCACCTCCCAATAACGATGTAAGGTATCGTCACAAAATTTGGAGAACATATTTTCCTTGATATCACTAGCATTAGCATTAATAATTTTTGAAATGGGGCCATTACCACGCCCAATTTTCATATAACGCAAATTTTGGAAGATGCAAAAAACTTAGTTTTTCAGTATTTATTGGAAGAAATTGAGTAAACAAAGAAACGGGGTATTTATGAAATTATGGGCACCGCCCATACAAAAATACCTTGCGAGGGTATATAAAAATCGGTTTCGCCCGAATTTAGCTTTTCTTACTTGTTTATTATTAAACTTTTTCTTTAATTTTTTTTATATGAATATGTATTTACATATGTATGTACATATGTACATATATGCATCATTATGTATGTACATATAGAACAACTGAAATGCAATTTTATTTTAACGTAATAATGAACATATTTTCATTTTTAATTATACTTTTCTTAACTCTTTGTATATTTATTAACTTAAGAACAATGTAATAAAACATTTATTTAAAATACAAATAAAATAATTCTTATTAAAAAATAATAATTTTTATTAAAACAAAAAAATTTTAGGTTCGAACTCGGGATTTTAGATTTATAGGAAAGAGTGCTACGTCTCGGCTAATGGCTCTGCAGGATACGAAATAAAGGCAAAGGGGTGCATAAAATATGTTTTTTTTTTTTAAAAAAAAAAGTCTGTATGCTATTTTGAGAGCATTAAATGAGCCCTTAATTTCTGCATAGTCATTTTTTATTTTTTTTAAGATAATTTTTAGTTGCCAACTTAACGTTAATATAGCGTAATCACAAGTTTTTTCAAAAATGCGCCCTTAATTCCTGCATAGTCGTTTTTTATTTAGAGGTAATTTTTAAGATGTATATCCGTCAACTTAACGTTAATTAATTTATTTATTTATTTATTTAAGATATTAATCTACAGTACAAAGTACCTTACAGACTAAGAAAAATAATATAGAGTGGCCAAATTTGGCTAATATAATACTAGCAATTAATATCATTACCATGCTAAGCTATTGAACCTAGAGTTTTCACAAAATTATTTCTAGATAAAGCGAAATCAAGTACGATCGAATTAGGTAATGCATTAAATTCCCGAAGTGCACGAGCTATTGGGGCGTTACTTGCAAAGTTAGTCTTAAAGTTCTCTACGTAAAAAGGGAAAAAATTGCGAAGAGTTCTTTGTGGAACATTAAAGCTAATCCGCTCAAGTAAAACAGGGCAATCAGTGATGCCATTAATAATATTGAAAGTGAACGAAAGTGAAAGGACAGTCCTTCTCTTTTCTAGAGGATCCAGGCTAATTAGCATAAGCCGCGAAGCATAGGAAGGAACAGGAGCCTCAAATCGTAGGGAACGTAAAGCTTTTTTTTTTTTAAATCCTTTAGGATATTTTGAGAGCATTTAACTTCAGAGCTTAACGTTAAGCTAGCGTAACCACAGGCTTTTTGGGAAAAAATTAGCGCATTAAATTTAGGGTTGCGGCATTAAATTAGCACTAAATGAGCTCTTAATTTTGATATACATTAGACTTTGGTTGCTCAATGTGGTTACGCTATCTTAACAGACCTCCGGTCTTTCAGGGTTGCTTTAAACAAAGTTTAGTTAAACTCAGTATAAATTTAAACTTAGTTTCCTTGCGTTTAACTAAATTTGTTGCAGCCTAAACGAAGTAGTCAGCAAACAGCTGACAAGTTAAACTAAGATAAACCGTGTTTAAACTCCGTTTAAAGTTGACTTAAAAAGGGCATACTGAGTTTAAACTTAGTTTAAACGACAAATAGAGTTTAACTTGCACTGAAAAACTGGCCCAATTATTAAATTAATTTCATTTGATTTTGTATACCATAAAACAAGAAACTGTAAAAAAGATCCATTATATGTACATATGTAATTACAGTTTAATAAATAAAATTCATTATAATTATAATTTAAAAATATAGCTATGCTTTGGTTTTCGAATTCCTTATTACTGCTTTTTAGCCGGCTACTGTTAGGGTCTTTTGACACTGACGAGGTCTCAATACAGAGAAAATGGCCATCAGCAAATATAGCGTTATTTGATTCCGCTCATTACAATGGACAGTGCTAGTCTCATCTCAATATTATTTTAATATTTAATAAATCTTTGAACGTACACACTTTTATGTGAATACACAGCAACACAAGGTATTGCCAAGATGAGATGATGCAATACTCTGCACAGTTTCCAAAAGTTAAGAAGTTGCTTTGCTTTTTTTGGGGATTCTGCAGGTTTTTCACCCCGTTTAAGTATGCAAAATAATAATTTCAAAAAAAAGGAGGCTGTGTCAGAGACACCGCCATTAAGTTTAACGTAGAATACGCCAACCGATAAGACAGAAAACATATGTATAATGATAATTTATAATGATAAATAATACAAGCAAATGAATATCTTTATTTGATAGTAACTTTTGATGATATACATAAGCTTATGATAGGAAAATAGGATAAAAATGTTTTTAAATTATCAATTAAATTTCTCGCATAAACGAAGTCAATGGTAGTTATCAATAGTAAAGATAAATGATAAATAACAGACCCAAATCTATTTGATTATTTGAAAGTTACTTTTGAGAATATAGGCTTATGATAGGAAAAATAGGATAAATATGTTTTTAAATTAACATTTAAATTTCTCACAAAAACTAAGTCAATGGTTGTGTTATCAATAGTTGTGGGAGCATCATTTCGAATATAATCCAAATTAAACGTATCGCTCATAAATTTCGCCAATCTAGTATTTGAAGTGATTTCTGTGTTAAAATCACCACCAATAAGCAGTAGTTGGCAGCGCTTTCTCTGCCTTTACTCTACTTAAAATTTCCCGCCTAAAATTATGCAATAAAATGAACGTCTATTCACGCTACACTGTGTTACCCACCACTACTACACACTCAACCAAACACCACACACATATTTGTTTGGATGTGTTTATAAAATTTTCATTTGAGAAATTTAAATATTAGGAAGATATCAACCAATATGAAATGTATGTATGTCAAACGAAAGCTAACATCTTCATTTGACTACAGAAAAATTTTTTAAAAAATTTATCTCGCCGTTTCCTTATAATTAAAGAAATAGAGATTACAACAATAACAATCTGACATGGGTGCCCATACCGTAAGACGTATTCTAAGCCAAAAATAAACATGGCCGGACAAACTCCGGCTATGCTATTAACATGTTACTTTCAATGTACCTTACATAGTTCTTCGTTACCATATGCCCTTTAATGTACGGTAAAGCAAATTACTAATTTTTCGCGCCTATTTTTCGAGGCCTTGCAGAATATACCAACAAAGAGCTTAGATGTCGATTTTTCGATTACTAGAAGTGTTATCAAGTCAACTTTCGAAACTTATTTTTCTTAATGGTATCTATTATTAATTCGGCAATTTTCTTAACTTAATTCTAGTATGTAGGATTGTAAATCATCGACGGAATAAAGATGACTAATTATAATTAAAGTTTCGAATTTTAAACCAAATGTATTAAAACTCAACGAGTTTTCTCAAATATGTAAACTTTTTATTTTTCTTAATGGTATCTTTTAATTCTGTAATTCTATTAGATTAATTAGTCTGGATCAAGGCTGAATAAAGATTAATAATAACAGTAATTTTTGGCCGGACAAACTCCGGCTACGCCATCAACAGTATTTCTGCGCGGAACTATTTCGGCGTGATTGGACTTCGGCCTCAATTCAATAATACCTTATTATATTTATTGTATTTGCATTTATTCTATTTGCATACTTCAACGGTGGAGGGGAAACTGCAACATCCACAAAAAATGCAATGAAACTTCCTAACTTATAAAATATGCAGAGTATTGTATCATCTCATCTTAGCTATCTGGCAATACCTTGTGTTGCTGTGAATTCACATAAAAGTGTGTACGTTCAAAGATTTTAAATTTAATAAAAATTAACAAAATTTTAAGTTAAAGAGGACGTAAAAAACGTGAAAGGAAAGTCCAGTGCATCTAAATATTGTGTATTAATGTAATTTGAGCGGTTTGTGTAGTGAAAAAGTGATGAAATACCCTTAACATATATGGACTTTTTAAAATTTAAACCGTAAATATCTTAAAAAGTACGAGGACTCGCACCTTGCGAGTGGTATTTTTTAGAAAGGGGAGACTCTCCTCTCTCCTCCGAAACCCCTTTGGGTTGACTTCGGTATAATGCACCACTTGCATTTATATGCACACCACTAGGAATATTCACATGAAATTTTGCAGGAACATTGCTTAAGTGTTTCTTTAACTAAAATTAATTATTTAATGTTTGAGTTAATAATAGTTTTTATTTTATTTGTTGTTAATATGTATGCACTTTACAGGTCAATTTTTTGATTATTAAGCGTGTTAATGACTAATGTTTCCACAAATAAAGCATCTTCTAATAGTTAAGATTAAGTTTATTTGCTTTTTATTGAGTTTTTTTTATTGTTTCACTATTAAAAACGCGTTTATAAATTTGTTTGCATAAATGAAAACATGAATGAAGATGGCCGCAATTACACGAAGGAATGAGTTGCCATAGGAAGGGAAAAGACGTATTGCCAGATGTATTATAATAATAATAATACAATTTAGAAATATTTACTAAATATCTTTACAGAAAATATTGTTTTGACTTACTTTCTTATAATGTATGTGATTTTTGTATTTAATACACATTGTGAATAAGCGGAAATAATTTCTACTCAAAAATACTGTTGATGGCGTAGCCGAAGTTTGCTCGGCCAGGGTTATTTTTTTGAACTGCGGCCGAAGGCCGCCCACGCGGAAAGGATTTCTACGCAAAAATACTGTTGATGGCGTAGCCGAAGTTTGCTCGGCCAGGGTTATTTTTTTGAAGCGCGGCCGAAGGCCGCCCACGCGGAAAGGATTTCTACGCAAAAATACTGTTGATGGCGTAGCCGAAGTTTGCTCGGCCAGGGTTATTTTTTTGAAGCGCGGCCGAAGGCCGCCCACGCGGAAAGGGATCTATGCAAAAATACTGTTGATGGCGTAGCCGAAGTTTGCTCGGCCAGGGTTATTTTTTTGAAGCGCGGCCGAAGGCCGCCCACGCGGAAAGAATTTCTATGCAAAAATACTATTGATGGCGTAGCCGAAGTTTGCTCGGCCAGGGTTATTTTTGTGAAGCGCGGCCGAAGGCCGCCCACGCGGAAAGGATTTCTATGCAAAAATACTGTTGATGGCGTAGCCGAAGTTTGCTCGGCCAGGGTTATTTTTTTGAAGCGCGGCCAAAGGCCGCCCACGCGGAAAGGATTTCTATGCAAAAATACTGTTGATGGCGTAGCCGAAGTTTGCTCGACCAGGGTTATTTTTTTGAAGCGCGGCCGAAGGCCGCCCACGCGGAAAGGATTTCTATGCAAAAATACTGTTGATGGCGTAGCCGAAGTTTGTTCGCTCATGCGTAAAGTATATTTGGTCTAAACTAGTTCAAAATGCTCCCTTTGGGTAACTAAATCTACTCATTACAATTTTGGTGTATCTGGCAGCGTTTTTAATTTGTTATTGATCAGGCATCACGACCAAACTCATTCGCAAGTAAGTTTTACTTATACACTGCCATTTCTATGTGTTAATTAATTTTGTGTTTTTCAAAAATGTATTAAAAATATATAATTTAGGCTAATTAATGAGTGGCTGTAAAATACAAAAAGATTAAACTGTTGATTTATATGTGTTTTGTGCAGTTTTTTTTGTTAAAATCTGTTGAAATTCATCTTTTCGATGTGGTGAATTTTAAAACTTTAAACGCAAATATCTTTTAAACGAAAAGTTTCCTCGCGGTTTGGTTTTCAGTTTCGTCATCTGTACAACCCCCTCTACCCCCCCGTAAAAGTCATTTTTTCCAAAGCGTGGAGCACTATACCGAAATTTTCCCACCCCTTTTACCCTCAAATTCGTGGGTCCCTATTCTAAAGCCGACCCTGAAGCTTTGTTGAGCTGAAAGAAAAGTTAACATCTAATAAAGGCGTTATATTAATATTTTGCACAACTGTATAAGCGGCGTAGTATATGCACATATAACCATCGAACAAATAAAAATATTCTAAATATACACATATGTATTTAAATAATTATATTCTTTTTGTGACACACCCTAACTGCGCCGAACATGACTCATTAACTCATCCACAAATTATATTCGCTTAACATAACATGTATTGTTCATTTTTCGTCTAACTTATCGTAAACCGACGTAACATACTTTTGCTTTTACATACACAAATATATAAAGCTTGCGAGTACTAACCATGTCGCGTCGCGGAATTATATTATATTCCACACGTCCCTATGTTTGCACTTACATTAAAACGATAGATGAAGACACGCACACTCGCCAAGCGCTCATTCCAAGTCGTCAATCCAGCGACAACACTTTTGCACTTGACCAGTTTTATTCCTTCTTGCGTTACGTTGTTTTTCTTACTAAATTTTGTTATTTATTGTACATTTTATTTTTCGCTGTTGCTGCTAGCTCTGCTTCCGTCACAGCCACCACCTAATCCGATTTTCACAAGATTAGTTATGCACTTTCTTGGAACATTGCGTTTTGTATACTTTTTTCTGCACAACTAAAGTATTTTACTTATCCACGATATAATAATATTAACATGGAGCAGAAATAGTATTCAAAACCGGCACAGAAAACATAAACCTAAAGCCCGCCGATAAAATTTTCAACTTTTTATTCATCAGTAAAAAATTACAACAAAAATGTTAACCCGAATGATATGCGAAACAGAACTCAACTAAATTAACAAAGTTTTCAATTCCTCTTTCAACTGCTACTTTCTTTTATAAATGCAGGGTTGTAACTGGTAGTGTTCACTTTAACAAGGTGTAACAAGGCGAATTCATATAAGGTGGTGGTAATCAAGCAGCTGGTTGCTTGTTCTTCTTATTTTATAAAATTAAGGATGTCAGTAAAAGGTAATGACGAATAATTTTGTTTACATATTTTGATATTTTAAAGCTCGTGATTTCAAAACTTGTGAAATTTTGTGAAAAATAAAGACATTTCAAAATATAAAAAAATGGGAAAGTGCGCAGTGTGTCGAAAAAAAATAGAAAGTGGGAAGCGACCTTGTTCCAATAAGCTACTGATGTGGTTGAGATCCAGCCGTATGCAGCTTGGAGCGAAACGCAGGCGCTAGTAAAGAAGCCTACAAATCGCGCATGCGATAGTGATTGGATAGTGGTTGGATAGCACAATGAATGCACAATAAAAATGATTTCGAAAGTGGGAACAAATAAACATTTAATTAAATTTACCTGGAAGCATCTTCAAGCCAATCACCACGCACATCTGCTGCAGGATTGATAAATTGTGCTGGTGCAGCAATAGTAAAACATCGACCTTCTTGCTTCTAGGATCTACAGGAATGCACGTACTGCAAAGAATATTTAAGTTTTAATCATTAAATGTAAATATGTACAAAGAATTCAACTTACCAAAATAAATTTTCTTTCATCTGACAACAAAAAACAATAACTTCCATTCTTCAATTCCCTTCGATTATGACATTCTTAATTTGACAAATTTTGATGAATTCGCTTTGCCACCACCTTTAATCAATTCGCCTTGAGGTGTAATATACATTTTTGATAGGTGGTCTCCACGTGCTTGATACTTCTGCTTAGCAGATAAAGCATGCGATTAGACGCTCGATAAGACCGTATAAATCATAAATTTAAATTATAGGATTCGTCAACAACGATAGAATACAAGATTGCGCCTTCCCGACGAAAAATGATGTGAACCAAATGCATGCAACGTCACGAACATGGTTTAACTGAAAATCGGAAGAAATTGCAAACAAAAATGTGAGGTTAGGTTCTGGTAGGATTTGTAAATTTTTAGGTTTTTAACAATTTCGGCACTTTATGCAACATATTTATATTCAAATAACTTCATTTATTCTCTGTCTTTATTTGGAGATCTTTAAAAAAACACTGCAGAGTAACATTCGGAAAAACAAGAAGCTTAACTTGCAACCAAGTGCGCAGCTACACCTTCACATCGTTTTTAGCAAGTTTTATAGCCCCGTATCATTGATAGACTGTGATTTAACACTTAACACTGCGCACTTCATGTTTAATAACTTTATTTTAAATAAAATTGCTTTTAAGCATTGAATTTAAGCACAAACAATTGTATCTTACAAACATACAAACAGAACTAACCACGTTCTGTGACGTAGCATAAACAGCTGATTCTGTCAAATTTGCTGAGAGCGAATAGCGGTTTGCGGAAGGCACAACCTCTGTATTTTCTAAATCGTGAGGATTCGTAACTTTTAGATTTGCAAAACGCCTTAAGCATATGCGGCACTCACAATTAAACACTATCAGCAAGCAAGCCATTATAAGTATAAAGACCCAGTTATTCAAGACTTAACTAAACTTAACTTTACTTAAGACTTGGCGACAATGGCCCGTAGTCAGTAGCAGCGTTTTGGCATACTTTGTCAAAAAAGCTGATGCTAACTTTAGAGTCAACTTTAACTTGACTAAGTCTACGGGCCATTAACTCAACATGTCAACTTAATTTTTGTTGCTTATTGTTTTTCGAATATCTCCGTTGACACAAAGTAGAAAATAAAAGCACTTGTGTGATTTTTTTTTAATCGCATATTGCTTGTAACAATGTCAAGGAAATTTAAATTGTGTCGAATGTTTTTAAGTTTAGCACAAATGTACAAAATGTGCAAGAAGCAGTCACTTGGTCAGAGGAAAAGGTGGTGGGAAATCCACCCGATAAATAGACTTTTTGTTGTGCCAATTTACATCCAGGCAGAATTTATCGTACAGATCTTTATTTTAGGATACGATTAACGTTCGTCATTCATTTTTATACCCGAGCGTACTTGTACACAAGGGTATTATAACTTTGTTCGCATAACGGTTGTTTGTAACAGCAAAAAATAATCGAGATAGATATAGACATATATAAACTAAAATGATCAGAATAAAAAGAGGAATCGATTTAGCCCTGTCTGTCCGCCCGCCCGTCTGTCCGTGGTTACAATAACTTAATTTTTTCGGTATCTATTAAAACAAATTGAGTCTAATTCGGTATTTGAAGCGATTTTGAACTAAGAAATTAGGTATTTATGAATATTTGAAAAACGGGCGTTGCCACGCGCTCTTACTTGCGGTCTTCACCTGCTTTCAACGCTCGCTTACTTCTGAAAGCAAGCGACATGTCGCACGTGAAGACCGCAAAAAGTTGAAAGTATGCTTCGTCTAGCAAACCGATCGGTAAGCGAGCGCTCGCTTGCTTTCAACTGTCATTTTTGTAGTTTGACAGCCATTTTCGCATTTCGTAGCATCTTTCATTGTGGCAACATCGTTTATCATAGGCTCTTCGAGCACAAAAAAGCCTTTTAATAAGATATATTGATAAAATCGAGTGTCGCGTTACTGATCTTTTTAAATTAATTAATTTATACCGACAATATGAGTGGGTTTGGAGTTTGAATATCACGCAGGACACGAACCTCCCTGCTCTACGACATGTTGCAAATGAAAAAGTATGCTTTCCAAATGCCCTGTGAACAAATATCTCTCTCTCGCTTGCGACGACAACAAGCAGAAAGCAAGCGACAATTAGAAGCAGTGGAAGACCTCCCGCAAGATGTTTCATGACATCCCGTAACAAAGAAGTTGAATGGCGTTTAGTTCCTTAAGGCAAGTTATATCGGCTTATTTCAATACACCAAAATCCAGCTAGATCGTATTAGATTCTAATATCAAAAGCGGAACGGAATGAAACTTGCACCAACTTTGTAATATACATTCTTTGATCACCACAAAACTTCTCGTTCGTTTCGCAGACAAATATACTTAACTTAAAGTTACAAATGATTTGTATACCATGTTAAAGCTGACCTGATTCCACCGAACACTAGGTATCTGGACTTGGAGAGTGTCGCAGGGTGTCTGCGTCACCGTGGTCAGGGAAAATTTGCAGTCAGGTTGCTATCCGTCTGTATTCGAACCACGATTCCCAGATAACTGTCCCTACCCTTTCTCTGGTCACGGAATGTTCTCGTCTCGTTTCTTTGGTTGTTGAAATATTGCTTTCTACTTATAATACATTTACATTGAGCTCAAATGAGCATTTCGAATAAGTCATTTCGAAACCGTTTATATTGTATTATTCGCATTTCCTTTGACAGTTCATTACAAACAAAAATTTTTGTACTATTAGTATCTATTAGTAAACTACTTTTGAATTTCGAGCAAACTGAGTAATTTAGTATATACTTGATAGACATTGAAAGCAGATAACATCTTGACTTAAAACAAAAGTGGAAATACGTGAATTTTCGGCGCTGAGAAGTGTAAGATATTGGATGAGCAACGAATGAGGCGGCTATGGCTGTAGGTACCTTAACCATAAGTGCAGGTGCACACGTGTGTTGTCAGATTAAGTCCCACGGAGAGAGTCTTGAGAAAGGCATTAATTTGGTACGAATAAAAAAACAGTGAAAAAAAGAAGGAGGCTGTGTCAGAGACACGGCCATTAAGTTTAACGTAGAATACGTCAACCGATAAGACAGAAAACATATGTATAATGATAATTTATAATGATAAATAATACAAGCAAATGAATTTCTTTATTTGATAGTTACTTTTGATGATATACATAAGCTTATGGCACCTTCACCAATAACAACAGAGAAACTCTGGAATACCTGTTCGAAGTGCATTTCCCCGGCTCCTCGATGGAGCTGAGCCCGTCCACTGCAAACTCTTCGGAACACGTGATCCCCAGAGTGAGAAGCATGGCCAGGTCTGGCTCCATTTTTGACAGGGACAAGGTACTTTGGGCAATAGAATCCTTCGAACCCTTTAAAGCGGCAGGGGGCGATGGAATCTATCCGGCTCTGGTTCAGAGATGTATTGATCATGTCATTGACCCGCTGATCTGTTTATTTAGGGCCAGTTATTCTTAGGAATACATACCGTATACTTGGAGGAAGGTATCCGTTGTGTTTATCCCTAAGACAGGCAATCGGCCGTCTGACTCACCTAAATCATACCGGCCGATCAGTTTGACTTCCTTCATTCTTAAGACAGTCGAAAGACTGCTAGATCTTCACATAAGACACAATCTGAGGTTCTCAACTCCCATACATAAGACTCAGTTTGCTTACGTCAAAGGGAAGTCGACGGATTCCGCTCTGCAGTGTCTGGTCGGTAAGATCGAAAGGGCCTTTGAATTCAGGGAGATTGCTCTGTGCGCCTTCCTGGACATCGAGGGAGCTTTTGATAATACTGCCTATAGATCCATCTCGAGGGCTTTGGTCCGAAGAGGTGTGGATCTATCAACTGTTGGGTGGATTGACGCTATGCTGCGTGAGCGTGACATAACCACATCCTTGGGCAAAAGTGCTTTAAATTTTAGAGCTAATAAAGGATGCCCACAAGGGGGTGTTCTTTCCCCCTTACTTTGGTCTCTAGTAGTAGACGACCTCCTAACTAAACTACAAGAAAACGGGTTTGATGCTATTGGATACGCAGATGACCTAGTTATCATTGTCACGGGAAAATTCGGCAGCACGGTGTCAGACGTTATGTGTTCAGCTTTGCGCGTGGTGACAAGCTGGTGTGCCACTGAGGGCCTTAATGTGAACCCGCTAAAAACTGTTCTCGTACCGTTTACAAGAAGGTATAAACCGAATCTGGGTTCGGTAACCCTTGGAGACACTGTGCTTGAATACTCCGACGAAGTCAAATATCTAGGAGTAATCCTCGATAAGAAACTAAGCTGGAATTCCCACCTAGACAACACTCTAAGGAAAGCTACCCGAGCCATGTGGGCCTGCAGAAAACTTTTTGGTCGGACATGGGGTCTAAATTCCAAGTTGATTGGATGGCTCTACCACACGGTGGTCCGTCCGATTCTAACCTATGCCTCCGTAGTCTGGTGGCCAAAAACCTTACAAAAAACCACCGTTACTCGCCTTAACAAGCTCCAAAGGCTGGCGCTGCTCTCGGTCTCAGGATCAATAAGAACTTGTCCAACCGCGGCTCTGGAGTCACTTTTAGGGTGGACTCCTCTACATATTCATGTTCAATCAGTCGCGGCCACGAGGATCCTGCAAATGCAAATAACTAATGAAGCTCAGTATAGGAGCTCACAACACAGTTGTATTCTGGATAAAATCCCAGGTTTGGATTCAAGCATGCTTACTGACTCCATGCAAAAAGAAATCTGTTTTGGTCGAATCTTCCAGGTCAAAATACCGGATCGGGAAGTCTGGTCAAACGGACCTCCTCAACTAGATCCAAGATATATACATTGGTATACAGACGGCTCTAGGATGGAGGGAAGAACAGGTGCAGGTGTCTATGGTCCCGGCACTAAAATTTCGATTGCAATGGGCACATGGCCTACTGTGTTTCAGGCAGAGGTTCTAGCAATCGCAACGTGCGCCAGATTAATCCTTGAAAAGGGGTTGAAAGGCGCTTTTTTAATCATATTCTCAGACAGCCAGGCGGCTATAAAATCTCTATCCAATAGGGTTATCAGTTCCAGGCTCGTCAAAGAGTGCTATGACACTCTTCAGCTCCTGGCAACGAAAAACAAGGTAATACTATGCTGGGTACCAGGACACTGCGGGATTGAAGGCAACGAGACCGCTGATGAACTGGCCAGAAAAGGCTCTTTGTCTGTCTTTATGGGACCGGAACCTTTTTGCGGACTTAGTTGGTCCTCTTCAAAATCTTTAATCACCAAGTGGGTGGGCTCTGAACGCACTAAGTATTGGACTGAGACAGGAGGCCTCAGACAGGCCAAATTACTTGGGTATCCTTTTTCCAGAAAGGACATAATTAATCTAAATAGAGGCAATATAAGATTGCTTACCGGTTATCTGACCGGTCACAACAATCTACGCGTCCATATGCACCGGATTGGACTCGCCACCGAAACGGACTGCCGTCTATGTCTCGAAGAGGAGGAGACATCGGAGCACATTCTGTGCGTTTGTCCGGCTTTGGCCAGACTGAGGGTTAGATACTTCAACTCAGCAATAGTCGAGTCTCTCAACATTAGGAACTCGTGTACCAAGTTATTATTGGCTTTTATTAGAGAAGCTGACAGTATCTTGGGCTGTCAGGGCTAGGAACTAACTGCAGGGATACAAAAGATCTTTTAGGTCGCAGTGTCCCTTGATCCTACTTTACCCTATAAATTAACTAACTATGATAGGTTAATAGGATAAAAATGTTTTTAAATTATCAATTAAATTTCTCGCAAAAACGAAGTCAATGGTAGTTATCAATAGTAAAGATAAATGATAAATAACAGACCCAAATCTATTTGATTATTTGAAAGTTACTTTTGAGAATATAGGCTTATGATAGGAACAACCGCTCGTTACCTTCTTTCTTTTCGTGTAGGCGGCATTTTCCTCAGTAATGAAGCGTGATTTATATTTTTTAATATACTAAACGTGAACTTTCAGCTGTTGTTAAACAGCATCAATCACCATTGTTATTTTGCAGTAGTTGGCAGCGCTTTCTCTGCCTTTACTCTACTTAAATTTTCCCGCCTAAAATTATGCAATAAAATGAACGTCTATTCACGCTACAAACTAACAGTGCAGCACTGTGTTACCCACCACTACTACACACTCAACCAAACACCACACACATATTTGTTTAGATGTGTTTATAAAATTTTCATTTGAGAAATTTAAATATTAGGAAGATATCAACCAATATGAAATGTATGTCAAACGAAAGCTAACATCTTCATTTGACTACAAAAAAATTTTTTAAAAAATTTATCTCGCCGTTTCCTTATAATTAAAGAAATAGAGATTACAACAATAACAATCTGACATGGGTGCCCATACCGTAAGGTAAGACGTATTCTACGCCAAAAAGTTTTGTAAATTTTTATGTGTGGGCGGTTTGATGTCTCGACATAAACATTTGTAAGATGGCGTCGAACAAGTAAGTTCGTTTAATAAAGCGCAAATATGCTGAAAATAATACAAGAAATAAATTTTCTTTCTTCCCAAATACGTAAACATTAATAAATGCAATGTTTGTCCAGCGATTAACTTTTTTTCGAAAAAGTAGAACCTAACGGGTTTTCCCACAATAATATAGTTTATTTCCAATCATTGGATCATAAAGAAACTGAAGGTAATCCTCAATGGTTATGAGCATAAAAGCACTGAAGGCGGGATTTTTAGGAAAGAAAAACTAATTGATAACTGAAAGAGCATAAATATACAAATCCATGGAGTTCCTTTAGCCTTTATGGTATAATTATTAGAATACAATATCCATAGGTTAAATTTAATATAAAATTAGCTTGTTCCAAAGACAAGCGGAGAAAACGATAGATTGACGTTGACGAGAAGATCGAGTCACTTGAAGGCGGCTTTTGAGAAATGGGAGTTCTTCTATGACGATCATTTTATGAGCAGATTATCGAACGATATAGAGGATATCTTCAGAGCCCATAAAAAAATATTAACTATTTTTGATACTTTGTCAAAAAACGGATTTTTTTTGTCCAATAAAATATTGTATTGGAAATGGCAATAAAATTGTTTTTCCTGTCTTTCGAAATGAACCCCAGAGCTTTATTCCACTTAATAATTTAACAAATAATATTTTATTATACAAATACTTGACAATTTTTATAAAAACTTATTGTAACTCTCGCTTTTAGAAAACAAATTATCAACAAATGCGAAAAATTATCCAAAATGTCAAAACAATCGATAAAACATATTATAAGTTCCACATGAAAAACTTAATTTTCTGCTACAATGCAACATTATTTTTTAATAAACTGGTAACCAAATTCTGCAAAGAAACAACACAGTTTCTAAGGGGGTTCAAGATGGCTGATTTAGGGCGAGAAGTTGGCAATGTACAACACCTTTCATTATTGCATCATGATATGCCAAGACATAAACGCTCAAATAAATGGCAGAAATGAAGAAATAAGCCGTCTCCATTGACAATATATTTCCTGACATCTATTTTAGGACATCAGCTATTTTCTGTGGAGATGTCGGGTAACGATTGCTTTTTCCTATTCTTCTTTGCACACCCATTTATAAGAATACCTATTGGGATGCAATCACGATTTAGAAAATATCGTCAAAGATTATATATCGTTCTTGGATGCAATTGCGTCACTGATTTTTGCTCTCAGCTCGATTGTCGCAATATTGTATGCAATAGAACTACCAAAAGAAACAATATCACAGATGGCATCAAAATCAAACATGAATTTGACCTGCAATGCAACCCTGTTCAAATATACGAAGAAAAGTATTTAGAAGAAAGTTGTAAAGGAAGTGCTTAGAAAGAGGAGGTATTTTTTCTTTGCCAATATTTGCGATTTTACCCACCTAATATCGTATTTCAAGGGCAGAGGTTGAGAAAGTATTTGTTCCTTAAACTCTATAGCTTATTGGCAACTTGATCTTATTGAAACAGTCAACGTACGAGTCTCGCAATTAACTAACAGAGCTTTACTTCGCAAATACGAATTTAGTAAAAAGGTGAGTAATAAATATTAGCAATTTGCTAAGTTACTGAGTCTATGCGTATACAATTACAGTGTAGTAAAACAAAAAAAAAAAATACTTGACATCATCGCATACACATCAAGATGGCTGCTCCCGAAGTACCGCGCACTGAATTACAGGAATTACAATTTAAATCTGCTCAAGTAGGAGATGAGTCTCTCGAAAGTACACGCCGTATGCTTAACCTCATGGAAGAAAGCAAAGAAGCTGGAATTCGCACCTTAGTTGCTTTGGATGACCAGGGCGAACAATTAGATCGTATTGAGGAAGGAATGGACCGCATAAATGCGGACATGAAAGAGGCAGAAAAAAATTTAAGCGGCATGGAGAAATGCTGTGGCCTGTGTGTATTGCCTTGGAAAAAAGTTGCAATCAAAGATGACAGCGATAGTGCTTGGAGGGGTAATGACGATGGAAAAATAGTTAATAGCCAACCACAAAGAATTGTAGATGAACGCGATCGAATGGGAGGCGTGCCTGCACAAAGTGGATACATTCCACGCATCACCAATGACGCTAGAGAAGATGAAATGGATGAAAATATAGGACAAGTAAACTCGATGTTGGGTAATTTACGGAATATGGCATTGGATATGGGCTCCGAATTGGAAAACCAAAATAAACAGGTTGACCGAATCAATGCAAAGGGGGATGCAAACAATGTTCGCATGGATGGAGTAAACAAGCGCGCCAACAACTTGCTCAAAAGTTAAATTTGTCCAAGTAAACTTAAGTAGGCTATAGCTAAGTATAAAGCGCAATTTAAATGGCACAAATACTAAACCAGAAATACACGAGCCCGGATGTGGATTAATGCAAACTACAAGTCCTAGAAGTACACAATAAAATGCACTGTACCGAAAAGACGTACCAATTAATGTGCATTTTTACAATTTACACGAAACCAGTAATTAATACAATATACACTATAATATACAAATGCTGAAATAATTACCCACCATCTAAGAAACTACTTACATTATACACTAAACTAAAAACAATTAATCAGATGAAATTATTTGAGAATTAAAGTATTTCAACTCAACTATTGTATGTAAATACATTTGTATTTGTACCCGTACATTTTTGAGCGTTCGATTAATGCATTTTTGACTTTTGTAAAATCCTTTATATCCTTTTATATTACACAATAAATACAAGATGTTGTATGTTATTCAGTGGAGTAGGTTTTTGAGAGCCAAACACAAATTTACAACTTCAATTCCTGGTGTCAAGGATACGCAACACATTGTTTTGTATAAAACTTTCTTCATGTGCTGTTTTCTTTATGTATGGCGTTATATTCACACTAAAAACATTAAAACTTAATAATATTAGACCCAATATATTTAAAATTACTGCATTATAATTAATATAAGTTGTCCTCTTCATATGTATTAAAATCGTAGTCAAATCTTTTAAGTATTGTTCTAGTTAAATTATTATAAATGTCGTGTAGATTATTACATCATACCGAATTATTTAAACTCAAATATACAGAATTTAAAAGATACGAAATCTTCGGTTTTTATTACGTTATTTTCAAAAGTATATGTCCTCCTACTGTAGATAGGAAGTGAAATAAGTGTCTTTATATATGCGTTCCGACAAGTGAGACACATCCAATTTTTCGAATGTCACGAGATGCAAATGACTAAATATAAAAGATACAAGAGTCATAGCAAGTCAACATTCATTAATTTACTTTTTGGGTGAAAACTCTATATTTCTTATCGATCACAGATTTAAATACAGTTTTGAGCAAATGTCCTAAAATAGTTTAACATGTACCTTTAAAGATTTACGAAATCTACAAAGTCCGAATTTGTTTAAATCATTCACATTGAAAGCATTGTCTACGCAAGCTTTGGAAGATATTTTATGCAGTTCCAACAACAACAACCAAGTAGCGCATAACACCGAAGATAATGAACTAACATGACTAACACGTTCCCATAACAGTCGGGTCTACGATACCGGAACGACCCAGATTTATGTCCGGCCAAGGACTGTCGCTTCAGCATAATTTGTGCTGCTACGACAACAACAACAACTAACATGATGTCGTTCCCATGACAGTCGGGTCTACGATACCGGAACGACCCGGATTTATGTCCGGCCAAGGACTGTCGCTTCAGCATAATTTGTGCTGCTACAACAACAACAACTAACATGATGTAGATAACAATGATTTTAGGTTTATATGTAAAAGTTCTAATTTTTATCTTACACAACCTTTTAGGTCTCTGAATATGTACTTTCATAAATTTATCCTTGATTAAACTATTTTATTTAGAAATGTATTTTTGAACTATGCACACGCACACGTCGGCAGCTTGCTGGAAGAATGGCATATTTGTAATAATCCAAAACCCTTGGAAAATGGATTTACTAAGTTAGTCCGTAGTAAAAATAAATATAAACTTGTTTCTTATAAACTACGGCTTTAAATTTTTTATACAACATAAAAGGTGGTCTAATTTTTTTCAATACGCCACTCTTTCAGCAAAGGCGTTGTGTGCATGTATGCATATACATAAGTATGTATATATGTATGTATATGTATATAAAAGCGCATTAATTTTGATATATTGTACATAAATTTAATAAAGCTTTTCGATGATATGCGCCCTTCTAAAATTTATTTACGGGCTCGGCGCATTAGGAGTGCTGATATAAGCCAAAAAATCATTTTCTTTCTCTCCATTAGAAATAAAACGTACTTTTGTTCCAACTTCACAAGGCAAATAAACAATTGAACCACGTTTCAATTTAATTTGATGGTTGCTTTCCACCTCTAAGATACGTTGACCACTTATCACAAGTAATATACCCGGAGATTGTTGTACCTTTAAAACATACTCGGTATCTGTTGATCTCAGTGTCAACTGCGTCAAAGCAAAATCCTCAACGGGTGGTTTAAATATCAATTGATGATCATCATAGCGTTCAGGTGTGAAAATTTTATTTTGCGGTGAAGAACCTTTGTACTCTAAAGAGCTGAGTAGTCGCTGGATATCCTTATATTTAGGAGTTAATCCAGCACGTATTACGTTATCTGAACATGCCATGCACTCAACAATATCTCCGGAAAGGTATGCGTGTATTTGGTTTGCACCAAGGAACATCGCCTCACCAGGTTGCAAACGAACAACGTTCAAAAAGAAAAGAGAAAGTACTCCCACATCGTTCGGAAAATCATCTTTAAGTTTGTTGAATATTTCAAGAATCTCATAGTCACATAATACTATAGAGGAATACCTTTTTAATTTAATTATGTTTAAAAATATATATGTAAATTACTAACCTTTCCAAAAATCTTTCGAAATTGATTCAATGCATTGCCCAATTTTAGCTGTGTTCGTGTTCATAAGGTTTTCGTAACAATAGCGTAGCCCCTGTTCATCGCCCTTAGCCAAAAGATCAATATACTTAGAATCATCTACTGTCAATTCTTTGAGTGGTTCCATCCTCAGGAGTATATCTTTTATTTCTGGAAATGGTCGAAAACCACATAAACCAACAAAAGGTGTAAGTGCAATAGCCATTTCTGGCTTGTGGTTTGGGTCTTTGTAAATTTCAGGTTCTTTTAAGTGCAAACGCCGAGCTTCCTCCTGGAAAAGTATAATTATTATAATATTTTTCGGTTAACCATTGTAAATAATAACTTTGTTGGGATGAACTTGAATGCTCAGAGCCTTGTTTATGCTCAAAACTTTTAATAAAAACGGCAATTCTTTTTCCAATTGTGTGCCGCTTGACTTATATTTAGATGGTCCGTTCGGATGAGATCCCATCCACAGTTCGGCATAAGGTGAATTTGAATCAACTTTGAACTCGGTGTCATTGAGAGACGCGAGCTGGGCTACAACAGAATCGTTGCCAAATTTTCCCCATTCATATTTATGTACAAAACCGACAATCTCCATTTTTATATGTCCAAAGGTTTTTATTATTTTTTTGTGGTTTATAGTTACTCGCGCACAAGCGACGTTTTTTTTTTTTTTTTGTTTAGCAAATGTCAATTCAGAACATTTGATGCAGCAAGTGTATTAAGACCCTAAAAGGTCTGCCAGATAGAGCACGTTACATGCGTTCCGGCGAAGCATTCAACTGACAGCTAAGTATATTATATGTAGTTGAATGCAGAACGCCACATTCGCAACGCATGCGATGCCGCAACGTACAACTCTCTTACTTTTGACACATTCAAATCCGTCGCTAGTGTTAGCTGATTGGTTTTTTCAATTATTTCCATTTTTTTAATAATCTTTACACAAAAGTAAATATCAGCACAACTTTAAGATATATTTGATTTGCATACAAAAAAAAATTAACCGCCAATATAAAACAACTTATTTGTTTACATGTGACAACTAGAGCTGTAGCAAACCGTATGTATTCGTTACCGAGTAACGAGTACAACGCCTGACTCGAAGTACCGAATCGTTACTTACAAAATAAACTCGGTACTCGCATATTCCGTATATGTAGTTGTCAATTCGATTGTTAATATTGTGCGGAATAAAACAGTTATGAGTATACTCCTTTTCAACACAGCAGTATCATCTTACACCTTGCAAGGCAACGTTTCAGTATGATTCTCTTGTGCCGATTTATGTACAGGTTTATGTTCTTTCTTTCTCACACACGCCAATATTGCATTCGCAGTATTGAACTTTTTGGAATTGTTACAAAAATACGTTGCGTCTAAATATACATATGTATATTTATTAAACATTTATTTAAAAAACTACCAATGTTCACACTCTTACATCTGAATTAAAAATGAAAATAAAATTTTTTAAACGAACTAACTAACCATTTTGCATTTTATATTTTCATTAAGATGTTAAACGATAATATCCTTTGGAATTATCAAGGCCATAAATGTATGCAAACATCGATGATTCTACATCTCGTGAAATATACCAGTGTTTGATTGTATCAAAAGTAACGAGTAACGATACGAAAGTAACGGGTGCTGAGTGTTTCAGTAACGAAAACATACGGGTACCAAACTTTTCGTTACTTTTACAGCTCTAGTGACAACGCTTTTAATGTGGCGTACCTTTGCGTTTCTTACGCCTTGTCAGTTGAATGCCTCGTTGGAGCGGACTCAACGTATTCTATGGGGCAGGCCTTTTAAGGGCCGTACACATAAAGGGCCGTACACATACAACTTTCCTGGCTTTACTTGACAATTCGAAATTTAACAACAAAGCATGAGGTGTAGAGATTTGCTACATAGAACGCTTTGACAGATTCTGCGCTAGTTGTTTTGAATTGCGATTTGTGTTTATTCCGAGTATTTTATTTAAGAGGATAAGAAATGAGCTTTACTGATATAATTAAGGAAGTAGTAGTTATGCTACTAATGTTTCAAATTCGCGTGTATAATAAGCTTTATTAAGACCGCGACGTCTGTACTTTAACTAATCCTCGCTTTACTTGACAATTCGAACTTTAACAACAAAGGATGAGGTGTAGAAGGTTTGCTACATAGAACGCTTTGACAGTTTCTGCGATAATTGTTTGTTTTGAATTGCGATATGTGCTTATTCCGAGTATTTTGTTTAATAAAAGAATAATAAATGTGTTTTGCAGCTACTTATGTACATATGTTTGAAATTCGCGAGTGTAATAAACTTTATCAAGACTGAGAAGTAACAAGTCTTCTTGCAGAATCTGTCGACAAAATAAATAAAAACCAGGGGAGTTTAGGAAAACGATGAGGGTGGTTAACAAAGAGGTGTTTCATTTGCTATTTGTTCATATTTTACTTATTTTATCTTTTTAAAAGTAATTATACATGCAAAAATTATCAAATACTAGTGAGTTTTCTAAATCGTGTGTATACGCACGCAGAAACAAAATGGAAATGGAAACAGTTGGTTGTCAAAGGGCAAATTTTTCCGTGCTGGTTTAAACTCAGTTTAAATTTAAACTTAGTTTCCTTGCGCTCAAATAAATTTGTTGCAACCAAAACGAAGTAGTCAGCAAACAGCTGATAAGTTAAACTAAGTTTAACCGAGCACAATCGCCCGTTTAAACTTAGTTTAAACTCCGTTTAAAGTTGACTGAAAAACTGCATACTGAGTTTAAACTTAGTTTAAACGACAAACAGAGTTCAACTTGCACTGGAAAACTGGCCCAAAGTGTACAAAAGTTGAGAGTTCGCCATGATTTTGCTTCGTTTTGCTTTGCTTTACTTTTTTCGCCTTGTATTTAGCAGTACTCGTATAACATCACGTCTTTAACTTATCTGTCAAAGCGGAACTCTTAAGCAAAGCAAAGCGAAAGTCTTATGTGTACGGCCCTTTAAAGAATTATTTGGCCAGTGTAGACTTAAAACCTCATTACAAATTATGTGAATGTTCACTTCATTTTCATGTGCAAGATGTATCTATTATAGGTGACATCGATTTAAGACGTGCTTCTTCTTATTCTTGTCGAAAAAGCGTCAAACTATCAGGTGTGTTGGCTTTGTTTACGTTTTATTGTTTACATCTTTCTTTTGCAAAAAGTATTGTGTTTTGTGACTACGCGTTATTTTTGTGAATAATATTATTTTTTATAAATTTAAAGTATGTGCGACATTTGCGGAAAGCCGAAAAGGATAAGAGGATCATTGTTATGCGACGCCTGCGTCACGTATAATATTCTCTCATACTTCTTCGTGCACATCACTGAATGCTTTTCGCAATGCTCCTGCACTGCTAAGAGTGTTACCACTTACACAACAAATATAAATAGAGCATTAAATTAGCAATTTGTATTTAAATATTTAAAGTCTTTAACTTTTCAATATGTTTCCAACGATTTCATTTCCTTGTTTTACGAAAATATGTAAATAAACAAATCAAAGCAGCTGTCTCTGACATATCGGAAAACAGTCTGCAAACGGGATATGTTGTTGTTGCCTGATCAACACAACCTTACATTATTGAGTCATGTTTCATGTGTCATTATTCGATATTTGTGTATTTGTCGATTGTATTTTTAATTTTTACAGTCGATTTCTTTTAAGAAGTCGATAAATGTTGCATAGATACTTATCGGTTCATTTTTTTTAAAGTTCGTTGATTGAATTAAATTTTGCTAATGTTGGATATTTATTCCTGGCTAGGATTTAGTTTATCCCCCGAATTGAAAATCAAGGGGTTGATAGGGGGGTCGAGGGGGACCTCCTGATTACAAATATATAGTTTTTAGCTGCCGGCGCCTTATACTTTACGAGATAAAATGGTTGACAATAACATTATATTGATTTTTTGTGAAAATATTTAATAAAAAATCGCGGGATTCGTTCACCTTGCTCTTTACTCACGCCTCGTAAATTTTCTGGAAAGTAGTCGAGGTGGAAATGAAGAACATGTACTTTTAAACTCATCAAGCAACCTAAAGCTTGAAATGCTTTTAACATTCTCTTGACGATTTGTTTGTAATTAGGATCTTTATTATTGCGTTAAAATATCTTTATGACCTCTTTAAAAGCAATCCACCCTTCTCTTTGAGGATCAGTCATGGTTGTGATTAATATTGGATCAGCCATAAGCCGTCTAATATCTGGTCCAACGAAAAAATCTTCTTTCAACTTTGCCTCCGAGAGGCCTGTTAACTTTGATATTAAGTATTTGAAGCAACTTCCATTACTTAGAAGTGACTTTACAAATTGCTTCATCAATCCCAGCTTTATGTGAAGAGGTGGTAGAAGAACTTTATGAGGAGGCATCAAAGTTTCATGCAGGACATTCTTTTCTCCAACTTTAAGATCGGCTGCGGCGCTTCTATTATTTACCCTTTTTATGTCCAATATCTTATTTTATATTAATTTTTTTGTTAAAATTTTTCGCCTGCAGCGCGTTTTTCATTTTCACTTAAACTACACAATATTTCCCTTAAATTTGTAATGTAACTTTGAAATAGTTTTAATTGCCAGTAAGCTACACAATATTTCGTTTAATTAGTAACTTTGAAATAGGATGTAGTGAAAATTTTTAATAAAAATATCCTGCGATTCTTCTAAGATTTCGCCATGAGTACAATCAAAGGCGACTATGACTATTTTTCTTATTATTTTATGCACATCACAGATATGGCAACACACTCATCTAATGTTAGTGCCACCCATTTTGCGTATATTCAAGTGCGCGATTTGTTTAATTTTATTTATTTAATATTTATTAATAAAACGTTTAAATATTAATTTTCTTAATTGTGCGCGCTCGGGATGTTAATAATTTGCATTTTACAAACGGTAGATAAGTGTTTATAGTGTAATTTTCAGTGAAATAACCAATACAATAGTGTGCATTTTATAAACTAAGTGTTAATATCTCGTAAACTATAAGGCGCCGGCAGCTAAATACTATTAGAGAGTTCACAAGCGTGTTATTGGTCGTATTTCTTTAGTGCGCTATTGAAATAACAGAGGAACTTGTGAACGCACTGGGTTAATATTCGGTATAGCGCCGCATAAAGGGGAAAGAATAAACTTTTCCATAATCCCCCTCTGGTTCCTCTAGACTCTGGGTGAAGCCCTAGGAAAGCCTTTGAAAATGGGCAAAAATCACTTTTTTCATACAAAAATATATAGCGAAATATATATTTATTAGTGAAAAGCGCCGCAGGCGAAAACTTGTAATAAAAAATCGCGCAATTTTTAATTACAAAATTTTTAATATATCACGAAATATTTTTTTTGATAAATGCCACAGGCCTTAATTGTGGTGTATATACTTCTGAAATGTATCTCAGAACTCCTTTCCGCGTATTTTTAGCTTACTGGGTTACATCAATTTCCGTTTTGTTTCTCCTTCGCTCGTTGTTTTCAGTAGTTTGACAGATGCATTTGGCAAGAATTTTAGTCTTCTGTGCAACTTTTTATTTAAGAAATGCAAAGTATTTAAATAGTTTTAGTTTCTAAAAACAGTAAAAGCTGATAGCACAATGTGTTTGTAATATGAGTGGGCCAAAATAAATGCATTAGTGACTCGATATTAAGTGCACTGAATGAAATTCAAACACCATATACATATGTGAAAAATGAAAAAAAGAGCATTTTTAAAGTAAAATTCTGTTAAAATTTGTAAACGGATTTTTGCAAAACGATAGTTAAACAAAAGTTTATTTTGTTGTTCATTAAGTGCACTGAATGAAATTCAAACACCATATACATATGTGAAAAATGAAAAAAAGAGCATTTTTAAAGTAAAATTCTGTTAAAATTTGTGGACGGATTTTTGCAAAACGATAGTTAAACAAAAGTTTATTTTGTTGTTCATCTACGTGCATTTCAATTTGGTTTACGCGTTTAGCCACAGTAAACCAAACTTATGCGGCGCTATATCGAATCCCACCCCTAGCTCGCTCACTTTTTGTCTAACGGCTCAAAACTGTGTTGCTACTTAAAAATAATAATAGTAGTAACCTCAAAATTTTTTATTACCAAAAACTAAGAGGCAACACTTTTTGTTTCTTATGTGCGCGTTAACCGTATTTTAAATCCGGATTTGGCTTAAACAAAGAATACGGACCGTTCAGCTAAAAAAAAATTGAAAAGTGGGCATGAACCGCCTCCTCTCACTGACTTCGATGGTGTAATTTTTTTTTTGGTGCTAACTAATAGGGTCGTCGTTATGGAGGGGTAGAGGGGGAAATTTCAATATTTGAAAAGCTAATATTTTAAAAACTATTAACCGATCTTCACAATATTGGTATCGTTAAAAAGAGAATTAAAAGACCTTTTTTTGATATGCATATGTTTGCATAAATTATATATATATAATGTGGATATTATGCCGAAGTATAAACTTAGCTGTGTTTCTGTAAAAAGATGTTTGCTTTATTGTATTACATTTGTTTATATAAAATACAATAAACTTAAACAAATACCTGTAAAAAGATGAAACGACATTTACAGCTTATAATTTGGTCTTACCTTTTACACGTTTTCTAGAGCAGTTCGATTGTGTTAATTCAATTATCGATTGTTCATATCCATGACTTTTAGATTTAAGTAACATGTAGTTTACACTTAGAATATAAGTAATATGTACCTTAGATTAAGGGCCGGTATTACAATGCATTTTTAAGTCTAACTTAAGTCTAGTTTAAGATTTTGCGTTTTACCAACCAAATCTTAAGCTCGACTTAAGTTGAACTTAAGTCGCCGAATTTCTTGTCTTAAACTGATCTTAGCTCTGCGAAAAGCTGATTATTGCTTGTCAAATAAAATTGTTAAGATCTAAATACGAATAACTGAGAAAATCTAAAGAATTTTTTGAACATGGAATTCGACTTGAGTAGTGAAGAAGACAGCGACTTAGAGTACGAGGAAGTGATAAATATTATTGTATTGAGGAGAACTAAAGTAATCCGAGACCGACCACAATTTTTTCAAATGTACGATGAGAAGGATTTTCGTGACCGATTTCGAGTCAATAAGCAAACTGCTTGGAGTGTCCTTAATTTAATTAAAGATGCAATAAAACATAAAACTGACAGGTTTGCCTGCTCTTTTACAAATTTTTAAGAGAACATGAATTAGCACAATTTTTTCTCAGGAATCATGCTTTGTGCCCGGAGAAGATGCTTCTGATAACACTGCGATTTTACGCAACAGGAGGGATGCTACAAACTATTGGGGACTTGTTTGGCGTATCAAAAGCCACTGCTTCGCGAGTAATAACATCTACTTCACACCACATAGCACTACTAAGGGAAAATTTTATAAAATTTCCGATGGGAGAGGAACTAAAAGAGTGCCAAAAGAATTTTTTCAAATTGGCAAAATTCCCTCGGGTTATTGCCGCTATCGATTGTACACATATAAAGATTTTATATCCTGGTAAGTAACAACATATACAAAACTACAGTGGAATAAATTTACGTCAATTCAATATGCATTAGGTGGTGAAGATGCAGAGCTTTTTCGGAATCGGAAAGGATTTTTTTCCATTAACGTTCAGACGCTATGTGACAGCCGGCTTCGCATACAGGATATTGTTGCTCGGTGGCCAGGTTCAACTCATGACTCAATAATATTTCGCAACTCAAGAATTCAATATCGTCTAGAATCTGGAGAGTTTGATAACGGACTTGTTGTCGCCGATAGCGGTTATGAAAATACAACCAGGGTTATAACGCCCTTGACACAGGTTAATACCCATGCTGAAAATTTATTTAATGAATCCCTCATTCGAACTCGAAATTGTGTGGAGCGATCATATGGTGTCTGGAAGCGCCGGTTTCCAGTACTATCTTTAGGATTACGTATGCATATAAAAAAAGTGCAGAGCATCATTGTCGCGACTGCCGTTTTACATAATATTTGCTGTGATAATCGTGATGAGGACGCTCCGCTACTAACAAGAGATTTGGAAAATGTAGTAAGTGATGTGCTCTCTGTACCTAATAATCGTTCTGGAGACATTCACAATTCCAACAGTTCTACTAGAAGGTCTTTGATAAATAACTATTTTGCAAATATATAAAATTTAATTTTAAATTAAACTTCAAAATGCTTTCCTTTCAATACAAATTAGGATCCAATATTTAGTTGAATTTGCCAACCTCCGTAAGAAAAACATATTTATTTTTTACATAATTCATTTTTAGTTCAATTCAATATATTTGTATTAAAGGCAAGTGCTTCAGTATTTGTAAAAAGTTATCACATTTATAAGTATTAAAAGAGTGTAGTTACTTAACCTAATTTTTAGGAAGATGATGAATACTTGTACTTCATAATTATCACAACTTCATAGTAAAACCTTATTCTAACAAAAAAAAAAAACAATTCATATTATTATTGTAAAACAACCTATCTATATACACATATTTAAAATAAAATAAAAATTCTAACAAAAATAAAAAAATATATACATGTATTATCACATTCGCTCATTCAACCTTTTTCCCAGAATTTGAAGCTCTAAAGCATGTTTCTCCATCATTAATTCCCTTTCGAGCTTAGCTTTTTCTTCCATTAAACTAATTTTTTTCTGGTGTTCTCCCTTCATTAAGCTTATCTGTAGCTTCAGTTTTTCTTCCGTCCATTTAGCTTTTACCTCGGCTAATCGCGACCAACTGGACTGGGCATTGCATTTTTTTGTTGCAGCATTCAGCTTGTAGTTTTTTTTGCGCCTTAGCATTCCTGAGTCATATTTGTTCCAAGGCTCTTGAATTTCATCCTTCTTATCAACAGCAGGGCTTTGGTTTTCTTTGACTGGCTCTGTTAACAAAAGAAAATACATTTTAGTTCACTTAATACAAATAAATCCGTGGATATTGTTATATTACCAGGAAAATAAACCATTTCGTCTTCCAGCCACTCAACTCCTTCAGGATACTCTACATCTGCTGGTGCTACAACTATGTAAAAACTCCATATCAGGCAACTGTAAACAAATCCATTTTTTGGCTTTTATTTACTTACTATCTTCAATATCACCGGGTAGTGAAGTCACTGTTGATGTAGTCAGTGATCCTAAAAAGTTTAAAAAATCAGTTAAATACTCGTAAATTCTTTACAAATGCAGTTTATGCATACCTCTCTGAGGAATATAGTCGCTGTCATATTGACTATCCATTCCATGAATTTGTTTTTCATGCAGAATAGACAATAGTCTATCTTCATTTTCTTGAAGTGGTTTTGAAGGCGGTCCACCACCAGTAGCATATAAAGATTTCTTCTCTGCAGTCGCTCTTTTCTTTAGTTCCATTTTTAAATTTGTATATTTTTTCTTCAGTGCTTTTTCGTCCCTGTATAAAGAGGACTCACTTTGAGAATTGAAATCCTCTTCCACTTTTTTCCAGGCAGCTTCCTTCTTCCCAACCGATATTGCATCCGTCCTCTTGCTCTCGATTATATTTTTATAGTTTGCCACTAATGTGAGCAACAAATCAATTTCACTTGGAGAAAAATTTGTTCTTCTTTTTAAATCGGCCATTGTCATAATATTATAATTAATAGTTTTTGTTTATTATCACTTTTTAATATGTTTAAAACACTGCACAGGAATCTCTTTTATTGGATTGTAAAACCGGCCCTAAGAGTACGTATAATCCATTTTAATAATAAGTAGTCTAGATAATAAATAAAATAAGACATTGTCTTCTTTTACATACATATATATTTTGAGAAAAATAACAAAAACTGAAAAACGCACATTTTTTTAATAAAAACCTATATTTTTCTTATAAAAATACGTAATTAATAGTATGTAAAAATAAGTTTGTCTTAAAGCCCATAAAAATACCTTTTATTTGATATATAATTTTATATGTTAAAACTTAAATTTTGTAAGAAATTTTGTTTTATTTGTGTTGCTGACAAAAACAGAATCAGTAATAATGAGGTATTCAATAGAAAACCGGAAAGGAGTAGGTACTGCGCAGAACTTAAGTTTTAATATATAAAATTATACATCAAATCAAAGGAATTTTTATGGGCTTTAAGACAAATTTATTTTCACATACAATTAATTATGTATTTTTTAAAGAAAAATATAGTTTTGTATTAAAATAGATTTTTGTTATTTTTCACAAAATATACATATATATACTTTATTTATACATATGCATATCAAATAAAAGGTCGATACCAATATTGTGAAGATAAAAAGTTTTTAAAATATCAGCTTTACAAAATATTGAAATTTCCTCCCTATACCACTAAAAACGGTAAAAAGGGGCGGACCCTCCCTCTTTTTTTCTTTACTTTTTCCTAAATTTGTTTCAATTGCATCGATTTGTATGTTGCTATAAGCTCAGCAGACATTGAAGAGATTCTTTGATTTGTATAGAAGGATTTGCATGAAAAAAGTCAGCGCAGCTATTTACGTCTTTTACAGCTCCATCGGTGATATTATTTCGTAGTTGCTTGTTTTTAAATTTGAGAGTTTTTCTCTTAAAAGACTTATTATGGTATCTTTGTTTGTTTCTTTTTTGGTTTTAGTAACACCTTTAAAAAATTCAGGTAGCGTATATATTTGTTTGAAGTTTTTAATGTATGATTTATTGTTTCTATTTCGTATTTGTTGAAAATTAAGTTGTATTGGAATGTAATAGTATATTTTTTATAGGTAAATTGTAGGTTTTGACTTTTGCTATTTTGCCTTTGTAGTTTGTAGTTGAAACCTATATTTCGGAGACAGGTCCGCTGCTAAGTGATATATAATTGGTATTGGTGTTGATTTTATTAAACCGAGGCTTCTTCTTAAATTTTGTTTTACAGACGTTTCTAGTTTTGAAATAGCTGATTTTGTTATGTTTGCAAAAGATGATACCGCGTATTCTATTTTAGATCTAATGAGGGCTTTGTATATTGTAGGGCTTTGATTTGGGTTTATCCCGAATGTACAGCCGCTTAGAATTTTTATGAAATTGCAAATATATGTATACTGTTGTACTTTATTTGGTAATTTGATGACTGTTGGTCAGTTATATAATTTAGATAGTTTTGGCTTTTTTTTGTAGTCCAAGAATTATTGCATTTTTTTCCATTTTGTATTTATTTTATTCCACATTTCTTTAGTTGATATTGGATTTGAGATGATTGTCCTCGTCGTGTAAATATTGTTTGCAAATTTCAATAGTTCTATATTGATGATATTTTTTTCTAGCTGCATTCCTTCTTCTAAATAAATTTTGCGTTGTATCTGTCTACCACTGTTTAGGAATGTATTTATTTTTAGGATCAATTAAAATTTTATTTTAAGAAATTATGTTTTTAAATTTCGAGTGAGTGTCTTTTAAATTACACAGGTCTGCAACAAATATGCTGTCTGGATATTTCCAACTGATTTCTATGTATTTAGGTGTTCTAAAAACTAAAAAAATACTCAAAAAATTCCAGAACGTAAGGTTATTTTACAAAACGCAAAATTTTATTATAAAAAATGGGTTTTTTTGGGCTAACTTGTAGGCATTAATAACACAGTGCTACAAAAAAGAATGAAGTCGAAATACCTGGGAAGTGATGTTATTTTCCTTGTAGGTCTTATAGAGTAGAACGAGAATCCAATTTTGGAATTTGTCAAACACCCCCAAAATCTCGACTTACCCTTAAAAATCCGATTTTTCGTGCTTTTGCGCACTTCTTAGTCCATATCTTAGCTAATTAATAACCGATTTTATTCTAAGAACGGTTTAAGAAAGAAGAAACTCAGACCTTTTGAAAGATATATAGACGTCTTAATAAAGCTGAAGAAATTTACTTGTTTTTGCACAACAAACTTAAATTTTGCTACCCTATTTTTATTTTTTGACTTTGGCGATATTTTCACACACTATTTTATACACAAAATGAGTTTTGATTAGATTCAAAGAGTACGTTTAATACCGAGTTCAACGAATGTTTCTTTGAAAAAATTGTCCAAAAAGTGACTGAGTTATTTTACTTTTTATAAGAACGAAATGTTTGCAAAAACTTACACCGAACTTAATTTACCAATAAATATTATTAAATGAAAATATATAGATCAAAAGAGCTTTTTTGACCGTTTTTTCCTTAGGTCAGCGTCGTCAGTTTCGCGTTGTACTGACCAGCAATATTCTCCCATCATATTTATTTTGTTTTTTCCTTCGAAACGTTTTTCGATCGTAGCCATTTCTTGGTGGAAGTGTTCGCCTTGTTCATCTTAAAACTGCTACCTTGGAAGAGATTTCAAGTTCTGATGAACCCGATGACATGTCAAGTTTTGAATTTGAAGACGACAGCAGTCCGAAATTGTTTTCCCAGGGCGAGCTAAATGATTTGGTAAGAGACTAGAATCTTCCCAAAAAAGCTGCTGAGCTGCTTGGATCAAGACTGAAAAGCAGGTCCTTACTTTTGCCGAGAGTGTCTTCCCATGTGTACTTTCGTTAAAATAAAATATGTATATATATTGTATTATTATGAGTTTTGCTATCTACATAATTCCTACTTTCTGCTCAATATGTAATCCACTGCTTTATTTACAATTTTCTGTAGTATCCTTTAAAAAACTTAGCTTTAATAACTATTACACCTTTATTTATTTATTATTCTAATTTTACCTATGATTTGTTGTACTATAAAAGATCATAGATCTTATTGTACTAATTTTTGGCAATAAATGAAATGAAATGAAATGAAACGTTATTTTGACTCTTTTGGTTGGTATTAGTTCTTTTTGGTTATTACTGTCTTTACGCATAACTCGCACCATTTTAATAATTTTAATTGGTGATTCGATTTCGTGTTTGAATTTATTTTTATCAATGTCTAAAGGAATGTTAAATATTATGCCCGTTTTATGGGATGTAAGGTGGGTCGCCTCCTCGCGGTGCATCCTGGGTAACGCTAAATGACCTGCGGCCTACACGGCCACACCTGAACGGTAACGACCCCTGGCTTTTCCTCTGGACTTTCTTAGTTTATATGTTTTGGATCTGTTGATCTCGGCGCTGGTGGTTGCGGTATTCTGCCACCTGAGTATGTAGAGGTGACACTCTGCAGAAATGGCTGGTGGGCTAATGTCGCAACTGCCCCCGTCCCGTTAAAACCCTGGCAGGCCTCAGAGAACGTTCCGCTCCCCGTCACCGTTAGGTTGGTGGTGTAGGTGTTGGTTGAGCTACGCTCCCGCTTTGCGCCGGTCGGCTCTGAACGCGTGACCCCATAAGGGCACTCGTCAACCCTCGCCATGGCCCCCTCGGGGACAACCATGGGACCTTCATAGGCGATTACACAATCGGGGTGCGGATAGCGGCTCTGAGTGGGGACCCATATAGAATTAACACAAACTCCAACAAACTTAACAAACAAATTTTTTCTTAGGGCGGTAGAGGTGATCCGAAATCGAGCACCAACGCTGGCTCCTCTGGGAAGGTAGCAGAATCTACTGCCGGCGAGGCGAAATCGTCTAAGGCTGCGGGCTTCATCTCCAGTGAGATCAGCATGCCCGGCAGTAGGACTCCTGATGCGGGGGTTGGAGGGTCGAGTCCGAACCTCCCCATTGACTCTAGGCAGAAACTGGGGGACAGGGCTGCTGCGCCGAAATCGGCCGCGGCTACAACAAACCGAAGGATAGGGGGTGGGGAGTCTTGGACGAAACCGTCCAGGGCCAATCTAATGGGGCACAGGCTGAAGCAGCTAGCACTAGCAAAGGGGTGTCCAAGCCCAGCATAGAGAAGGCTGTATCGAGGCGGTCTGATAGGCGAAAGGCGCATTCCGACCGACGATTAGCGGCTAAAATCGTCAGTCGCTACGGGGGGCAGGACGCAAAGCAGCTTTCCGAAAAGCATGCTCAAACGCTCGAGTGGGCTCGCAGCATGCTGCGCGAAGATAAGGCGGAGGGTAAACTAGCGGAAGTCAAGGCTGCGGGCGCACCTTCTTCCAACCAGCCACCAAAGAGACAAAAGTCTCTAGAAGGGGAAAACCCTGCGGGGAAAAGGCCCAAGACGGGTGGCCCTCCCCTTTTCTTTCAGCGAAATCGCTAAACGGGCGGGGTCGATAACTCTTGGAGTAATCGACAAAAGTAAGGAGGATGGAGCCATCCCCAAGGAAAACTGGAGGCGGGTGGCCGCGGCTATCACCACGGTCTTCATGAAAGTGGTCAGGGGAAACCCTGGGCCTCCTCCAAAATGTGAAGATGCCGGGTGGCACCATGGCATCCCCAAACGAATAGTTTGTGCAGACGAGCGGTCGGCGAACGTATATAAGGCTGCAGTGGCTCTGGTGGGGGAGGTCTGGAGGGGCGAGGTCTGAGGACCTGAATAGGCAGGCAGTGTTACTGCTGAATGCGGAGTCGCTCGTTCCCCTCTCCGAGTGCCAGGGGGTTGTCAACTACGGCTTCGAAAAGGTGGTCCTAAAGGTCTACCATTCCGATGCCGGGAGGGACGAACCCGGACTTCCAGTGGTGCGTGGGGCGGAAGAGCCTTCGAAAGCGGACTCCATGAGTATGGAGGTGGAATCTGAGATGTCAGAGGCGGAAAGCGCTGGTGATGTTCCCTCTACGGCGGATTCGGTAATTAGCATCGGACGCCTTTTTGACAGAGCAGAGGAGGACAGGTTACTGTCCGCGGTTGACGAGGGTGCCGAGTTGGCGTGGATGGAGGAATTACTGGATGAAGATCCTACAAATAAAGCTCCAGCACTCTAAAGCGGCCTCCGCAAACCTAAAAATCCACCTGGAGCAAGGTGGAGCTGATATAGTCCTGATTCAAGAGCCGTGGCTGAGTAGTAGCGGAATCTCTGGTATCAGGACGCCAAACTATAACCTGATTATGCAGAAGCAAGTATGTAACCTAGATCTTGCATGCTCGTAAGAAAGGAACTAAAAGCATTTATTTTGCCCAATTTCAGCAATAATGATATTGTCACAGTAAGCCTGGAGGGCGGCGCTGGTAAACTCTGGCTCATATCGGCATACATGGCATGGAACCACCACCAACCCTACTTCGGGAGGTCACTACCGAGGCGAAACGGCGAGATGTCAGTATCATCATTGGATCTGATGCGAACTCATGGCACACGTGCTGGGGAAGCTCGGACATAAACAAAAGAGGTGAGTCACTTTTTGATTTTATTGTTAGCGAGAATTTAGCTATCTGCAACAGAGGCTTTGAGCCTACTTTTATAACTGCGGTCAGGCGTGAGGTACTAGACATCACCCTGGCCTCTCCTTCCTTAATACCACTTATATCTGACTGGAGAGTTCTAGAGACTCATTCCTATTCAGACCATAGGTATATTGAATTCACCTTGAACGAGGATTGTCCCAAAAACAAACCCTTTAGGAATCTAAAGAGTACTAGGTGGGATATATACTGCAAGAAACTGCAGGAAAAGCTGACTGAACCCCCGGTTGGGAGCTCAGATCTTTCGGTACGTTCCATCGACGATATGGTAGAGAAATTTACCTCAGCATGCAATGATGCAATTAAAAGCTCGTTCCCCTTGAGCAGAGGTTCACGAAGTGTAAAACCGAGCTGGTGGACAGCGGAGCTGTCTTAACTTCGGACGGCGAGTAGACGTCTCTTCAATAAGGCTAAAAAGAGTAACCTCCAGCAGCACTGGGAACTCTACAAAGCTAGCCTCTCAATTTATAAATACGAAATTAGGAAGTCTAAACGCACATCATGGAGAAACTTCTGCGAGACCGTGGAAGGTTGCCATGAGGCTTCGCGTTTTAGACGCATCATATCTAGAAATCCTGTCCCAATGGGATACCTGAGAGCTGAATCGGGAGAATGGGCGACTAGTAGTGAGGAATCTCTCAGGCTGCTTCTGGGAGTCCACTTTCCTGAGAACCCCGCTCCGAATATAGCAACCGACATGGATATCGGTGGCATCTCGGTCCGCTCTAGTGAACTACTGGGGGACGCCGCCTGCTCTGGGCCCTGGACTCTTTTAAACCCTTCAAGTCGACGGGACCGGATGGTATTATACCCGCGCAACTACAGAGGGCGAAAGATGTCTCATGTCAGTGGCTTGCCCCCATCTATGCGAACTGCGTGTATAGGGGGTATGTCCCGAGGGCTTGGAGGCGGGTGAGGGTGACTTTTATTCCCAAGGCGGGGAAGAGCTCTCACGTGTCCCCCAAGGACTTCAGGCCAATCAGCCTCTCGTCTTTCCTCCTGAAGACCCTTGAGAGACTGATAGACCTATACATCAGAAATAGAATTCCACGCGAGAAATTAAGCCTCTCTCAACATGCCTATATGAAAGGTAGATCTGTGGAGTCTGCTTTGCACTCCACAGTTAAAATAATCGAAGAGTCCTTCGAGCATAAAGAGTATGCAGTGGGAGCGTTTATTGACATTGAAGGAGCTTTTAAATTTGTTCTCCCGAACGCGGTTATGCTGGCCCTAGGTCGGCTCGGGGTCGAGTCCAATTTAATTAGGTTTATCTCCAACATGCTTTGCGACAGAACTGTCGTGGCGGAATGGGGGAGTGCGTCGGCTCATCAAAAAGTGAGCAGGGGCACTCCACAAGGAGGGGTTCTCTCCCTTTCTCTGGATAGTCGTTATTAACGAGGTCCTGGAAAAGTTGGAGGGGAGAGGATGTCAGGTTGTTGCCTACGCTGATGACGTCGCGCTTATAGTGAGAGGAAAGTTCCTAACTACGCTGTATTACCTCATGCAAGGTTTCCTTAATCTGGTGACAAAGTCGTCCACAAGCTGTGGGCTAGCTATAAATTCCAACAAGACGGAGCTGATCTTGTTCACAAGGAAGCATAGGGTCCCGGATGCACAATTACCCTCCATCGATGGCAGTCCTCTTGTGCTTTCTGACAGAGTCAGGTATTTGGGGTTTATTCTGGACAGAAAGCTGAACTGGAGGCCGAACATCGAGGATAGGGTCAAGAAGGCGTCGGTCGCGTTATACTGCGGTAGGGGAGCCATCGGAAAGAGATGGGGTCTCTCTCCAAAAGTGGTCCTCTGGCTGTATGAAACAGTCATAAAACCAATTATGTTATATGGAGTCTTCATCTGGTGGAACGCACTAGACAGATCTACTCTAGCTAAGATCTTAGAACGGGTGCAGAGAAGCGCCTTGATTGGCATTAGTGGGGCACTACGCACCACCCCAACACTGGCTCTAAACGTGATGCTTGGCATCATCCCCGTGGACTTGGCGGGTAAAGTTGCCGCCGCTTCCTCTGCCATCAGGTTGCGGAGTGCCGGGTTTTCTCTAACCCCGGTGAATGGGCACTCAGCGATCCTAAGACAATTCGAGTTCATCCCGGAGGAGGTAGATCTGTGCGCGCCGAAGATTGCCCCTAGAGGGTCTTTCACCACACACATCCCATCAAGGGAGGAGTGGAAGGGAGATGACCTCTGGTGTAATGGCGTAGTGAACCTGTTCTCGGATGGATCGAAACTGGAGGGTAGAGTTGGAGGGGGTGTTTTCTGCGAGGAACTATCGCTCAGTAGTAAGTTCAGGTTACCAAATTTTTGCAGTGTTTTTCAAGCAGAAGTAGCTGCAAACAAAGAAGCGGTGGACCGCCTGGGTGGTAGAACCATAGCTCCGAAGGCGGTGAACATCTACTCCGACAGCCAGGCCGCTATTAGAGCCCTGGGATCGCTGACGGTGAGGTCAAAATTGGTCGGCGAATGCTTGACCTCCCTTTCGGCCGCGTCAGAGGATTTCCACATCCGGCTAAACTGGGTCCCAGGACACAGTGACATAGCCGGAAACTGCCGCGCTGATGAGCTGGCCCGACAGGGTACAACAGAGGATATCGCTTCGTTGAGGAAGGGCATTGAGATTCCCCTTTCCACTTGCGGTCTGCTCCTGGAAATATGGGCCTTCGGTCTGCTCGGCAAACGCTGGGCGGAAACACCGACTTGCAAAGTTGCAAGGTCCTTTTGGCCGGTGCTGGACCGCGGGCGGTCTGCGGAGTTACTGAGCACAACCAGGCCACTGCTCTCGGCTTTGATCGGCGTACTGACCGGGCACTGCGCAATGGGAATTCACGCTGTAAGGCTGGGCATTGTCTCGAACCCGAGGTACGGCATCTGCATGGAGGATGATGAGGTGGAATGTTCTCAACACTACCTTCTCAGCTGCCCTGCCTTCGCAAGGCTCAGATTTAAGCACCTGGGATCGTACTTCTTCGACGCTCCAGAGAGGCTCTGTGGGGTAAACATAAGTAGGTTGCGCACCTTCATTGCGAGCACTCGGCGCTTCTTTTAATATATATATGCATCTTACGGTGGGTATCGTCTCTGTTCAGGTTAAAATAAAATAGGGTATAATTATACCAGTGGTACCAATAATGTAATGGACTTTAAATCTAGTCTAAGTGAGCCCCATTCTTGGGGCTACCACCTAACCTAACCTATATATAAGTTGTTCAAATAATTTTGGTTGATAGCCCATTTCTATAATTTTTTGGTTATTTAATAGGCTATTAGCCGCATTAGCGTTTTTTAGCGGTATCTTACATATACCGTATCCTGTTTTTATAATATTTTTAACATCTATTTTAAGTTCCACTATTGCTTTTGTTAATTGGATCACGTCAATTGAACTGTTATTAGCCGTTATTTTATCAAAGAATATTGCGAATGGTCCGTTATGCGACGCGTCGTATTTTAGGTTATATTCATTAGGCTCTTTTCTATTTCTGGAAGAGCTGCGACTACGTAGTTGGCAGGCAGCCCTCAGTCGGCTCCATTTTTAGTTTTTTAATCACACTGATCTCTTTTCTTTTTATTTGAATTTTTATGATAGTCTTTTAAATGAATTTATTGGTCACAGTTTCTTCTTTGTATTTGGTTTTTTCCGTTATTCGATTGCTTGGTCACTGAAAATTTACGAACTGAACCCTAGGGTTACGCAGTTGACGCCAAAGATAATATGATACGAAACTTCTCTCTTTTGCTTGCTGCGAGAGCCCATGATCTCACAATTTGGGCTGGCAACAAAGCCGAATCATGGGCTACTAAACAGCTGACACGCAAAAAGGTGGTCTACTAGAGGTTGTGTTGAAATAGCTATCAATAGTAAATGTTATTTTTTTATAAAATGCGTATTAAAATCTCTAAATTAAGAGTTAAATATATATAAGTTTTTACAGATCATAAAGGTTTTGATTAACATACAAATATTGTATTTTTCATTAAAAAGATATCCCTCAAGATATTTTTTTAAAGCAAACTCGGCATAAATTTCATTTTAATATACATGTATCTTTATACGAAAACGCGCTATATCCTTAATTATTTTTTTAATGCATATATACAAGTTTTTGCAAAATATAAATTTCTGCGATATTTTATTTGTTTTCATGTTGATTTCATATTTTTAAATGATCTTTCAGCATAAAGGTAAATAATATCTCTTATTTATTTTTATTTTAATTATTTATTCTGTTAGCAAACCTCAACGGTGGCGAAGAAACTGCAAAGTCTCCAACAAATGCAATAAAAACACCCAGATACATTTTTATAGAGTGGCTCTTTTGGAAAATGTTATAAAAAATGCTGATTCTGAATGAAAATATCTTCGATGTTGACTCCATGAAATTTACAGTCAAATGAAAATTTAGCTGTCAAAGTAACAAAGTGACAGCTTATTTCATACAATAGAGGCCAAGACATAAACGCTGACATAAATGGCTGACATGAAGAAATAAGCCGTCTCCATTGACAATATATTTTCTGACATCTATTTTAGGACATCAGCTATTTTCTGTGGAGATTTCGGGTTATTTGTCATTGACATGTGGCGTTGCTTAAAATATATACAAGGTGATTTAACATTACAATACTGTTTCCTTGAGATTCTTAGAATGACAGCTCCTTATGTTACTAATATACTTTGTGTATGTATTAATTTCTATACTATGTTCTGACTATGCCGTTAACTCGAGTTTATGAGCAATTTTGGAGTTTAACTTCAAACACTTCTTATAGACTCGGAGTTCACCATACAAATATTTTGTCTAACTCGCTTTAAACACCAACTTTTATTTGGTGTTTATGGACATGCAACCCTTATTTGCCCCAACATTAGGCCGCACTGTTGACAAATTTTGGCATCATTGTTCTAAAGTTTTGCTGCACTGTTTATTGGTTCATAATAATAAATAAGCCCTCAGTAACCTTTTGATTTCTAACAAAAATTTAAAATAAGTGAATTTCGTGTGCTGATTAATCATTATTTTTTGCGTAAACAACCATCACCGAAACCAAGGAAAGGCTTGGACATGCTTTAGCTATCAATTTCAATGGTTAAGAAGTGGGTTCAGGTCGCCCAAAAAAGGTCGTTACACCAGAAATTGTCGATAAAATCCATGGATGGATGTTGGATGATCGCAGAACGGGAGTAGGAATCTCATCTGAGTGGATACATGACATTTTACACGAATATTCTGATATGGAAAAGCTAAATACCTGATAGGGGCCGCGATTGCTCACACTCGACCATAAGCGTAAACGAGTGACCCCTTCAAGGGATTGGCAAAAATCTATTAATCGGACTACAAACTGCTCGCCATCTAGCATATTCTTCAGATTTAGCCCCTTACGACTATTCTCTATTCCCAAATCTGAAGAAATGTCTGGGTGGTAAGAGATTTTTTCGTCTTAGAAACAAACGCCTGAGAAAAATAATTGGAAAACGCTGGACTAAGTGTAAAGAGTTAAAAAGAGATTATTTTGAGAAAACCATATAATGATTTTTTGCCGAAAAAAATTTAATTTATTCAAAAAGCCACTGATTTACCAAAGCGCGCTCGTACAACATGTGTACAAATTAAAGAAATTAATACCCCTACCACGGTTTACAACACATGCATGTTGTGTAGTATTGAAAACCACACAACATCAATTTTATTTGGTACTATAGTCTACAGCAGTTTCATGTTGTCTAGTAATGAGTATTGTCAACATTCAAATTTGAAAGACTGTGACAGTTGTTTTTCAACAAAAGAATGAAAACCAAAAATTAAAACAAAAAAATTTTGATTCTTGTGAAATTTAATGGATTTCGGTATTACGGCTTTATTTTTGGAAGAGGAGAAGACATGTATTAATGTTGCACGCATAAGAAAAAGCTTACGCGATGCATCCAATCCAATGGAGCTTCCTAATTTCCTGTTCGACTTGGTGGTCTTAGGCTGTTTAGTTGAACAGCAAAAGTCTCCCAAGATTCACCAAGCTGTTTCTTATTTGACCCAAATTGCGGTTTTCCCCTAGCCAAATCTGGATTATTTTCCATCAACCGATGAGCGTATCGAGCTGTTGCTTTGTTGATTGTTTCCTAACACGAGTATAACAATTTTTAACCAGTACATCAATTATTTTTTTTGCACATTTTATTCATACTTACAAAGTTTTATCCATTTTGCCCCAACGAAAACCGATAAAACAACACATGAGCAGCTGTTGTCTTGTTTTGTCATTTTAACAACACAACAAAAATAGTTTTGTGTTCTATAGTACAGCATGAAGTACATACACAACAACAGCTGATCGCATAACGTGTTGTGTTGTTTTCGAAAGTACGAAATTTGAAAGTACAACACAACACTGAACGATGTTGTAAACCATGGTAGGGGTATAAATGTTCGCATAATGATGCAACACCACCATCGCCTTCGACCGTGCTGTTGCCTTCACCTTCACCATTGACTTAGCCTTCGCTACCATTGCCGTTGCCGTCAGAATTTCCGCCGTGTTCCAATGCTCGGGCTGCAACACAAACCATATTATTGTTGCTGGAGTTCGTATCAAATATATATATGTATGTATGTAGTATATGCTTGCATCTCCGATACAAATCACTTATTGCACTATTAATTGCGATGCTTTTAAGCAAGCATTATTCAATTTTATGCACATATTTTCCAACATTTGTAAATATAATTACAAATGTATTTTCACAAACATTTTTAAATATACGCAAAACAATACTTTTATTCAGAAGTAAATAAACAAATGTCACATAAACTCAATGTTTCTTAAACCCTTCAATGAGACCGCTTGACAATTTTTTATTTTTTATTTATTTACATGTATGCTAAATCTATTTTGTACTACAGAAGTTATGTCTTTTTTTTGTAATGATAGTAAATTTTTTTTTTCTTGTGTCTGAATGACACAGTTAGTTTTGTTTTTTCTCTAACAAATTTGAAATTCATGCTACATTAACATATAAAATATGTATAATTGCAGATAGAATGTATGTACATTAAAATTTTTTTTTTTTTATTATATATTTATTTTTATATTCTAACTTTAGAAGAAATTGTGTATAACCATATACATACGTTGGTTCTAAGTTCACCACTCAAAAAAGTACTTAACTAGACTTAGGATTAAAAGGTGAAAATTTATGCATATGAATTGTATTTCTATTTAATTTGATTAAAGGACTCTGTCCAATTTTGCCTTCAGTAGGAAGTGTGTCAGTTCTCTGAAGTAATTTAAATTAGCAATATTGAAAAATTCCTTAAGATTATTGATTTTGTTAAAAAATGTAAATGAAGTTCTAGCAGCCGAAAACTTTGAGCACTCGAAAATTAAGTGATCACTGGTTCCCTTTACTGGACACGTTGAGCATGAGTGACCATTCCCCTAATAAAATTTATTTAAATACACTTTCCCAAATTTCATACACATCTAGGTCACATTTTTTGAGCGGCGCTTTTTAATGGTATTATTTGCATTACTCGGGTTAAATTGAAGGTGATAAACCAGATGTTTCTTATAACTCGACTGTGTTGCCAGACATTTAGTAAAGTATACCAAATCAGACAGATACTTCAGCCGATCAACCTTTACACGGTATGTATTTTACACATGTAAAGTTACTTCTTTTCTTTGAGATCCCTACAAGACTGGTAATGGGTAGTAAACAAGTTAGCTTAGCGTTTGCATTTACTTGCGCATTTGTTAGAAAACTATTTAATTTTGTTCTAGCCGTGGTGAAAAAAATTACCACTTTCCCCACCCTGGTTCACAACGGTATGATGCTTCACTCGCTATTACCCGATATATCCACAGAAAATAGCTGTTATCCTAACATCTGTCATTTTGGCAGGAAAAAATGAAAAATGTTTTGTAAATTTTTATGTGCGGGCAGTTGGATGTCTTGACATAACATGTGTAAGATGGCTTCAAACAAGTAAGTTCGTTTAATAAAGCGAAAATATGCTGAAAATAATACAAGAAGTATGTTTTCTTTCCTCCCAAATACGTAAACATTAATAAATGCAATAGAAACCAACTCAGTTTTGCTTTTGAATGAAAATATCTTCGATGTTGACCCCACGAAATTTACAGCCAAATAAAAATTAGCTGTCACAAGTAACAAAATCACAGCTTATTTCATGCAATAGATGCCAAAACATAAACGGCAGACATGAAGAAATAAGCGGTCTCATTGACAATATATTTTCTGGCATCTATTTTAGGACATCAGCTATTTTCTGTGGAGATGTCGGGTTACTTATGTCATTTACACAAATCTTTTTCCACTCTCGATCTAACATTGTTGGCAAGGCAGATTTAACAGGTAACCTCAGTAAAATTAATAATTTGATTTTTTTCATATATGTATCTTAATTCTTAAAAATTTGCAAGGAATTTCATTTTGAGGGGAAGTTGCAAATTCTTGCTGGACAAATTTTACGCATCACAAATTTGCAAGCAAGAAAACAGCTGATTGCAATTTGGATAAATAGGAAATTTTTGTTTAAGAATTTTAAAGATGAAAATTATAAAATATGAGTGTTAAACATGCAAGATACAGGTAAATGTTCGTTCGGTTAAGTTTCGTTAGTGAAATGTTTCAAGAAAACGCTAATGCAATGTTTTTCATTTTGTATATTTGGATGCGGACAATAATTCAATCAGCTGTTCGTTAAACTTGCAAGTTTCTGCACAATACTCCAAAACTCTGAGAAATTTCGTTGCTGGATAATTCTTGCTGGACTTTTACTCGAACACACTTAAAAACAAAAATATTTGTTTACATCTGATTTGTGGTTTTAAGTGAAAAAATATTTTTTGCAGTTTGCTCATCAAATGAACGAATATTTTTTATATTTGTGTTATGTATTTTGCCCAATTCGAACAGAGTTGGGAAACTGCGTTATCTGCCAAGGACGGCTCGAAAAAGGCAGAGGTTCTTTCTTAAAAGTGCCTCAAGAACCACACCGAAGGATTGTTAGCAAGAGAGCTTTTGGCATCACGTTCACGGAAACAATGTGGTGTCCATGGACTATTTCGCGAGCTGTGATTTGGTTGCTGGTGCAAAACCCATACACTTGATGCCCAACACTATCCCAAGCCTCAAACATTAAGTTCTGAAATAAAAATGTACATTTTGTATTTATTTATTTAACCCTCTAACCGTTACGACCGTTTGTAGACGGTCATTGCATTTTTGCTAATAAATATAACGAAAATAAGCTAGCAATATTGAAAACCATTATAACGGGTAATAATAATCATGTGCTTTGTGGTTTCTTACTTTTATGCTCGTTGTATTTCGTATTTTGAGTTCACGTGCCAGTTTAAATTTTTACGCCAATGCCAGAGGTAAAATAATTATTGTGAAAAGAAGTTATTTTAAAATTGTAGTGTTTTTTCAGTAAATACCTTTCTAAAGACTTGAAAAATTTATGTTAAGTAAGAAACATTATATATTTTTGTAATAAAGTGTTTTATTTTGAATTTAGCAAATATTTTACTAATATTGCAATTTTTTTTATGACGGTCTACAGACGGTCGTAACGGTTGACGCCAAAATGTTATTGATTTTGACTTCTAACCTGAAGAATACAACGAATGTGCATTCTTGAAATATGTATATAAATTTGTCTTTGAATGTCAGCTCTGCAGAACAAGGTAATTTTATGGAAAGTTGTTGTAATTTTAATATTGATGTCAAATTTCACTTATTTTGTAGAAGAACCAGTTCCTTCCACATCGGCCCTAGCATCTTTTAAACCCACTAAGGCCTCGGCCACGCAGTAAGCGGCTGAGCGTATGAGCGGCTGAGCGGCAATTCTAAGCGACGTGTGGCCAAGCACTGAGCGGCTGCTCTTGAGCGATTAGTTGTTAAAATGACGTTGTCAAAAGCAGTTCGCCGTATGTTATTGTCGGAAAATCGTTTTTATGTATATAGATTACTTAAACGGGGAAAAAAAAGAAGATTTGGTGTTCATCCTATTAACCAATTAAGATTAAAATTCGGTGAATTCTATCACTTATTTAAGAATCTTAGAAAATTTCCAGATAGATTCTGGCAATACCTACGTATGTCTGTAAAAACTTTTGACATGTTGCTTGAAAAAGTGCAAAAGTTCTACATTTATTTTTGACATGTTATCTGTTTGCCGCTCAGAAATCAAATAAAAATTAAAACAAGTTTGGTTGCTGAGCGGCGTCGCTCAGACGCTCAGAAATTGATTGCGCCGCTCGCTCATTGCGTGGCCACTTCCATGTAATTTCATATGTTTTATTTTTTTTTTGCCGCTCAGACGCTCAGCCGCTTACTGCGTGGCCGAGGCCTAAGGAAGGGCCACCGAGGGGGTTGACTTGCATCGACGTATGTTTTTAAAGAGCAATCCTTCGATCGTAAAGGAATTCAGAACCTACATATCGAAGTAGACAGAAATAATAAAGGAATGCAATAGCCATGTGGGTGGAGTAATATAATGGATGTATTGATGGGAGCATACCATATCCGCCTAAAGACCCATAATTAATTGAAACGACTATTTTATCACTATTCTCTACCATCGCGTAAATCCAAGCAACAACAAGAAAATACAAAATTTCCGTGAGAAAATTGCAATTGGCTTTTAACTTACTCGGTCGCAAAGAAAATGAGAATACCACCAACCACTTCTTGCCAATATTCGCCAGTTCTAAGGAAAAAGTTTGTTTGACTATCAGACGATATCAATAAATTTTTGTTTGACACCGCATAAAAACTGTTTTTTGGATTTTCACACAAAATATACCATTTTGGTTGACTGAATTATTTTTTTACCAAGTTTTCTTTTAAGTTTTTTTGTCATTTATCTTTATTTTGTTCAAATATATGAAGAAATAAATCATCCCTTTTGTATAACACTCAAATTCGTAGCCAGATTATTTTTTTTACCTCAAACCGTTATGACCGTCTACAGACGGTCAAAATGTTTTTGCACCTAGCGCACGTATTTTCTCAGGTAAATTAAAACCATCTTCAGAATATTATTTGGAGAACCCCATTTACCGAAAACTAAAATTATGGTTGATTTTAAATCATTATATAAAAAAACGGTTAGAGGGTTAAGGTAAAGTGAATTTGTGATTTGTCAACTTTTGTTTTCAATATACTGATTGATAGTTCTTATTGACAATAAAGGTATAACTAAAAACCTGGCAGGGTTGCAATTTCTCTACTACGGTTAGCTGTTAGATCTGCCTTGATTGTTCCCTACAAGACGGATGTAACCAGAGCGAATTCAATTCACAAATACCAACACAATTTCTACAGCTGTTACCGACACACTCGCATTTTAATATTTCGCTAGCTTCCTCATGTTAGAAGAAACGGCAATATTCCGAATGTTAGAGCCCAGAAATCGCTTGTGCTAGAGGGTGCTAGCAATAGACTACGCTGCTCAGCCATCTTTACAAATCGCAAATACGATCACTTTGTTGTGAAACTTTGTTGGATTTGCGGTAAGTTGCATTTATTTTCAGTTTTATTAATTAAAATATTAATATTGTGTACTTTAATTTCAGCAGAAGCAACGCCGAAAGGGTATTTCAAAGGTACATATGTATAGAAATTTCGACACGTACATATATTTTAACTTATTTTATTTAAACTTGCAGGTTTTGCGCACCCAAGCCGGCAGCAAATTCTACGGAGAAGATGACTGCAGAAGTCAGTAAAGTGAATTACTTTTAGGAGCTAGTGAAGTGCAGTGAAAATATTTGTTGAATGGAAACAAAGCGTCGGGTTTAGTATAGTGCCGCATAAATTTGGTTTACTGTGGCTAAACGCGTATATCAAATTGAAAAATTCAAATGCACATTAATGAACAACAAAATAAACTTTTGTTTAACTATCATTTTGCAAAATTCCGTCTACAAATTCTATCCGAATTTAACTTTCAAAATGCTCTTTTTGCATTTTTCACATATACGAGTATAGTGCTTGATTTTCATTCACTGCACTTAAATATCGAGCTACTAATGTATTCATTTTGGCACACACACATTATTAACACACTGTGCTATAAATTTTCAAAAAATATTTAAATACTTCGCAATTATTAAATAAATGTTGCGTATTTAAGCCCCGCACAAAAAACTAAAATTTCTTCTGAATGCATCTGTCAAACTACTGAAAACAACGAGCGAACGAGAAAACAAAGGCAAATTGATATAACCCAGTAAGCTTAATATACAATGTACATACATATACATATGCAAACGCAAAAAACATTTAATTAATCCTTTTTTGATTTTGTGATATTTTAATGATGTTATGTTAAAGGCAACATATTTTAGCTGGAAAACTTAAATTGGAAATGGCGATATCCTATTTTACAAGGAAAACTAAGATTTCGAAGTAAATACACCACAATTAAGGCCTCTGGCGTTTTTCTTAAACAAATCAATATTTCGTAATAAATTGAAAATTTTTAATAAAAAATCGCGCGATTTTTAGAGGCTTCCCTAGGGCCGCACAGAGGGTCTAGAGCAACAACCAGAGGGGGCTTATGGAAAAGTTTATTCCTTCCCCTTTCTAACGGAGTGCTGGGGGGGGGGAAACGGGTGCCACGCCCCTCCTTCACCGCCCCCACCCCATTTTTATGCGGCACTATACTAAACATTTCCCGAAACTAAGAATGCATCAGTGTCCATATCCATTCAAGTTCCCAATCATAGATGCAAATGTCCAACATGCGCAAACTAATTGAAATTTATCAATTTCTGTGCGTTTGCATGTTGGAAAAGGTATTATAATAGGACTTCTTTTATCTAACCATCCATATGAGTTTATGATAAAAAAAAATAATGAATAACAATCTTTTTGCCAGTTCACATGTATGTAAACTCTACCATGGAGCGGAGGACGGAGGAAATGTCGACATGTGAGCGGTTTCATATTTTTAAAATAACGGTACGTGGTTCAATTAAAATAAATTTCAAATATTATACTCAGAACTCATTGCTTTTTCGGAACAAGTAAAGAATACTGACCGTTGAGCTAGAAAAAAGAAAAAAGTGGGCGTGGTGCGCCCCTTTTTACCGATTTTAATGGTATACTTTTTTTTTGGTGCAAACTAATAGGGGTGGTGTTACGGAGGGGTAAAGGGGGAAATTCAATATTCTGAAAAGCTGATGTTTCAAAAACTACTTATCCGATCTTCACAAAATTTGTATCGTTAAAAAGATAATTATAATAGCTCAACGGTCCGTATTTTTTACTTATGTCGGTTTTTCTTTCGATTTAGACTATAATTCAGTTCCAGTTTTCACCATCCTGACATAATGTCTTCACCAGCTGTTCCTGCATGTTAGAGGTAATAATTATTTCAAATGTTTTGTAACAAAATCGATAGCTTAGTCTTAGTTTTTTCCAATAGAAAATTGTTGTTATAAATATTAATTAGTGTTGTAAATAAGTATATTTATAGCTGCAGAAAATAAAACGTCTTGCTTCTATATTAGTTATGTGCAGAGAGAGATTTTATAGTGATAAGCTTTTGTCAACCGATATACATTACAGTTTTAAGTTATCGATAACAATATATAAACAACACCCTCACTCAAAAGTTATACTTAAAATTCAAATATTATGATAAACCATATTGCCCAATAAATTGAGACAACTTATAACTATTTACAGGTTTAGTCATGATATCAGCGATCATGGCGTTTGTACTGATATAATTTAATTTGATCAACCCTACTGCAAGCTTCTCGCGTATGAAGTGGTTCTTCACGTCAATGTGTTTGGTTCGTGCGTGAAAGTTGTTGTTCATAGCCAGCTTCAAAGCACCCTGATTATCGCAGTAAAGTTGTATCGACCTATGGGCGTCCTTAATGAGTTCTCTCTCAAAGCGTTTAAGCCAGAGAGCTTCTTGTATTGCTGCAACCAGCGACATAAATTCAGCTTCCGTTGAAGACAAGGCAATCGTAGGTTGCTTACGTGTGCCCCACGAAATAGCACCTCCTTGTAATCGAAAGACATGGCCAGTTGTTGAACGACGTTCATCTTGGTCACCAGCCCAGTCCGCATCGCAGTAGCCTATTAATTGTCCAGCGCTATCTTTTCGATAGGTCAGCTTAAAGTCAATTGTACCTTTTAAGTAGCGAAGCACTCGTTTGACTGCAACCCAATGCGCTTTTCCATAGCATGTATTGTATCGGCTGAGTGAACTCACCGCAAATCCGATATCGGGACGGCTGATTTGAGCAGCGTACATTATGCAACCAATCGCTTCTTGATAGGGCATCAACGACATCGCCTTCTTCTCCTTCTCGGTTTTTGGACACATATCCTTTGATAAACGTTGATTTGGGTCCATTGGGTTAGAAACCGAACTGCTATCTTCCATATTAAATCGACGTAGGATGTATGATAAGTACCGCTTTTGGTCAATGGAAATCGACCAAGCACGGACGTAGCAGCTCCCATGTCCTTCATTTTAAAGTATGTGGGCAGATCCCTTTTGAGTTGCGATATCATTGTATTGTTGTTGCCAAAGATCAAAATATCGTCTACGTATACCGCCAGTATGATAATACTGTGAGTCGAAGGCTTAAAATAAACGCATTGGTCAACCGTCGATCTTGTAAAACCAAGCTGTTGTGTCAATTTGCGTAAACGGCAAACTCGTTTAGTTCCATCCGCAAAGCACTGCGGTTGGCGCATGTAAATTTCTTCTTTCAATTCCCCTTGGAGGAATGCGGTTACTGCGTCCATTTGGTGAACTGCAAAATCAAGTTTAACGGCAGTAGCCAAAAGAAAACGTATTGATGTATAACGAGCAACTGGAGAGTAGGTTTCGTCGTAATCAACGCCCTTGACTTGCGAGAAGCCCTTGACAACCAGTCGCGCTTTGTATCGATGGATGGCACCTTCGGCGTTCCTTTTTACTTTAAATACCCATTTGCTTTCCTTCCCGGAGGCAAACCAGTCAACTCCCAAGTTCCATTTCTTGCTGTCACTGCTCTTCAATGCTTCCTGAACTGTTTCTGGCTCGTTGCATTCAGCTATTGCTGCTAAAAGTCCCAGATGTGCGTCGTTCGCTGCATTGTTGCTATTGCTTCCATCATAGATTGTGTTCGTAGGTGACATTTTAGATGCACCACCTTCAAAACCAACATTACGGACTGAATCATTTGGAGGATTCCCAGGACTACTATCCCCTTCGCCCTCACTGAATCCGTAAAATGATTCGACTGACATATCATTTATGTTATCAATTACTTCAGTTTTATTGTTTTCATTTCGTGGAGTAGACTGCTTTGTCGGTAGATGCGACTGTCCTTCGTATTGAGTGTGGTCTACATTAAGAACGGTGTTCACGGAGTTGCGCTCTTTCATTGCGCGCACTGAACCCTCACTGAATTCAGGTATGTCGTCATCGTCGCTTGAACAATTTTTATCGTCGATAATAGAACCAAGCAGGCGCGTAGAACTTCGTGGTTTCGGTAACATACTGGAATTATTAGCAGAATGATGGCTAGTGCTTACCTTTTTATTTTGATTTTCGACAAATGTGACGTCACGACTCACAATGGTCTGCTTCGTCTTTTGGGTTGAACAGCCTGTACGCTTTTGACTGTTCGCTGTATCCAAGAAAGACACACTTGTATGACTTTGAGTCCAGCTTTCGTCGATTTTCTTTCGTAATGTGTACCATTGCAGTACAGCCGAACGCCCGTAGCGATGACAAATCTGGTTTAGTTTTCGTCCAGATTTCCTCTGGCGTAATACTTATCATATCCCTGCATGGAGTTCTGTTTATTAAGTAAACTGCTGTGACTGCCGCTTCTGCCCAATACTGTTTATCCAAACTAGCATCTATGAGCATACAACGAACCTTTTCAATTATTGTGCGATTCATGCGCTCTGCGACGCCATTTTGCTCAGGCGTGTAAGGTGCCGTAAGCTGATGTATTTTTCCGTGCTCATCTACGAATGTTTTAAATGAATGGTTGCAAAACTCTTTGCCGTTGTCAGATCTTAATATTTTGATTGTAGACTTTTGTTGATTTTCGACCAATTTCTTAAATTTTACAAAAAGATCGAATGTCTCGCTTTTACGCTTCATTGGGTAAGCAAACACTTTTCGGCTAAAATCATCCACAAATGCCAATAGATAACGACATCCACTGAACGATCCAGTTGACATCGGGCCGCAGACATCAGTGTGGATTATTTGCAAGACTTCTGTTGCATGGTTACCACTTTGCCTGAACGATGTACGCGACTGCTTCCCTTACGAGCATACTGTGCAACCGACGATTTTATACGATTTAAATTGCTGTCACACGCATGGCCCATGCGCCGATGCCACAAATTCCTATTTGCTCTCGCAGTTAACGCCACTGCATTACGTTGCATCGTACAATTGAGTTTATATAAATCATCAACAAGCGGAGCGGTAGCTAACAATTCGTAATTTTCGTTGAAAATACGGCAGTTGTTGTCGTTGAATACTAATGTTTTACCATTTTTTGCCATTTGGCTTACGGACAGTAAGTTAGCACAAATGTTTGGTATGCACAGAACGTCTTTTACGGTGGCTTGCTTATCGTTCGTTGATATTGTCATATGACAATCTCCAGCGCATTCCACGTTGAGGCGTCTGTTGTCCCCGACAATAATCTCCTTCGACTTCGGCTCTCGCACTTCAAATAAATTAGTTGACGACATCGTCATGTGGGCAGATGCACCAGAATCAATAACCCATTCATTTACCGTTTTGGATTTTGCAACGACTGATGTCGACATTAATAACATATTATTTGAACGTTTCTTTGGCTTCGTTGCACACTTATTCGCATAATGCTCTTTCCCGTTGCATTCGAAACATATGACAGACTTTTTCTTCAATTTCGATGTGCGATCACTTTTCTGCTTTTTTGATATTAGAGCCATCGCGTCATTGTTAATGCATTCGTGTCTGACTTCCTGCAATAAGTTTGTGCGCACAAGGTCAGTAGTGAGGGCTTTACCACTATTTGCAAGCGCCATTACCATTGGGCGATATTCGCTTGGAAGATCACTCAGCATAATTTGCGCAACTATGTCATCCGGAATCTTCGTACCTGATTTGTCTAACTTTTGTTAGAGGAGCAATCAGCCAATTCTAATCTCATTAAGTATTTTAAGAGATCCATTCGACGTAGAACCCCATTGTCCTCAAATGCGGTCTCCAACGCTTCCCACGCTGCTTTTGCATTTTTACAATTTTGAACGTACGAATAGTTTGCTGGCTCTTTTTACTTCATTAGTAAGACCAATACTGGAGTATGGTTCCATAGTTTGGAATCCTCGTTATCAGGTCCACTCAGACCAACTAGAGTCAATACAAAAACAATTCTTACTTTTTGCTTTGAGAAATCTTCGATGGGATTCGCCATACAATCTTCCCCCTTACACTAGTCGTTTAAAACTTATTAATCTTCCTACTCTTTCGAGTCGCAGAGAAATGTTAGGTATAATATTTCTGGTAAAATTAGTCAATGGATGGATCTCAAGTCCATTTCTTCTAGAGCAAATTAATTTTAATGTACCCTCCCGTGCAACGAGAAACTTTAAACCACTTTTCTTGAAACTATGCAGAACTAACTTTGAGTTGAATGAACCGTTTCGGGGTTTATGCCAAGACTTTAACAATCATTCCAGCACCTTTGATGTATCGGACTCACTTTTTATAATTAAAAGAACTATTCTATCCTCTCTTAATATCCTCTCTTAATAACAGCTAACGATCCAATTTTCTTACTTTGCATTTCTCTAACTTTGTATTCGGCTGATGAATTCTTATTCTGTAGCTGAGCAGCTTGGGATCTCGACGCTTAACAAACTTTCTTCTGTCACGACTCGGCACCTAAGATTTGTATATTTAAAAAACATCCGTACGTTATGCGGATTGAGCCCCTCGTGCCGGTTGGGCGGGAAAGTGGGTTTCCGTTGGGTTATAATAATAATAATAATAATAACCCTAATGACGAAATAGCAAGCAAATTTTTCGTCGCATCTTGTTCCGTGCCCTCCATGCATGTCCAGTACCCTTTTAATACCAAGTAGGACTTCGCCGCGAATTTCCAACTATCGTAGTTTTCGCGTCCTCTCAGTTTTTCAATTTTGTCGATTCCCATTATACAAAAAAAAAAACACTTGATTTTAACCTCCAAATCAATAGATTGCTAGCCGCAACAATTGTGTGCTTAATTTATTAGAAATAATATATCACAAAATGAAAAATTCGGGTATAAAACGTTATCCTTTTCTTTCAGCAACTATTTAATAAAAAACGTGAGGCCCATAACCTGTTGTAAATAAGTATATTTATAGCTGCAGAAAATAAAACGTCTTGCTTCTATATTAGTTATGTGCAGAGAGAGATTTTATAGTGATAAGCTTTTGTCAACCGATATACATTACAGTTTTAAGTTATCGATAACAATATATAAACAACAATTAGAGAGAATATTACCATAATAAACCAATGTTCTATCCGTTGTATTGTCATTTAAATTTAGAAACATTTTGCAAATATTAAAAAAAAAGTGAAACCTACATACATATGTATGTAAATGCATGCGCACGGTACGTGTACGAAATTTGTTAGCCAAGTTTTATTTTTTCAAAAATGCTCCATAATTACAAATGGAAATTGTTATTATTAAAAATAATGTTAAATTTTCTTCCAGTCCATACTTTCATTAAAATAAATTAATATTTTATATTTAAATCTGCAAGTTTTGCGAATTGTATTAGTGCATATACTAAATACATATACGACAGTTCCCAAAAAAAAATTTAATCCGTGCGTCATGCGGATGCGCCCCTCGCGTCTGTCGGGCGGGAATGGAGGGTAAAAACCGTTGGGATTATTATTATTATTATAAAATGGATATCAATAGTAATAATATATGTATATATTTTTTTAATATAACTAACGTTTTTTGTGAAAATATTCAGTTTATGAAAATCGTCTTATTGTGTGTACATATACGGCAATGTACATACATACATGTAAGTTAATTATTGATTTTTGAAAAATAAGCGATATTTGAAACTGAAAATTCACAAGTATAATCTCTTAGTCCACGATATTTTTTTTAAATTTAATAAATACTTTTCATAAAAATTTTCAAACTTTGAGAAGTGCCTTATTGCATGTGCACACCACATGTACGGCACATATCACATACTTGTAAGCAACTAAACTTTTTTTTTGAAATCTTCGATAATTGCAATTTTAAATGGATATCACATTAAGAATAGCCAATTATCTTTCTGTTCATGTTATTTTCTTTTAAAAATATTAATATTTTGTATGAACATTTTCAACCTTTGAAAACAGCCTTTTTGGGTGGGCAAAGTATATACACGGCATTTCACATATGTACTTGTAAGTCAAGTATAAATATTTTGAAAATTTTCGAAAATTTCAAATAAAAATGGATGCTATTAGAAAGAATAATCAATTATATTTCAGTTCATTCTATTTTTTTTAATGTAATAAATAATTTATATAAAAAGTTCAAACTTTTGAAAATTTTCAAAAATTTCAAATAAAAATGGATGCTATTAGAAAGAATAATCAATTATCCTTCCGTACATTATATTTTTTGTAAATTAAATAAATATCTTTTTTGAAACTTTCGAACTTTTGAAAATTGCCTTAATGCATGTGCACAGTACATATACTGCATTTCACATAGTTGTAAGTCAAGTATAAATATTTTGATATATCTCGAAAATTTCAAAAAAAAATTTATGCTATTAGAAAGAATAATCAATTATCTTTCAGTCCATACTATTTTTTTAAAATTTAATAAATAATTTTAATGAAATTTTCGAACTTTTGAAAATTGCCTTAATGCTTGTGCAGAGTACATATACGGTATTTCACATAATTGTAAGAAAGGTATAAATTTTACAAAACTGCTAATTTAAAGCAATATTATTAGAAATAACAGTCAGTTATCTTTCTGTTCAAGTGATTTTCTTTCAAAAATATTGATATTTTGTATGCGAATTTTCTACTTTTGATTTATAACTTTATTTAATAATTATTTAATAATTTTACCAATATTTACTGGAAGTTATATAAGTAGATATAGAATAAATTCTTTAAAACAAAAATTTATATTTATACTAATTATCTTTCTGTTCATGTTATTATCTTTTAAAAATATTAATATTGTGTATGAAAATTTTCAACTTTTGAAACAGCCTTTTTGGACAGGCAGAGTACATACACAGCATTTCACATAGTTGTAAGTCAAGTATAAATATTTCGAAATATTTCGAAAATTTCAAAAAAAAAAATGGATGCTATAAGAAAGAATAATCAATTATCTTTCAGACTTTTGAAAATTGCCTTAATGCATGTGCACAGTACACATGATTCAATTATAAAAGGTTAGGTAAACAATGACATTCGAATTTTGACATTCCCTTATAAAGGGTTGTTTAACGTAGTATGGGTAACCATTTTTTTCCCTTTCTTAAAAAGTAAATAATTAATAGTAAAATGTTTTTAACTAGAAAATTCGAAGGCATTTCAATTAAATTAAGAAATACAAAATTTATTACTTACAAATTTATGTTTTTGGCATTTGGATGATTATTATGTCACATTATTTTAAATTTAATTAAACCTATTCCTTCTAGAAATTACAAAACTTTCCACTCAGTCACATCGAATTTATAAGCTTTCGAAAAGCATTCAATGGAAAAGCGCGTCATTTATACACATTTACATGAAATATTTACGATACTAGGTCTAGGTCAGTCTTGTAATTAGAAAAAAGGCTGTCTTTAAAAGCCGGATTTAAACTAACCGTTTACGCGGACAAAAGAAACAAAAAGTATTGCCTGTTAGTTTTTGGTATTAAAAAGTTTTCAGGTTACTACTATTTTTATTTTTAACAAGCGACACGGTTTAGATGCTAAGGGAGCCGTTTGACAAAAAGTGAGGGAGCTAGCTGCTTAGTTACCAAACCTTTTATAATTGAATCATGCACAGTACATACATACATATACGGCTGTTCAGTACAAACTAAAAGTAGGTTTTATTTGTATTGAATCACCTTGTATAAATATTAACATATGCTAGAATGAAATGAATTGTGAATTATTCACTATGTTTTACTATCTACTTTTTAATTCTATTCGTATGGCATGATGCGTATAGACACCTGAAGTTTTTGTAACCAAGTTAAGATGCGATTCTAATAAACTAAACTGATGAAGAGATTAAAGCTATTAATGATATTTCAACATTAAAATGGTGCCGAAACCCGGGAATTTACGAAGAAGAATTCATTTCGAAAATATATAAACTTACCCCACCTCGATAAAGGTCGCTTACGAAAAAGAGCCACTCTTCTTTCGAACGCCTACGCTAAATCGCCACCACGTGGAAGACATCTAAATATTCTTATGTATATCAAACATACCTCCATTTGAAGGAAATGGAATACGTAAGTGCTGCTATTGAAGATCAACGACGGATGCATGCGCATCTGAATCGGATATTGGTAAGCTTCGACAAAAAACCACTGGAGGAAAAGTCGAGAGGTTATGTCCAAAGTGTGCTCGCCGAAGTTGACACCACATATCAAAACTTCAAAGTAAATCACGAGAAAATTATAGAAACCTTGCGTAACAACTCAATATCAGAAAAAGACGTTCCGTATATATCTGATGATGTGTACTACGCGTGCTATGACTTGTACACCTTACTGAAATCAAAGCTTATCGACCTTCAGCTCGATACAAACAATCCAGTTTCGCCAACTGTTCATGCGAGCACCTTCGCCATGGTGAACTCCAGGAACGAAACTATTACCTCTACGGCTCGCTTGCCTAAAATCGGACTTCCAACCTTCTCAAGAGATTATTTAGAATGGATCCCATTCCGCGACATGTTCCTGTCAATGGTACACAACAACACAGCATTGACGCAGGTTAAAAAATATTTCTATTTAAAAGGTTCCTGCACTAGTACTCCGAAGGAAATGGTTGATGAATACCCAGCAACTGACGCCAGTTATGAACTTGCATGGTCAGCCTTAGTAAGTAGATATCATAATAAAAGAAAATTAGTTGCCCAAATTTTAAAGAAACTTTTTAACGCTTCGCCCACTGATGGTGGTCTATTGAGTATAAAAACTCTTCTAGATATGACTCGAAATAGTATAGCACTATTAAAAACGGTAGACGTATGTAAGTACTGATGGCTGGGATCCGTTACTAATATTCGTACTGAGCCAGAAACTTGATAAGCAAACAAGAAAAGAGTGGGAGCAATCCTTGAATGGAAGTAATGACATTCCTCCAGTGCAGAGTTTTCTCAAATTTCTTGAAAATACTTATCGTGCTCTTGAGTTTGTCGAAGGAGATGATGAGACGAAAGTGGTTGGCTCCGGTAGTCGTGACTTTAAAAATAGAGTACAAAACAAGCATCGGCGACTTTTGCATGCAAATACAAGTACAGCACTACCTCAACTCAATCCACTTGCCTCTGTTGTCAAAAGCATCATCAGTTATACAAATGCTTCAAATTTGCGGCGCTCTCCGCCACTGAAAAGAAGCACTTCGTTATGCAAAAAACTATGCATAAACTGTTTAGGCAAGGGTCACACCTACAATGAATGCAACAATGTCTCTCGGTGCCAAGAGTGCAAACAAACCCATCATACTATTTTACACTCCGCATTTATGTTCAGAAGCTCCAACAATGCAAACGGTCACATCAACTCCAACTTAACAGTTTTTACAAACGACGTTCCAGTAAGTAAACAGGGAACAACACCAACACCACTCCAAAATCTACATACTCTGTCGAGTAACAACTATACTCAAGTTCTATTGGCAACAGTTCGAGTAATCGCAGCTTCATCGTCTCATAGATATAATCTCAAAGCTCTGGTCGATCAGGGAGCACAAGCTTCATTTATAACAGAGAATGCAGCTTAATTACTCAACCTCAAAAAGAAAACTGTTAACGTTTCTGTTAGTGGTATTGGAGGAATTCCAGGCATAACAGCTAGAAAATTAGTAAAGCTAACTTTACATTCACACTACGAGAAAAAGTTTTCGATTGAATGCCAACTATTTGTTTTACCAAAAATTACTTCGTATAAACCAAATCCAGTCGAGTTAAGTACTTTACCTAACTTTTCTGGAAAACATCTCGCAGATCCTACTTTTGGCTCGCCAGACGACATCGATATGATTATTGGATGTGATATTTATGGTGATATTCTGTTACCGCATATGGAAAAATATGATCCAGGCGTATTGTTGCAAGAAACTCATTTTGGTTGGATGATTTCTGGACCAACTAGTAAAGGAATTACATCTAACATAACCTACTCAAATATAAGTTCTCTTGACAATACACTCCTTTTATTTTGGGAACAGAAAGAATTATTTGATGAAAGACAACTAAGTCCGGAAGAAAGTGCATGTGAAAAACTATTCATAGAAACATACATATAGCAGAGATGGCAGAGGGCGGTATACGGTACATCTTTCTTTTAAGACTTTAATGACAAATGGTACACTGCCTTCATTTAATTTAACTCATATTAATGCTGTTAGAAGACTTAAGCAAATGAAAAACCGTTTGAAATGCAACCCGAAGTTTGCTGCCTTATACAAAGAGTTTTTAGCCGAATACGAAACTCTGGGTCACATGGAAAAAATTGGTGAGTACCCGAAATATTTTCCAGAGGACTGCTACTTTTTCTGTCACCATGGTGTATTAAGGGACAGTAGCACTACTACTAAATTAAGAGTTGTATTTCACGGAGGAAATAGTCGACCGCCAACTAATTCGCTCAATGAAGAGCTCGCTTCTGGTCCGCCTTTACAGAATGACTTAACGAGTATAATTACTCGATGGCGTTGTCATAAAGTTGCATTCACAGCGGACTTGGAGAAAATGTTTCGCCAAATAATGGTTTGCAATGAACATCAACGATTTCAATGTATTTTGTGTAGAGATGATGTTAGAAAAAGCATTAGTATTTAATAACTGCGCACCGTTACGTATGGGACAACGTCAGCGCCGTATCTAGCCATACGTGTTCTACGTCAATTAGCCCTTGATGAGAAAGCCGACTTCCCTCTCGCAAGCAAGATACTTCTAAACGATAGCTATGTTGATGATGTTATATCTGGTGCTGATTCCATTACAGAGGCATTAATTCTACAACAACATTTAAACAAAATCGCTCACCGCGGTGGATTCAATTTAAGAAAATGGAATTCAAACTCTACCGAATTGATGAACCATATTTCTCCTGAAGACCGCGATAGCGCTAGTGCGTTTCAAGTGAAAAATGATAATTTCGTTAAGGCCTTAGGTCTTTATTGGGAAGTCAACGAGGATCACTTATGCTTTAAAATTAACTTTAATTTCGCTTCCACAATTACCAAAAGAAGTCTGCTGTCTGATACCGCAAAACTCTTTGATCCTCTAGGATGGCTAGCGCCTGTTACTATTGTAGGCAAATTGATGTTTCAAAAATTGTGGAAGGAAAACTTAGACTGGCACGATAATCTTCCAACTAAACTACATGAGAAATGGATGCGTTATCGTGGCTCTTTAAAATCTTTGGAGAGTATTAAAATATCAAGATCGATTACTGGCAATAAGAACAGTAAAATAGAATTGCATGGATTTAGCGATGCTTCTTCGTTAGCTTATGCGGCAGTGGCATACGCCATTGTACACAGCGAAAAAGGCCCAACTTAATTTTTAATTCAGTCTAAAACAAAGGCAGCGCCGTTAAAGACTATTTCGATACCAAGACTGGAATTGTGTGCAGCAACACTGTTAGTCAAACTAATGGCAAAGGTTAAGCGTTCTTTTGATCGCGATCTGATCAATATGAATTACTGGACGGATAGCATGGTTGTCTTAAGTTGGATAAGGAGTTGTTCAACACGATGGGACGTTTATGTAGCTAATAGAGTTGCAGAAATTCTACGAAAGATGAGTGGAGATACATCCCAACTAGCGAAAACCCTGCTGATTGCTTGACGAGAGGATTAACATCAAATGAGCTAAAACATTTTTCGTTGTGGTGGTGCGGACCCCAATGGCTTACCGCAAACAAAAGTAAATGGCTAAATCAAAATTTGACACAACTTTAGAGCAACGAAAGTCGCACCTTTCCGCAAATGTGGCTGTTCCACAATCGACATATCCCACTTTCATATTCAAATTTTCATCTCTTATAAGGCTTAAACGGGTAGTAGCGTACGTTTTGCGTTTTATTTATAATTCAAGAGCTTTAGTGCTAAAGCGCAACCAAGGAGAGAGTGGTTGTGTAGAAATTGGTTATCTGAAAACATATGAGCTTACTCGTGCCCTCACTACTCTTATAAAAGCAATACAACTGGTAGATTTCGGGTATGAAATAAATTGCTTGGAAGAAAAAATTTCGTTATCCAAGAATTGTCAATTTCTGAATCTTTCGCCTTTTCTTGATACTCAACATATACTCAGAGTTGGAGGGAGAATCAGAGAAGCAGTAAGAGCGTTTGACAAAAAACATCCCATTTTGTTAACAAAAACAAATCCACTGTCGTTGCTTATCTTTACTGATGCTCATTACAAAACTTTGCATGGAGGAGTACAATTAATGATGTCATATGTTATGCGTCGATATTGGATTTTCTCTTCACGTTCTCTAGCTCGCTCAGTGCTTCGTAAATGTATAGTGTGTTTTAAATATACAGCTAAAGCACACCAGCAGCAAATGGGAAACGTGCCCGCTGTTCGATTGCAGCCATCGAAACCATTCCTTCACAGTGGAGTAGACTATGCAGGCCCGATCACCATAAAACAATCAACAGCTCGGAAAGCAATAACTTCAAAGGGTTATATTTGTCTTTTTGTTTGTATGAGCACCAAGGCAATTCATTTGGAGGCAGTTTCAAGTCTCACTTCTGACGCTTTATCGCAGCATTTCGTCGGTTCATATGTAGAAGAGGTTGCTGTGCGGACATGTACTCCGACTGTGGAACTACATTTGTGGGTGCCGACAGAGAACTACAAAAATATTTTAAAACTCAAACGTCTGCTCTCTGCGAACATCTGGCAGCTGCACTAGCAAACGAAGGTACTACTTGGCACTTCATACCACCCGCGTCTCCCCACTTTGGAGGGTTATGGGAAGCTGGTGTGAAATCGACCAAACATCACTTGCACCGGATCATGAAAGATCGCGTACTGACTTATGAAGAGCTAAGCACTCTACTTACACAAATTGAAAGTTGTCTAAATTCAAGGCCACTGTATCCGTTAACTACACACCCAGATGATTCACAAGTACTAACGCCCGCTCATTTTCTTGTAGGCGAGCCAACTACATGCATTTCAGAAGAGAATTTACTTGACAGTAATATCGATCGACTCACTCGCTGGAAACTGGTGGAGAGGCTTAAACAACATTTCTGGCAGCGTTGGACAGATGAATACATGCATACTCTTCAAAAGCGTACAAAGTGGACACAGCAGAAAAGAAATCCCGCAGTTGGTGACGTTGTTTTGTTAATACATGAGCGCAGTGCTCCCGGCTATTGGCCATTAGCAAAAATAGATGAGCTTCACCCTGGAATTGACGGTTTGGTAAGGGTGGTAACACTACGGTGCAACGGCAAGTTAATAAAACGACCGATCTCGAAAATTTGTATCTTGCCCACTTCTAAATCTCAGCCTGGTCAACAAACTTCCAACCAACTACCCTTAGAAGTACGTTAAGAACCTCCGTTCTTTGAGGGGGAGTATCTTCAGTACAAACTAAAAGTAGATTTTATTTGTATTGAATCACCTTGTATAAATATTAACATATGCTAGAATGAAATGAATTGTGAATTATTGACTATGTTTTACTATCTACTTTTTGATTCTATTCGTATGGCACGATGCGTATAGACACCTGAAGTTTTTGTAACCAAGTTAAGATGCGATTCTAATAAACTAAACTGATGAAGAGATTAATATTAATGATATTTCAACAACGGCATTTCACATACTTGTAAGTCAAGTATAAATATTTTGAAATTTTCGAACTTTTGAAAATTACCTTAAAATTATTTATTAAATTTTAATGAAATTTTCGAACTTTTGAAAATGCTTTATTGATTGTGCAGAGTACACATACATATGTATGTAGTTGTAAGAAAGGTATACATTTTACAAACATGCTAATTTAAAGCAATATTATTAGAAATAACAGTTAGTTATCTTTCTGTTTAATTGATTTGCTTTTAAAATATTAATATTTTTTATGCAAATTTTCTACTTTTGATTTATAACTTTATTTTCTTTTTTGTTATATTTTGAGCAATATTTACTGGATCATATGGCCATTGCAGGTTGAAGGATGACGTTCCTCGGGGCAGAATAGATAGAGGTTATATACATAAGTAGATATAGAAATAAATTCTTTAAAACAAAAATTTATATTTATACTAATTAATGTTAGTTTAGAAATTATTAATAATTAATATAAGCTTAAACATTGTAATCTGATTAAAATTGAAAAATAAAATACTTAAATTAAATATAAAATTTTGAATTAAACAATTTTTTTTTAGTCCATTGGTAACGGTTAGCGGTAACCAGTAGGTAACAAATAGAAGTGGTTAGATGTAACAAATGAATAACAAATAGGGTAACTTATTAAACTGTTTCCGATAACAATAAGCTAATCATAAGTGTAACCAGTACGAGTGGTTGGCAATAACAAGTAGATAACAGAGCCGGTAACTAATAAAACTGGTACTGCTAACAAACAACTACCAGTGAATCTTGCTAAAATTATAAGCAAAGAGCAAATAAAGTTATAAATTAAAAGTTGAAGACTTCTATACAAAATATTATGTTTTTAAAAAGAAAATAACATGAACAGAAAGATAATTGAATACACAAGTCTGCAAAAAAAAAATAATTGGGAGCTGTTTTGGTTGTTTTGTGTAATTCTTATGTATTTGGGTGTGCTGAATCCGAAAATAACTTAAATTTTGTCATAGAACGTCTCGTTTTCTGACAATGTAGATGTCTATGTTAAAAAAGTTATCATCTTAAAATAAAATATAAAAGATTAAAAAATTTTTAAATTTATAATTGCGGAACAAAACTAATTTATTTATGTAAAACACATTAATTAGTAAGCACTAAACACATATCTTTTTCTTAGTGAGACTCCTTTTGGTACATTTTCGCTTGTAGGAAGCATCGGGAAGGTCTCTTAGAATCGTCCAACAGTAGTCTGCCATCATTGAAACGCTCCATCTTCCCTGGTATATTTTTTTCATCTCCTTAATATCTTGGTGAAATCGTTCACCTTGCCCTTCACTCACGCCTCCTAAATTTTCTGGAAAGTAGTCGAGGTGGAAATGAAGAAAATGTACTTTTAAATTCATCAAACAACCTAAAGCTTGAAATGCTTTTAACATTCTTTTGACGATATGTTTGTAGTTAGGACCTTTGTTATTGCCTCAAAATTTCTTTATGACCTCTTTAAAGACAATCCACCCTTCTCTTTGAGGATCCGTCATGGATCAGCCATAAGCCGTCTAATATCTGGTCCAACGAAAACACCTTCCTTCAACTTGGCCTCCGAGAGGCCTGAAAACTTTGATATTAAGTATTTGAAGCAATTTCTATCTCTTGGAAATGACTTTACAAATTCCTTCATCTATCACAACTCCCTATAAGCTCCCTCGGAGGCCAACACTTTTTGGTCCAGTGATTTGTTCGGTCTCTACTGTCCCATAGACACAAAAACCAAGGGAATTTGGTAAACCCAGATCTTTATATTTTAATTTGCAATGAATCAATTCCAAGTTCTTGTAGGTTCCCTTGAGGTGTACGGAATGACAGACAGGAATGGAAGTATAGAAACCGCCGTTGTGAAGCAGAACTGCTTTAAGGCTTCTTTTTGAAGAATATTTGAAAAAACACCCCTCTGCTGGGTCGTATGAGATCTTTAATGTATCCATCAAACCTTCTACACTATCGGAGCGCGCACGTTCAGGTTACAACATGTTTATGTTTGTTAATGCAGCTCACACAGGGTGTTCCTTATTTATAAATTAATGACAGTTATGGTAAACATTTAAAAACAGTAATCAAAATAAAATTTTACCTCTTATTAAAAACCCTTTTTTTATAATAAAATTTTGCGTTTTGTAAAATAACCTTACGTTCTGGAATTTTTTGAGCATTTTTGTTGCAGACCTACACATGTTATTCTTTCTAATAATAATCATTAAAATTTGCAATTATTGAACATTTTTTAAAAATTTACAGTTTTCTTACAACTACTGTATGTATGTGAAATGTTATATTCAATTCTCAAAAGTTTGAAAATTTCATTAAAATTATTTATTAAATTAAAAAAAAATATAATGGATTGAAAGATAATTCATTGATCTTTTTTATAACATCCGTTTCTAATTGAAATTATTTAACACTTCCTTACAAATATGTGAAATACATATATCGCTGGCTAAGGGTGCAAAGTGCCTAAGTCCATTTTTTCCAAAAATGAGATTTTGATGCAGTTCGAAAGATAATTCGAAAATACATGGGTTAAAAAACAAAAAAGGTTTTTTTTTTTTTAAGTTGTATAGTGTTGGTAAGCAAAAGTCTTAAGTCCATAGTTGTCAAAAAAGCGCGCGCTAAGTCCACTGAACGTACACGGCATCAGCTGTTTCATAGAAATTTGGCGCAACATTCAGTAAAGTTTGTTTATTTGTTTTATAAAATTGCTCATAAGTGGAAGGTGAATACGGTTACTTATTTTTTCTTAATACTTAAAGTTTAATTATTGTTATTATATCAGATAATGTGTGCTGATAAAAATAATAATATTCAACCGAAAGCAGTAGAGTGCCTTGATTTTGGAATTGAAGCAGATGATGGTGTTGTAGGACTAGTGCCTTATGGTTTTAACAGCAGTTCAGACAATTCATTTGAGTTACCAGAGCAGAGTAAAACACGTAAACGAAGATTAAAAACCAAATCCAGTTCCTCCTTTTCTGAAAAAAATAAAGTCCTTCGCCAAAGTGGTAAAAAATACCTTTGCCAATACAATAACGTGAGAGACGCTAGAACTCTCAAGCAAAGATGTAATTGTTTGGACAAAGTGAGACTGCAATCATGAAATGCGCACAACTTTCAGAATCATGTAGAGAACAAATAGTTAAGGAATTTTGGAAAATGTGTTGGAAACAAAAAAAAATTTACGTTAATACTTTGACAGAGTGTATTCAAACTAAAAGGCCTCGAAATCGTCGCATAGAAAAGGCATCCAAGAGAAGTCAAACACTGCAGTATCACCTTAAAGCCAATAATACAATTTTGCGTGTGTGTCGCACTCTCTTCTTAAACACATTGGGCATAAGCGGAAAAACTGTTTTGAAATGGTTGAAAACGCCCTTTTCTGTATCCAATTCAAACAAACACAACCGAGGAATGGCTACCCAAAGTGTACAGCAGCAAGAACTAAGTATGTTTTTCGGCAGTCTTCCAGCCACAGAATCTCATTATTGTCGAGCTACAACCACAAAAAAATATCTATTATCAGAATGGCAGTCTAAGACAAAGCTTTATGATTTCTATAAAAATAATTGGTGTACTGAACACGAAAAGCAACCTCTTTCTATGACAGTTTTTAATGACATTTTTGAAAACAAAAAATTATCTTTGTTTGCGCCGAGAAAAGATCAGTGCGATATTTGCGCGCGTTATCGTGTCGGAAATATTTCAGAGGAAGATTACTTGCTCCATCAGGAAAAGAAGAAAGAAGCCAGAGAAGAAAAAGCCAAAGATAAAAATGCCGCGCAATTCGTATTTACAGTTGATCTTCAAGCTGTTTTAATGTCACCGAAATCAAATGTCAGTACATTTTATTACCGCTCTAAGTTGCAAGTTCATAACTTAGTATTTTATAATTTGAAAAATCAAAAAGCGTACTGCTTTTTATGGCACGAGGTCGAAGGCGGATTAACTGCTGATGAATTCGCTAGTATTTGGACTTATTTCATTGAAAAAAATATTCTGCATAATTTGGATCGTGACCGCTGTGGTCGAGTTGGTAGCGGTGCGTGCTATAACTTGATATGCCGGAGAGTTCGAGGTTCGAATCTCAGTCAGGGCAAGCAAAATCTTAATTATAGAAAAAGTTTTTTCTAATAGTGGTCACCCCTCGGCAGGCAATGGCAAACCTCCGAGGGTATTTCTGCCATGAAAAAGCTTCTCATTAAATACATCTGCCGTTCGGAGTCGGCACTAAAAGAGTAGGTCCCTCCATTTGTGGTATAATATAAAGACGCACACCACAAATGGTAGGAGAAGCTCGGCCAAACACTGAGCTATATAGTGTACGCGCCAAAATTATTATATATTATAATTTGGAAAACAAAAATAACCCGGTTAACATTATTTTTTACAGTGACGGGTGTACATACCAAAACCGTAATTGTACTATGTCAAACGCTTTGCTTAATACATCGATAAATAATAAAATTACGATTGAGCAAAAAATACTTGAAATAGGTCATACGCAAATGGAAGCTGATAGCGTACATTCTGTAGTTGAACGTGCATTAAAAAATAAAGACATTTATGTACCAGCCGACTATATTGGTTTGTGTAAGGGTGCGCGGAAGAAACCAGAACCATATGATGTGACCTATTTAGATCATACATTTTTCAAATCGTTTAAAAATGTATCGTTTTTTAAAACCATACGTCCTGGTCGTGGTACAGGTGATTCGAAAGTGACAGATATTCGAGCACTGAAGTATACTCCAGATGGAGAAATATTTTTTAAATTAAGATTTCCGCATGAATGGAAAATTCTTCCACATCGCAAATGTATGCATTTAGCCCCATTAATGTGGTCCAACCTGAATCAGCTTTACCATGAAAAAAGGCCTATTTCAAAAAGGAAATATGAAGACTTACAATCTTTAAAAGTAACATTGCCAAAAGACTACCATAAATTTTACGACGAGTTGCCACCCGAATGAATTGTTTTTATTTTGAATAATTAGTGTTTAAGATTTTGATAACTGGAACATATGAGTGATTTTTTTTTTATTTTGACAATGAATTGTTCTTTATTTTGAATAATTAGTGCTTAAGATTTTGATAACTGGAACATATGACTGATTTTTGTATATTTAAGATATTTATTTTTTTTTTATTTTTTTTTTTAGTTTTAAAAAATGAAAAAAAGAAAGTGAAATATAATTAAACTTGATTAAACAATTAAAGTTTCTATGAACTTTAAATAAAACTTGTGGTGTTTTCTTTTCAGGCGAAGAGAAAATACAAAAGTGTTTAACAATAAAAAGAGCTAAGTCCATTACAAAATTAAAACTCTGTTGCAGAAAATGGGCTAAGTCCCAAAAATAGGCATAAACAAGTATCTTATGCTTATTTCAAATTAAAATTGTATTTGAGTCATCAATTACGAATATAAAAAGACATTGTGTTATACAGCTTTAAAAAATATTAACAAAAATAATATTTAAAATGTTTTTCGTCTCTCCTGAAAAATTTCAAAAAATGGACTTGGGCACTTTGCACCCTTAGCCAGCGATATGTATGTATGTACATACATATGTACATACATACATGAGTACTGTGCACATGCAATAAGGCAATTTTCAAAAGTTGAAAATTTTCATAAAAAATATTATTAAATTTAAAAAAAATATAATGGATTGAAAGATAATTCATTGGTCTTTCTAATAAAATCTTTTATATTTGAAATTATTGAACATAAAAAAAATTTACACTTTACTTACAACTATCTGAAATGGCAGAAATGTACTGTGCACATACAATAAGGCAATGTGTATTTAACAAAGTGTGCAAAGTACTGACAGCTCCTGAATTCCGAAGCGTTATTATGTCTAACCTTATGAAATTTGTTAACATTTAAATGTGTTCAAAAGTAAAAAAAAGTAAACAAAAAGTTTTGTGGAAATTTTAAACACGTGCACATATGTACATATATACATACATACATGTCTAGAGCGTATAATATACAACCGCCTTGAAAGCGAAGTTGATGACGCAAACGGTTTATCTGAAACCCAGTTCGGGTTCAGAAAAGGAAGATCCACTGTCGACGCCGTAAACTTGGCTACGAAAATAGCACAAGAGGCGATTAGTGATACTCGATGGCTTGAGGGATCTAAAAAATACTGCATAATGGTGACTCTTGATGTTAAAAATGCCTTCAACACAGCCAACTGGGCTAAAACTCTAGATGCGCTGGACCGTATTGGAATATCCAGCTACTTACGAGAAACCATGCGTAGCTATTTTGAAGGACGCGTTTTGGAGTACGCAACATCAGCGGGCGCGAGAAACTTGAAAGCGGTATTCCCCAAGGTTCCGTACTCAGACCATTACTCTGGAACGTCATGTACGACGGGGTCCTGCGTATAAAACTGCCAAACGAGGCAAAAATAATCGGATTCGCAGATGACATCGCCTTGATTACTACGGGTAAACACCTGAGCGAAATTTGCGACACCACGAATAGAGCTATAGCATTAGTTCAGTCGTGGCTGGCGCAAAATGGACTTAAACTGGCGGAGCAGAAAACAGAGTAAGTGCTCATATCCAGCAGGAAAAAGGTGGAGTCAGTCACAATAAAAGTTGGCGACCACGATATATCACTGCCAGCAGTTAAGTACCTGGGAATAATGATAGATAGGAGGCTATCGTTCAAATCGCACCCCGAATACGTCAACAGCACTATCGCGGATAATGCTAAATGCACGCGGCCCAAAGCAACGACGACGCCAATTAATTTCAGGCACGGTAAAGAGCTAAATATTATACAGCGCTCCAGTCTGGCACTCGGCATGAAAGTGCGCATCGTACATGCGTGGCATAAAGGCAACATACCGCCTATGCGCGCTCCGCGTGTGCTGCGCTTTTAAAACGGTTTCCGACGAAGCAGCACTAGTAATCGTGGGGATGTATCCTATCGATATACTGGTGAACGATGCGGCAATCATTGCGGATAACAAAATGGAGCGATCCCTTGCAAGAGAGGCCAGCACACATACCTGGCAGAACAGATGGAGTAACGCAACAAAGGGTCGCTGGACATACCGCTGTATTCCAGATTTAAAAAGCTGGTTGACCAGAAAGCACGGCAAAGTAGACTTCTACTTAGCACAGTTCCTGACGGGACACGGGTGCTTTAAAGCATATCTCTACCGCTTCAAACACGAACCGGACCCGATGTGCGATTACTGTGGAGGAGACGCAACAGAAAGCGTCCACCACGAATTCTTCGAGTGCACGCGATTTGATGACATCTCACGGAAAATTCGCAACAAACAGGTTTATCCTGGTTTCAAAGGGCCACTTGAGGATAGTGCGCTAACACAACGCCCCTGACAAAAAAAAAAAACAAAATAAAAAAAAAAAACATACATATGTACATGTCTATAGGCATGTACATATATACATACAGTGGTTCACAGCTTATTTCAACCAGCATGCGTTTAACATTTTATTTGATTATAACTTTTAACATAGGCCTTAAATGGGAAAACTTTAAATGCAAATCGATAGACTAGTATGGTTACTATTCTAAATTAAGTGAATTTATTTTCATATGCTTGTTTTCGATAACTTTTTAATATATAACTTAAAAATAGTGCAAATTACAATGTCACAGCTTATTTCAACCAGACATAATTAATCGCAAAATCCATCGTTTTTCGTATCATTTGAAATTTATTTTCAATTTCCAGTAAGAATCGCGCAAAGATTAAACAGCTCAAAAGTTAATTTTGTCATTAAACTCGATTCCAAACGGGTTTTCGAAGATGGACCGACGCACCACTATTGAGCAGCGTGAGTTAGTTCTCAGCCACTTCAAAAATGGTCACTCGCGTCGGAAAATTGCGGAAATGGTTAACTTAAGTGACTCTATAGTGCAGTGCATTATATCACGTCTTGTACATGAAAATAGAGTCCATAATAAAGGCAGAAGCGCTATATTTTGCGTAAAATTCAACAAAGTCGTCTTCGATTTGCAAAAAATCATATTTATAAGGACTGCAGCTTCTGGTCCGACGGACCCAGCTGCAGAGTAAAAACTTGAAGGCAACAGTGAAACACGGAGGTGGACACGTCATGGTTTGGGCCTGTATGTCGGCAGCGGGCGATGACAACTTAACGTTTATTGAAGATACGGTGGACAAAACATTGTATCTTAACATTTTGAAAGCGAATCTGCTTCAAAGTACAAAAAATCTTGGCATTCGTTCACATTTTCTTTATTATCAAGAAAATGACCCGAAACATAAGTCGGGCATTTCTTAGTCGTGGCTTATATGGAACTGCCCCCACTTAATGACTCCGCCGGCTCAAAAACCTGATTTGAATGTGATCGAAAATTGATTGGCAATATAAGACCAAAATATTTGCAAACACAAAATTACGTGCAAAAACGATCTGAAAAACGCTGTAGTGTAGGATTTTCCCATTTTGTGTTTGCAAATATTTTGGTCTTATATTGCCAATCAATTTTCGATCACATTCAAATCAGGTTTTTGAGCCGGCGGAGTCATTAAGTGGGGGCAGTTCCATATAAGTCCCGAAACAACTCGGAAGTTAGTGCAAACGATGCCAAAAAGGTTGAAATCGGTCATAGACATGAAAGGAGGACATATAAACGAATGAACCAACCAAAACTTAATCGAACCTTATCTAATTTTTTATATTTTTTTAGCTGGTTGAAATAAGCTGTGACATTGTAATTTGCACTATTTTTAAGTACATATATTAAAAAGTTATCGAAAACAAGCATATGAAAATAAATTCACTTAATTTAGAATAGTAGACATACTAGTCTATCGATTTGCATTTAAAGTTTTCCCATGTAAGGCCTACGTTAAAAGTTATAATCAAATACAATTTTAAACGCATGCTGGTTAAAATAAGCTGTGAACCACTGTATATATGTTTATATGTATGTATATAAATATGTATTTAAGTAAATACATACAAAATATAGGGTATTTTTATTTAGACGTGTGGTTTTCAATGAGGCAATCAGCCTATCATCAATTCCGCCGTGATCTCGAATTCATACGAAATTTCAAAATTCGGGAGATTGCCGTCACGGATTCCGAGTGAAACGCAATTTTGGCATTTATTCGTGACAATAATCTACGAACGCTTTCCCTTATCGGGAGAAGTGAAAATAATAATTAAAATGAACAAAAAAATACAAGTGAACTAGAAACTAAGTTAATATTTTTTACTTCGATATATACATGCACAATGAATTGCTGTTTATTTGAATTAAATGTTTAGCATTTAACACAAGTATAAAGTGCCAATCTACATTCAACTATAATAAACATAAAACTTCAACAGCAACCACCTGGAAAAAAGTAAATAGCCAAAAATGTTTGCTAACTTGTTGAATTATTATAAAAAGTAGAACGATATTTTGTTTGCTATGTACAACGGAATCCATATCTAAACAAAATTGAACCCAGAGCAACGAGAAAAGAAACCAACCACATGCACACCTTCAATAATTTAGAGGAAACGGTAAAAAGCATTTCCGGGTTAGAAACGTCTATTTCGGGCTTCGCGCTTGTTCTTTAAAAAAACAGCTTCCACAATTTTTTTTTGTATTTAAATAACTATTGTAAACTTTGCCTGTGAAAAGAGTTGGTACCACTCATTCGAACTTAGCGTAACAGTTGGCAACGCAAACTAAGTACGATAGCATTTTTCCCGAATTCGTGACGGGAGATTTTGTCACGACGGGACTTCATTCGGAATCAGTGATTGGGCTGAATACTTTTTTCGGAGTTGGTCTTTTTGACAGCTGTTCCTTGATTTATACTCAGTTTGGTTCGCCATATCAAGACGTCTTGGAAGGGAATATTCGGCGCGTTATTGCTCACATACGGCCACAATTGCTGCAAAAACTGGTCGAAAATTGGAACTCTCGGCTGGAATTTATTCCAGCCAGCCGCGGCGGTCACTTGCCCGAAATCATTTTTAAAACATAATGGCAAACTCGTATATTTATAATAAAGGTAACTTGGCCATATCATTAAATTATATGCGTTTTATTTCTTCTTAAAAACCACATGTCTAAAAAAACACCCTTACATACAAAGCTTGAAAAACATTTTAGCAAATAATTTTAAATATAACGAATAAATAGCATCATGCGCAATTGGTAAAGGCAAAAACTACAACCAATTTCCTTTTAATGTAGAGTCCAAGAGAGGTGTGAGAGGAAGAAGTGGGTCGAAGCTTTCCAAATAAATTTTTCCGATTCGGAGAGAGTATGTGAAAAGCGACGAAGCCGATTTTTGTGCTGGAAAATTCACAATTTTTGCATAAGATTAAATGTTTAGAAATCTTTTATATCAGTGAATGTAAATGATGCTATAACAATAAATAATTTAAGTGAAAAAATGTAAGATACACATTAGAGTTAAGTATTTGAATAAAAAATTTTTTCCAAAGTAAAAGAAAATGCTTCAAATTATTACTTAAAAAAAATTTGACATTTTGTAATTACACGGACTAGGCTTGAATGTTTTTTGTTGACGTTTTAGCTCTTCATTTGCGCATTTTTTAATTCTAAACTTTATTGAGTCTTTTTCCTGCAATGAATGTTTATGGATTAAAGCGGTGTAAATAAGTTTTGAAAGTTGCCTTTTTGACATAATAAGCATCCCGTCATTATTTAGCACACATTGTTGAATACACATTGCAATAAGGAAATTCTCAAAAGTTGAAAAATTTCATAAAATTTATTTATTAAATTTGAAAAAAATAATGGACTGAAAGATAATTATATATCTTTCTTTTAATATGCATTTCTGTTTTAAATTATTGTACATTTTTCAGTAATCAATACTTTACTTACATCTATGTATGTATGTGAAAAGCTATACATATGTCCCTGTAAGTTGCAATAAGGCACTTCTCAAAAGTTGAATGTTTAAAAAAAAATGTTAATTTAATTCAAAGAAAATATAGTGGACTAGATACTTAGATAGATAAATGAGTGAGTACCGCACTGCGACCAATCGGTCTATTGTGCCGTCAGTGCCTTATAACATATCCCCTAGACCGAGAGCATCTATAAATTTCAAAATGGATCCCGGTGACAGGGAGTGTATAAGTTAAGGTAACAAAGGCAAATATGATTTTTAAAACACTGGTTAACGAACTAAGGTAACCATGTCGAATCTTCCGTCTTACCTAAGGGTTAAGATCATATTATTACTCAATTTTGTGCTCAAATTATAAAATGGTACTCGGTCTGTGTGCGTGGCGTTCCCTGATAAGCCAGCATCACAAAAGCACGACAAACGGCCTCTTAGTAACAGCCGGATATTCCCGCCAAAACAGGCGTCCTGCCAAAGCAACAACACACCTTTACATTACGACAATCGTGGCATCGCGCGAAACAATCAACGATTAGACGACAGCAACAGCTAAGTTTGGTCGCCTTAAACTACTCCACCTAACAACAACTTCTAAGTACGACAGAACACTTGTTTAAACAACAACAGCGTAAAAAATATCATGAGCTTAGGCTAATAGAAATGAAACTGGGTTGTATGAAGCATTAAGTAATCTACAATAAAGCGAATAACATCGCTATAAGTAAAAACTTGTGTGTTAAATTAATTGGCGCCCAACCCAAAGGACTTCTCAAGGACTTCAGCAACTGGATCATATAATCCAAGGAAATAAAGGAGGACCCCGCATCCTGACGAAACAATTATTATTATAAATTATTTTGGATATTTTTAAAACTTGTGTGTGTAAGTACTAATTCAAAATCATAAAAAAGTGAAAAATCTCTAAAGTGAAATCATATGTGCAGTGAAATACTCACTTATTAAAAAGCACATTTTTGTCTTAACTACATTTTGCTGTGTGAAATAAACTTTTGAAACGAGAACATTGCCTCCTTAAAAATTAATATTTCGACTAATTATATTGATTAAGTAAATTAATTGGTTATAGCTAAAAGAAAATCAGATATAAATAAATAAATAAAAAGAAATACCAGTTTATTAAATTAGCTTTTGAGTTCTGATACAACACCATTTATCTGTATTATTTTACGTGGTGGAAGGCTGTTTTAGGTAAGGATTGTGTCATTTCTTTAAATCTTATCTTTATTTTCCTATTCCGGGAATCGTTTGCTTCCTCAAAACGGCTGCTTTCTCCAATCGCAACAAATTCGCAAAATACATATTTATACTAAAACTGCAGTTTTTGCCAATTTATCCTATTTACAAATTAATAATTAAATATTTTTTAAGCGCAAAATCCATTTGCTTTAATACCTATATGAATATTAGTAGGGAGCAGGTGCTTGAAATAGTAAATGTGGCTACTGAGCGCACTAGACAAGCATTTGCTGAGCAGATAAGCCAAGTCACTTTGGCGTTAAATCGATTAGCTCCTCCCACTGTTCAGACTTATACGCCGGTATCTATTAACCCCCAGTTTGGATCTAATAAAAACCCTACCTGAATTCAATTATTTCCAATCTGATACTCCAATTGAACAAACTGAAGAAATAATTTTTTTAAACTCCGCTCCTGCCCTTTATATCTAAAACTTCTAAGAGCGGTCAGGAGCTGCGCATTCTAATTGATACAGGCACTTCTAAGAACTATATTAAAAATGTTCCCTTTCTTTAGGGTATCAAAAATATCGCCAAACCTTTCAAATTAAAATCAATCAATGGTCTAAATTTAATAAATAAAAAATGTCTTTTGAACGTTCTCGACCATACCTCAGCGTTTTACTTACTTCCTAATTTAAGTACGTTTGATGGTATCATTCGATACGACTTTCTCAAGGAAATCGAGGCAAATATTGATACTGAAAGAGGATATTTATTTTACCGTAATGGTCAAACCAAACTTAACATCTCTCATGCAACCAGATCAATTAAATACCGATTGAAGAAAATTCTGTTCCATCTCACATTAACTCACAGGGTCGCATATTGTCAGAATTTCCAGGTGTAAAATTTGTCCACACGGAATTTCTCGTAATCGATCTTATTAACAAAGATGACCAACTAGAAACAGTTGCTACAGAGCATAATCGGGCACACCGTTGCTTATCCGAAAATGTTCGTTAAATTTCTGGAGGTTATTATTTTCCAGGTTTGAAAAAAATGTTAAAAAACCTAATCGTAAATTGTAAGATTTGCTTTGAAAACAAATATCAACGTAAACCCCCTAATTCTGGATTTGGAAAAACACCCATACCAAAGCTTCCAGGCGAAATTCTCCATATGGACATTTTCATTGCCGGCAAGCAAAATTTTTTAACATGCGTGGACAAATTTTCGAAATTTGCTGTCGTTAAACGAATTGCGTCTAGATACACAACTGACATTAAGGATGCCCTTATGGAGATTTTATTAAAATTTAATAACACGAAAATCATTGTATCAGTTAACGAAGGAGCTTTTCATTCCAACTTAATAAAAACGTTGCTAAGAGACCACTTTTCAATTGAACAATTCTTCATACCTACTCTTCATAGCGAAAGTAATGGTCAAGTGGAAAGGTTACACTCAACCTTGCTTGAAATAGCGCGTTGCATTAAAAAACAGCAGCAACTATGTGAAATTATTGATCTTGTTTTATTAGCAACCTACAAGTATAATCACAGTGTTCACTCGGTCACAAAATCCAAACCCATCGATGTGTTTCATAATTATCCTCCAGAAAAATTAAATGTAATTTTGAAAAGGTTCGTAGAAGCTCAAGAAAAGACTCTGAAAATATTTAATTGCGGAAAAATACCCAAAACGTGTGAAGTTGGAGAAAATGTTTATTTGAGAAGAAACAAACGATTGGGAAACAAATTTGACAGGATTTTTATTGAAAAAGTTATTGAAGCAGACCTTGGCACCGCGGTTATGAGAAGGGGAAAAAAGATTCATAAGAGCAATTTGTGATAGTTTTTTTCGGAAAAAAAAAGCTAAAAACAGGCTCAAACAAGACAAATAATTTTTAATAAAAATGAATGACAAGTAACTTATGTTGTAACATTTTTCTTTGATTTTGAATTATTACATTTGATTTGAAATTAATTTGTAAACCTAGTTTTAAGATGCTACAATTGTTGGGAAAATTTCTCTTATTTAAGAGGACCAGCACACGTACTTTTGAGAAGCAAAACCAAGTGTTTGTCGAAACGTGGACGCCAAAGCAACAACACACCTTTACATTACGACAATCGTGGCATCGCGCGAAGCAATCAACGATTCGACGACAGCAACAGCTAAGTTTGGTCGCCTTAAACTACTTCACCTAACAACAACTTCTAAGTACGACAGAACACTTGTTTAAACAACAACAGCGTAAAAAATATCATGAGCTTAGGCTAATATAATTGAAGCTGGGTTGTATGAAGCATTAAGTAATCTGCAATAAAGCGAATAACATCGCTATAAGTAAAAACTTGTGTGTTAAGTTAATTTATATAGTCTTCCTTCGGCCACATCTGACCTAGCCATATTTCCCTTTGTCGCGCTATAGCATCGCACTCCAAGAGTAGGTGAGTGGGGGTCTCCCCTGCCTTGTCGCAGAAGTGACATAGGTCGCTCGACCAGATACCCAGTTTATGCAGATGACCCCTCAATCTGCAGTGGCCTGTGAGGATTCAGAGTTTTGCCTTTAGGAGGTCTATAAGTATTTTATACCTTTTGTTACTATACCCCCCAATAGTTCCTTTGCCTGCAGCAGGCCCCAGGTCTCTTCCCATTGCTGAGTTCTGAGTTGACTTGTTTCTTTTCTGAGTGCCTCCTTTATAGCGCTTGGTAAGAATTGGGTTTGAGACGGCCGCCAACCTGGTCAGGTCGTCCGCCACTTCATTTCCTTCAATGCCTGCGTGACCTGGAACCCATGAAAGACGTATGGTATTCATTTTTGTCAGTTCATTAAGCCTATTAATACACTCCAAGACCATTGAGGATTTTACCTCAAAGGATGAAAGGGCTTTGAGCGCTGCCTGGCTATCGCTAAAGATGAGTATTTTTAAATTTCGATGTGGTCGCGTCCACATGGCTTTTCCACAGGAGCTTAGAGTCCAGGATTAGCCCCAGATATTTCGCTTCGGTGGCAGTTGCAGCCAGGACCCCCTCCATCGCTATGTTCCTCATACCCTTCAACTTCCTTTTCCTGGTAAAAGAGACCATGACTGTCAGTACACAATCTTTTTGCTCTCTGAATAATGTTACAGAGGGTGCTAGGGAACTTCCCTCTTGCAGTTAGTGATCATTTCATTTACAGCGGATGCCATTTTCTGTGAAGATCTGCAAGAGTTCATCTACGACAAGGCTCCACAATAAGGGGGACAAGACCCCTTCTTGCGGACATCCCTTGACTACTCTGAGCTGTTCCACACTATTGCCAGTGTGTGTTTCAGCAATTCTGGTGTGCAGCAACTCAGCTATCGACACTTGAATGAGTTGCGTTATCGAAGGCACCCTCAATGCCGAGCGAAGAGCACCGTGTCCATCGATCAGCGTACCCTATAAGCATGCTGATCGAGATGCAAAGGCTTCCGCTTGAGAGCGTTGCGCATAATTTCATTTTCGACTATCTTCTCCATGTCCTTCAGCATTAAAGAAGTAAGGTTTATCGGCCTAAAGGATTTTGCAAGCGAGTAGTCCGTTCTACCAGTTTTTGGTATAAAGATAACCCGAGCTCTAAGCCATGCCTCAGGGTTTTTACTAATGCCGTCCACCCCCGCCTAGTACCGCCCAGCCGACTGTTCGCCAGTTAATAAGCTCCTTGGCTACTTTCCAGTCAGCCTGAGTTGGTCCGGGGAACAGGATCCCGTACACCGGTACATCACCAGGGAAGTAAGCCGACAACAGAGCGCGCGACCTCTCTCTCTCATTGCTTGAATGTGCAGTAATGTTTTCGCAGAAGCTTCTGTTCTTTGCTATATTTTGATAGACTAGCTGCGTTGAACAGCTTACGCACTTCTTTTCTAAGTCTAGTGAGTTCTCGAGACCACCACACTGGTTGGGATCTGCCCCGCGGCTTACTCTCGGGGCAGCTCGAGTTAAAGGCATCTATGATGACGCTATTTAGTCTGTTAACTCTATCGTCTAACTCCATTTAACCTCCCCTGTTGTGTCCAGATTCGAGATATCAAAGGGCTAGCCATTCCATTGCTGAGGGTAATGTCTAATACTTCTTGTCGAACCCTGGTGACAAAAATCGGAGTATTTCCGACATTGCTTATGCTAAGGTCAACGCTATTAATATATTCAAGGAGGCACTCACCCTTAGGGTGTCTGTACTACCCCACTCCAAGTTGTGAGCGTTCGCCTAGCAGCCCAGGACAAGAGGGAGCCTTTTCCTCCGATAATGCTACACTAGCTGCTTTACCTCGTGAGGCGGCACACTGGCACTGCCCTCGGAAAATAGGCGGACGCTATGACAATTTCGGTTTCCAAACTGGCTACCATCAGTCACCTGCACTGCCACCAGATCTTTTGTTAAAAATTCTGTAATGCAAAAGTGGTTAATACCTGCTCTTAGCACTACACATGCTCTTGGCCTCTCACAGGAGAAGTCCCATTTACCTTATTTCTATTTTGGTTCAGGCCCCTTACCCGGCCGGGTCAGGTCTTCCGAGCTTAGGGTAGCAGCCGAGTACTCGCGAGGCAGCACAGCCACTCGAACGCCTTGGAGGAGCCGTTTGCCCCCAGTGGTGTTATTTCCACGTTACCTCTTTTCGGCGAGGTTGTGGGAGCTGCGTTGCCACTTGCACGATTGGGTTCCCCGCCTCTCCATCTCTCGACGGGTGCGGGTCTCTGCTGCTGCTGCTGGAAGCCGCTTCTGTGCCTAGTGGCAGGGGCACGTTGATGACCTTGCGTGTTTGTAATGCCAGATCCCTGCGCTCTATGTGTCCTCTCTTCCTCCTCCACCTCCATTCGCACACCAGCCATGGCCCGATCCTCCTCCGAAAACTTCTCCTGTGACAAGTACCGGAGGTACTATTTCGACCCGGAACCACTTAACCCGGCTCTACGGTGGTCATCAAGTGCCCCCGGCTGACCTGGCCCGCCGATGTCTTCTCCGTGGCTGTTGCCACTCTGAGCTGCGTGAGGCGGCGGAGTCAGAGCGATGTCCGCTCGTGGAGCGTCTTCTGTCCTCCAACCTGGAACGAGATCTACTTGATCTGTCTTGTGACCGATCTACTACAGAAGGTTTGTCATGTATGGTTTTTAAGCACTTATACCTGTCTTCACCTTTCACCTGGACGGCCCCCTCACGGCGGGCACAACTGCTGGTGCTCGGTTCGTCGTCATCTCTGGCGTTCTCGACGAACAGCGCTGCTAGTCGGTCCAGGAAACTGTCCCTGCGTTTAGAGATTTTCGCACTGCTACTCTTCTCAAGCGCTGCATTTCCTGCCGAAACCAGTCAGTTACATCACCTACCATCGTCTTCGTTGCCGTCGACGTTTTCTTGCCGCCTGTTGTTGGTAGCTGCTGCGGTAGTTGTTGCCGCTGTTGTTGTTGATTTTGCTTTAGTGGTTGTTGTTCTTGTTTGTTGTTTTTGTTTTTGTTGATTCATCTTGCCCGACCTAGGCCAAGCTTTGCCAGTTGAGCTCCTGGCTGCAAACCAGCCACTGGGCACGGCGTCGCATAACACCCTGGCTTAGGAGGTGGTAGTTCTTGGTCATCGTCCTTAGAGCGGCCCCGACCATCCCCCCGGATCCTCACCCGCAGGCGCTGATATGATCGGATGGTCGGGACCTATCCGAGGTACGACTAAGGTGCCTACCCTAGCAGGGGTGAACTAAGAGATTATTGATTTATTTTTCTGGTGTTATGCATTTTCAGTTGCAATTATCACTTATTTTTCAAAATTCAATACTTTACTTACGACTATGTACATTGCTATATATGTACTAAGGCGATTTTCAAAAGTGGAATTTTTCATAATATAACTTAATGATATTAAAAAAATACATGTTGGACTGAGAGACTATTCTTACTAATGTTTGTTAATTTTTCTGTTGGTCTAGTAAATGTTACTTTTTTACAATTTTATTGAGCTCAAGGCCAGTTTATGGAAGATTTTTGTGAAAAAACAACAACAGTTTTTAATGCTAGAAGTTATAGTACTATTTCGGAAATCACCACACTGTTGTTGTTTTTTCACAAAAATTTTTCATAAACTGGCCTTGAGCTCAAAAAAAATGTAAAATATTCTTACTAATGATATGTATTTCCTTGTATTAAATATTTTTGAGCTTTAAGGCCGATCGGTTTATTTGGAAAATTATTAGGAAAAAACAACAATACTCAAAGCGGTAGAAGTTATAGTACTATTTCGGAAATCACCACATTTCCTCATCAGACTTCTTTCTTCTTGGCTTCTGCGGGAGTCGAACCCACAACAACATGCGCAATACTTAAGCCGGCAGCTAAACGCATTCAGCTAAGCTTACGCCTTCTTGAGCTGTTGTTATTTTTCCTGCTTTCCCTTTACAACTTACTCCCATCAATTTCCATTTAAAATTATTACACATTTTTGAAAAATCAGTACCAAACTTAGAACTACATATGTGATCTGCCGCATATGTATACAATACTTGCATAATAGCGCATGTCCAAAATATTTGTGCAAAATTTGATTGTTCTGCGACGATGCCTTCCGGGTGCGCAATGATAGTAAAAAGGGAAAATTTTTGGGAAGTTTTCGAAAAAGTTGGAATTATGGAATTTTTTTTCTACGAATTAATAGTGATACCCTTAGTCACTAAAACACTTTTAAATTGCTGTAGAACCTATAATAATAATTTGGCGCTTTCACTATATAGCGCAGTGTTTGGCCGAGCTTCTCCTACCATTTGTGGTGTGCGTCTCGTATATTGTGCCGCAAATGGACGGACCTACAGTTTTGTGCCAGCTCCGAATGGTAGATGTATTTTTTGAGAAGCTTTTTCATAACAGAAATCCCCGTGGAGGTTTGCCATTGCCTGTCGAGGGGTGACCGTTATTAGAAAAAAAAATTGTCTATGATTAACGGCCCAATTCCCAATGAACTCCCGTCGAGACAAAATCTCCCGTCACGAATTCAGGAAACATGCTATTAGCAATTCCGACGATTTCGTAGTTTGCGTTGCCAATTGGTACGCTAAGTTCGAATGAATATTACCAACTCTTTGCACGAAATTCAGCGGTTGTTTGTATGTGTGTATGTGGTTGCTTTCTTATCTCGTTTCTCTGGGTTCAATTTTGTTTAGATATTTGCTTTTATGCCCCAACCAAACCTCTAAAATAAAGAGAATAACAGAAACAAAATAGCATTTTTGGATAATCTTGCGCAATGTCTGCCTGCTCCTTTATCATATTCACCAATCTCATAATAACTCCGGTTAGTGGATGGTTTTGACCTGTTGAAAAATAAATTTAAATTTATGGCCTACATCCATTAATAAACACTTCTTACACTTTTTATTACTTTAGTGAAAAATATTCACTTAGTTTCTGGTTGGTTGGTTGGTTCAAGTGGATTGCCACCAGAGCTGTTAACTAATGATTAATAATCTTAATGATTAATAATCGAACTAAAATATTTTTGATGCCCTTTTAATTGATTAATTAAGATAAATTCCCAAAATTTGGAATTAATAATCGATTAGGATTAAATTTTTGTCAGGATTAATGAGGATTATTTAGGATTAATACATTTTAATAATTAATCCTAGGATTTATTTACTTAATTTTGATTTATCACGATTAAAACACATTTAATCTTAAAATTAATGAAATATTTTACATTCTGTGTTACTATGAACACCCGATTAGAATTTTATTATTTGCTGTTTGACAACTCTATGATAAATTGCTTATGTTTGATTATGAAGAATTATAGTACATAAATTATGTATCAGATATTAGAATTTACGTATGGAATAAGTTATCAATCGGTACTTATGTATTAGTTGCAAACGTATTTAAGGAGAAGAATTTGTGAAATAAATATAGAATAAGATATTTAACTTTATAATTAATCAAATTTTATTTTTTGAAAATATGTAGGTGTGTACATGTCATATGTAAATGGTTCAGTTCATTAATATAAATATATAAACATCTGAACAAAAAAAAACAATTCATAAATTTTAAGATATGTACATATGTATATACAAAAAATGTCAACAATTAATAAATACGTACACATAAAGCAAAACATTAATTCTGACAATAACCATTGGACTTTAACAAAACTAACTTTTTCGAAGGACAAATCTGATAAGGCATTCCGCCGAGGATTATTTACAATACCGGCGAAAGAGAATAGCCGTTCCACTGGGGCAGATGATGTAAGAGGTGTATTAAAATGTAAAGAAGCGTCCTTCAGTATCGGATATTTCTCCCAAATTCCTGGTTCCACATTAACATCATTAATGTAGGCATACAATTGATTGGAAATTGCCACATCAATGCCAACATTGTCCATCTGTTTGAAGCATGCCCCGAGCATTTCGGTATCAGCTTCTGAAAAGAGAATATTATGTTGTTGATTTATTTTGAACCGTATTATACAGATTATTAACATACCATCTACATCAAAATCAAAATAATCGTTATTGCTCATTGGATCATTACTTATAAGTTGAAGCTTAGAAGCAAGATCTGATGCTTCAGCAATGGAACAAATGCTCGAAATTACCCTCTGAAAAATAAGCTCCCTCGTCTGACCAGGTGTAAGTCTTTGTAATACACTGAACCACTTCATTTTCACCTGTGGATTCAATACAGCCGCTGTTATTGCAAAGCATGCATCAGGTTCGAAAGAGAAAATATTCTCGAAGCGTTTCTTCAGTGCTTGCTCCAATTTTCCCGCTATTGAGCTGAACTGAAACTCTTTCCTGCTGAGTTTGTGAAGTTGGTTGCTCAATGTCATCAGCACAGGTACAAGGAACCCGAATTGAACATTTTTCTTGCCTTGCAGAGTCAATATTTCGCACAACCTTTTCAAATTGTTTTTGTGGCGCAAAAGTGCATTGACGGCGTCAAAAAGGGAATTCCACCTCGTCACAACGGGCATGACCAAGTTCGATCCTAATACTTCAACAATGTGCTCAGAGGACTTTGGCCAGTTACACTTTTTCCAAATTGCGCTGCATTTTTCAAAAATCTTATAAGAAACAATTTTGTAAGGCTACCTTTAGTCCTTTGTATTTAGAAAATTTACTATTTTATGTTTTTTATAAACAGCATCATCCGCTTTTAATATTTTTGACAGATCAGTCGTTGCTAGCAAGTTCAATGTATGACTAGAACATCTGTGATGCTTTGGTAGAAGCGCTTCGTTCTGAAACACAGGCGCATCATCAACATCATCACTTTCTTCTTCCAAATCAAGGCCTGCCACACCATGATCCCTAAACGCTTTGACGAAGTTCGAGCCATTGTCAGTGACTGTTAGAACAATGTTCTTGCTATTGAGGCTATAGAATGCATTGATCTCCGAAATGAGATGCGCTATGTTGGCTGCGGAGTGAATTCCTTTGAACCTCCTACACGCTAATGCCACTGACTTTCTTTGGAAGTCGCTTGTTAGCCAGTGACATGTGTAGCCAAAGAAACTTTTGTGGTTCCCAGACCAAACATCTGCCGTTGTACAGAAATATTCTACAGAAGAAATATCTGTTTTTATTTTTGTACATTGGGTTTGGTAGTGATCTTCCAACTTTTTCATTGCTGTTTGCCTACACATTGGTATCAGACCAGTGCCTTCAAACAACGAGGCAATCTTGCAGTGATGAAGACTGATCAAAATTACCCAACTTCAAATTTTTATATTTTGTGAAGACTTAAACGTGTTTCAGTTTAATTTGGCGTCCACATGTCACGCATTTGGCTATAGTGGTATTCTTTCCACTCGCAGAAACCTACCAAAAATAAATATATTTATTTTCGGTTTGAAAGAGTTTTGAAATAAAAGAACATTTAAACATACTTTAACAACATCAGTGTAAAAGTCTGATTTAAAAATAACTTTAGTGGAAAAGTTGTTAGCCAATCGCCGCTCCTTTACATTAACGCTGCACTCGTCTGTGAGTTTCCTTTTTAATGCTGTTCTCTGTGGCCTATATGTGGGATCAGTAACGTCATCATCCGAGGAAAAGTCAATACCACTGAATATATTTTCTGTCATTGTCACTAAACAGAATAAATTTAAAAAAAATGCACTTTTCATACATAAATCTACTGTAAATAAATTTATAAAACTGATACTTACATACCAACTAATGCTATAGCAATTAGTCAAGGATAAGAAATAGAAAAATTGGAATGCAGCAATTCTGCAGGTATGCTTATAAGTTAAGCTCAGTAAATGCATACGATAGACTGTATTAGCGAAAGCGTACGTACAAACATACATACATATATACCTACCTATAATTGTAAGAACGCAACAAAGTTGGAGCATATGCAAGCGAACAATATCAGTATAGCGGTATGAATATGTATATACATATGTACATATGTATGTAAGTATGTGTATATAAGCATAAGTATTCAAGCAATTTATCATAGAGTTGTCAATCAGCAAATAATAAAATTCTAATCGGGTGTTCATAGTAACACAGAATGTAAAATATTTCATTAATTTTAAGATTAAATGTGTTTTAATCGTGATAAATCAAAATTAATTAAGTAAATAAATCCTAGGATTAATTCTCAAAATGTATTAATCCTAAATAATCCTCATTAATCCTGACAAAAATTTAATCCTAATCGATTAATAATCCAAAAAAATAAAATAATTATTAATTAATCGATTAAATTTAAAAATTATATTCAATTCAAAGATTGTTAATTTTAATCTAAGTTTAACAGCTCTGATTGCCACCCTGGTGGCAAACAATTAGCAAGTGTGCTATTTTGATTCCACATCTCGTGCAACCTACAGCCATTTGGCGGTTTTTATGAATCGCAGTATATCATACAAAGAGAGGCGGCTGCAATCTAAAAAACTCTGCAGGAATGGTTTCCCAAGGGTCTTTAACCTTATTCTAGCAAGGGCCGGGCACTCGCACATAAAATGCTCAACCGTCTCCTTTGAGCCTGGGTCTTCACAGCTTCGACAGAACCGGTTAAAGGGTATGCCTATCCTTTCAGCATGTACTCCTATAGGCCAGTGCCCTGTGCATACAGCTGTAAGTTTGTATATGTTTTCTTTGCTCATTCCTAAAAGAGCCTTTGTCTTAAGCGGATCATAAGACACCCAAGCCTGCCGGGTAATCCTGTACGATCCTGTATTACTCCACCTATGATTAGCTTTCCGGTGGTAGATATCGGCAATTCTGCCCTTTATTTCTCTAAGCGAGACGCCCAAATTCACCGCGTTGGACCTATCCAGTGCAGAACCACACCTCGCTAGTTCATCCGCAGTTTTGTTTCCATAAATGTCCCTATGCCCCGGGACCCATATTAGGGTAATTTCGTATTCGCTGGAGATTGAACCCATCTCTCTCCTACATTCATCTACGAGTTGAGAACCGACCGAGGTAGAAGAGAGTGCTTGAATGGCAGCTTGGCTGTCCGTGAAAATATTCACTCGCGTACCTGCTGTTGCATTCCTCTCAACATACCTAATCGCCTCCTTTATTGCAAACGTTTCAGCCTGGAATACGCTTGCATAGTCTGGTAGACGGTATGATATCTTCAGGTTATGCTGCTCAATGAAAATCCCCGCACCTACCCCGCACTGCATCTTTGATCCGTCCTTGTAGACTGCCAGACCATCCTGTAATCTGACTTCCGCGAGTCCAGTTTCTACGGCTAGGGAATTTAGTCTGGATTGTGCGGCTAACGTAAGATTTCGGCAGGATGTAATCAGTGGGCAGCGCCTTAATCTCAGCTGGTATTCTGCCAAGAATAGTGCTATGCCCCATCGGCCTTTCTTTCCAAAACCCCAATGCATGTAACCTGACGGCACTGCTAGCAGCTGATTTTTCAATAAATAGATCTATTGGTAATAAGTCGAGTAGTACGTTCAAGACATCCGTTGGGCAAGAACTCATTGCACCCGTTACACCAGAAGCTGCTGACCTTTGAATTCTTCCCAGTTTCTTGACGACATAGTCTTTGGTGAGAGCTGGCCACCATACCAGCGCCCCGTATGAGAGTATGGGTCGGACTATAGCTGTGTACATCCAGTGCACAATCTTTGGTTGTAGTCCCCATTTATTGCCTAACATTCTTTTTGTGGCGTAGAGAGCCACCGAGGCCTTCCTTACACGCTCCTCGATGTTCAGTCTCCAATTAAGCTTTGGGTCCAGAATGACTCCAAGGTATTTCACCTTATTTGACAGATCAAGTTCCGTCCCTCGGAGCTTAGGTTTAGTGAAGTAAGGTACTTTTGTTTTGTTTGTGAAGAGCAACAGGTCCGTTTCCTCAGGGTTCACCCTAAGCGAACAGTTTATGGCCCAGGAGTCCACCTCCTGTAAAGCCCTCTCCACAATTTCGCTGATGACCGGAAGAAATTTTCCCGATACCAGTATTGCAACATCATCTGCATAGGCTACTACTTTGATTCCCCAGGAATCTAACTTTGTCAGTAGTTGGTTTAAAACCATGAGCCACAGTAGTGGCGAGAGAACTCCTCCCTGGGGGGTGCCCTTCGCCGCATATACGGTTCTATCCTGGGAACCTAGATTTGCATAAATTGCTCTGCTCCTTTGCAGCGACACTATCCATGACCGGACGCATATCTATAAAGGAAGCCATAGTATATTGTTTGTAGTACAGTGAACTCTCAATTGTGCGCACCACCTCGTGCAGAGCTGTCTCCGTTGACTTCCCTTTCAGGTACGCATGTTGTGAGTGTGATAAAAAGGAGGTGTTATCTCTAATATATAGGTCTAGAAGTCTTTCAAAAGTCTTCAGTACAAAGGACATCAGGCTAATAGGCCTGAAATCCTTAGCGTTGTCGTGACCTCGTTTCCCTGCTTTAGGAATGAAAATTACCTTTATTCTTTTCCAGTTTAGGGGGACGTGGTTCAGTAATAGGCACCCTCTGAAAATTGACAACAGGACCGGGACGACCACCTCTGAGGCTTTCTGAAGCATAATTGGAAGTATTCCGTCCATTCCCGGCGATTTAAAGGGTGAAAAGCTAAAGATAGCAAATTTTAGTTTTTCTTTGTCCAGTAGCTCATCCAAGAGCTCGCTGGGGGAAGTTCGCGAAGGGTTCGGGTCCAAGACCGATTCTAATTCGCTTGCCCTGCACCCTGGAAAGTGAGTACTAAGCAGAATGTCCAAAGACTCTCCAGCCGTTTCTGTCCAAGACCCATCTGGTCTTTTTATATATGTTGGATGGGAGTGTCCCTTAGCAAGAATTCTACTCAGTCTGGCAGATTCCTTGGTACTTTCAATTGATTCACAGAATTCTCTCCAGGATGCCTCCTTGGCATCTCGGATAGCTTTCTTATACTTTTTTAAGATAAGTTTGTAACGGTCCCAGACTTTAGTATTGTAGCCATCATTGAAAACTCTTCTCACTTGCTTACGGAGCTCTGTGAGTTCCTCATTCCACCAAGGTGTACGAGCCTTCTTACCATATCTTAGCGGACAGGCTTTCGAAAAGGCCTTTCCAAAGGCTTTTTCTAAGCTGTCCGCTCTAGCGTCTAGCTCAAACCTTGTGGAAACACTTTCAACTGGTATTTTGTTCACCTTTTTGGTGATGATTTTTTGGAAAAAGCCCCAGTTTGTCTTCCGAGGGTTCCTAAAGGGAGAAGGCGTTTCTGCCTCAATGGTTAACTCAAAAAGTATACGACGGTGGTCCGAGAGGGTTTCATCGTCGCATACTTTCCACTTTGTGACCTTTAGGATACCCTCGGTTAGCAAAGTTAAATCTAAAACCTCTTCCCAACCTATAAAATCAGGAGTAATAGGGAAGATGAATGTGGGGGTACTACCTCTATTCCAAATTCTAAACTAAGAATTAATAATAAATTGAAAAAGCGACTCACCATTGTCTTTAGTTTCGGAGCTTCCCCCCAACGTGTGCCTTGCGTTAGCATCGCACCCGAGTAATATTTGATCGGCACCTGCCATCCTTTGTAAGGCAATCACCTCCTGTGGCGGGCACGACCTGTCGTGCGCCATGTATACCGATGGTATAAGTTAACACATATAAAGAACCGTCAGCAAAAATTATATCACTTTCGGTTCTCACGGTAGCTGACATACGACAGTAGCAGCAACAACAACAATAATAACTTTATTTGCTCTATTTGCGGCTCCCATAACACAGCAGTCGAAGTAGCAGACACAACATTCAAGCAGCTAAACGAACCCGATACCACCAACTTACGGCAGACGTTGATTCAGCACATAAAGTCACGCGGCTGTCCGCATGCAATAACTGTAGGGTCTATGGTTAGAGAAGTCAGGTATTCAGGTGTAGTCACCGCAACAATTAGTCGTAAAAACTCACTTGTCAAATTTGGCTGCCTTTGCTCCGGCAAAGGAAATAAACGTTTACTAAAATAAACCAACCGTGTTTATTAATTGGCGCCCAACGTGGGGCCACGTTAAATAAATCCTCATAGAGGACGTGCCGTGAACCGGAGCTATAGCAAACGTGGCCGTGGTTCGAATCCACAGGAAGGACAATTGTGTAAAATCATACAAATCCTTATAAAGGATCCGCGTTAAAACGCAGTTATTAAAGTTTAAGAACAGTAGTAAAGTGGAGGAAAATTAATGAAACTAAACTAAAAATAAGTAAAGTGGAGAAAAGTTCATGAAAATAAACTGAAAATAAGTAAAGTGGAGGAAAAACTCATCAAAATAAACTGAAAATAAGTTAAATTGAGAAAAATTTAATAAACTGAAAATAAGGTGGCAAAAACAGAACTTTGAAAAATTCTCAAGAGAAGTCGAAAGGACATGAAAATTACAAACGTGAAAAAATATAAAAATACAAACCCTTACAAAGCAAACGCAATTATTAATTAAAAAACTAATAATATAGTTGAGCAAAATTTATCGAAACTAAGCCAACAATCCGGAGACATCTTGTAGTTCCTGTATCACCGAACGAGGTTGCTGTAACATCAAGGGCGGTTCCAGTGCTGCTGATTTTATTGATTAAGTCTAAAATGGAAATAATTATAACTTTCATCTTGCTAGGCCTTTCGGTTGAGGCAAAAATACTTAATTACACTAGCTCCTACTATATCCCTATCACAACTGGTAGGGTAGCCATACATGAACAGTACGGATTACTACTGCATAAAACTAACCTGTCCAGTTATGAGGCAATAGTCGACGACACGAACGGACTTTTAGAGCAATTCCCACAAACGCACATAAATGACGCGGAACACATAACCCAGCTACTGGATGCGGTAAGACTGCATCACCGACAATCACGTAGTATTAATGTATTGGGGACGGCATTAAAATACATAGCTGGGACACCAGATTTCGATGACTTCCAAGAGATTAAGACCAAAACAGAAAGCTTGATAGAATCTCATGAACAACAAATTTCAATTAATTCTAAAATACAGACAAGAATAAATGAATTGACAAAAACTGTAAACGAACTATTGAAAACTGCGAAACAGGCTCAGATAGATACCGGCAATTTATTTTCTTTAGCTTCTGCTAGAAATAGGGCAATAATAATGGAGTTGGAGACCATTATAAAATCTGTCACTTTAGGCAAAATAAATGTTATCAACCCAATATTGTTGAGTGGCCTAGAAATTAATGACATTTTAACAGCTGAACACTCTGCCAATGTTAGCGTAACCGATATATTACAAATCTCTAAAATTAAAATATTTCAAGACATGCAATGTATTTATTTCATTATAAAATTCCCAAAAGTAGCTAATGTTTGTAACTAAGTAAAGTTATTGCCTGTGGTACACGACGAGAAGATACTTTCTTTGGAAACCAACGCTGTGGCTGCATGCAACGGAAAATATCTCCCAGTCTACAATTGTAAAGAAACCATTACGGCGAGTTTTTGTCAGCCTTTGAAGGAAAGCTCTTGCAGAATGCAGCTCCTAAACAAAAACTCCGCAAACTGCAAGTCAATATCAGCTGATCACATTGCTATCACCGAGAAAATTGATAACGGAATCGTGTTAATAAACAATCAACCCGCATCAATATACGATGGAAATTATACAGAATTAACTAAAGGCACCTTTTTGATAACCTTCGAAGGGGAGGTAACTATTAATACCACCACTTATAGCAATTGGAATAAAATAGCCCGTTCACGCCCAGAAGCTGCTCCCGCTCAGAATATAAATTTCACTGATCACATACCCCTACTATCACTTCCTTACCTGCAAAAGATCAACGTTAGGAACCTGAAGCACATATCACATTTGCAGGGACTGATCAGTACGCGGTCAACTCAATACACAAGCATTGCAATACTCCTTGGGATAGCAGTTATTGTTATTATTGCATTCATCTCTATAAAACACCGAAACAGCAAAATAAAGTTGAGCAAGATCATAAAAGAAGCCGAGGACGGCTTCACTTCAAGAGGGGAGTAGTTAACACATATAAAGAACCGTCAGCAAAAATTATATCACTTTCGGTTCTCACGGTAGCTGACATACGACAGTAGCAGCAACAACAACAATAATAACTTTATTTGCTCTATTTGCGGCTCCCATAACACAGCAGTCGAAGTAGCAGACACAACATTCAAGCAGCTAAACGAACCCGATACCACCAACTTACGGCAGACGTTGATTCAGCACATAAAGTCACGCGGCTGTCCGCATGCAATAACTGTAGGGTCTATGGTTAGAGAAGTCAGGTATTCAGGTGTAGTCACCGCAACAATTAGTCGTAAAAACTCACTTGTCAAATTTGGCTGCCTTTGCTCCGGCAAAGGAAATAAACGTTTACTAAAATAAACCAACCGTGTTTATTAATTTATATAGCAGCTGTTTGTGTTCATCAACTCCAAGTTGATGACAGCCACATCCGGAAAGCTGAAATTGGAACATAGAAAAGCTTTAATATGTTTTTTGACCAGTATACAAGCTCGGGGTTTACCTGATAGCCCGCTGTAGAAAAGGTTATAGTGGGCATCCCTTAGCCCTTTAACCTCAAGGTCCCTTATCCAAGGTTCCTGAATCAAAGCGACGTCGATGTCTCCCTGCCTAAGGAAGACCCTTAGGTTGTCTGAGGCGGCCTTAGAATGCCTAAGATTGGCGTGAACAAACCTCATCGACGTCTGCTGAACTCCTGTTGCCTGCTAACACCTTGTCAGCACTTCGAGTAGCGTCCTCGGTGGCGTCCCTCTTCAGGCTCATGTCACCCAACAACTGGTTGGCGTCCTCGACATTTGCCTCCGGGATATTTTCGTTCGATCGGAAGATCTTCAGTTTTGCTGTTCTCACTCCGAAGAACAGCTTGTTGTCGACCTTCCGTAGTGGCTCAATGCACTCGTCGTTGAGCCTCAAAAGGTACGACGAGCTCTGCGCACCCTCAAGGGGCTTTTCTGCACAAATGACTGCCCAGTCTGTCATTGGTATGTTAGGGTTTTGTCGCTGTAAGAGACGCATCAGCTTCTCGCTCTCCATGGCCATCTTCGGTAGCCAAATGCGGGCCCTGGGTCTCCTAGAGATCTCCGCGGCCGGAATGAGCTTGACCTTCAAACCCTTCCAGGCGTTGCCGAGCTCGGCTACGCACTTGCCGAGGAACTCCCTAGAGAACTCATCCCTGCATTTGAAAATCCGGCAACCCCGGAGAGACTCACTACAGTCGAATTCAGGAATAGGGTTGTCCGGATTCTCAAACAGGTACCCGCTCACCCGTTCAGAGAGTTTTGTTTCGATCTCGACCCACTTCTCCTGAACGGGCTTTCCGCTCCCTGTGACCTCGTCAACCAGCGCGACCTGGAGGTGATCCCTGGCCTCTTCACAGTACCGCCGTTTTATCGGTGGTTCTTGCAGCGGGGGGGAGTCTTTCGTGTCTGCCCTTTTCCCAGCTGGTTCCTTTGTGGAGTCGACCTTCGACCTCCCTCGTTTAACGGCTTCCGTTTTTTTCGGTGGTTTTGAGTCAAGATGCTTCTTGTACTCTTCCACCACCTCCTTACACTTACGGCCGTCTTCCTCATCCTTGGGGTAAACCGTACCAGCAGCTGCATTTTTGGCAATCTTGTCCTTGAGAGTCACCCCAGAGGACTTCGTTTTTCTATTGACTGATTTCGGAGTGCTCCCATGAGCACTCAACGCAGTCTTTGAAGTGGTTGGTAAATCAGGATTTCTAGGCTTAGCATTCACTGGTAGAGCCACAGATGATTCCTGACTGGAAGCCAGGAGTGCGTCCTCTTCTGCGCTTAGGAAGTCTTCCTTGACCTCCCTGTGTGTTTGTTTTGTTTGTATTTTTGTCCATTTGAGTCCCACGAGTAAGCACGGAAGTGGTAGTCCGCCCCAGCAGAGCCGGCATACCGGGGTAAGGACTTATACAACCGACCTTGCCTGGGCATCGGAGGGGAACCGTTCGCGGCCAGCCATATTTTATTACCCGCTGGTCACTCATCCGTCGGCACGGTTTCCTTACACGCCTTGGCTTGGGTAAGAGGTGTTAAGGACTCCCCAATCCTTACCTCAAGACCACGATCAAAAACCATTTACTCGTTACAGAGCTATTAAGGAGCATAAGCAACACGGCACTGATCTCTGATCTTAGCTGGACACCATCCTGACAACGCACAGGATAATCTCTGTAGTGACCATTTCCAGTCGGCACCCTCGCGGAGGGTTCAGTCAGAGGATTTTTGCCAACCACTTAGTTTCTAGTTCACTTGCTTTTTGATCATTTTAATTATTGTTTTAACTTCTCCCGATAAGGGGAAGCGTTCCTAGATTATTCTCACAAATAAATGTTAAAATTGCGTTTCACTCGAAATCCGTGATGGCAATCACCCGAATTTCAAAATATCATAAGAATGTCGTGATCACGTCGGAATAGCATGATAGCGAGGGAATTCATGATAGGCCGCCTGTAAGATTTTGCTTGCCCTGACTGAGGTTCGAACCTCGGACTCTGCAGCATATCGAATTATAGCACGCACCGCTATACGTCTAAAAAAGCATTTTATAGGCAAAACCCTGGCTACGACACTAAAAGATGGACTCGTCCCAGTGAAGGTTTTTAATGAGTTTAAATCCTCTATTAAACTGAGTAAAGGAACCAGTTGACGCCATCTTCAATTGCGAAGAAAGACCTAGAAGCGACTCCTTAAGCGAAAACGAGATTGCGGAAGATTTCAGTGCATGGACGGAAAGATAAGAGGAAAGGTACAAGCAAAAGGCAAAAAACTCATCCGTAGATATTCCAGCGTATTCGACAAAGATGGTAACAAACCTGGCAACAAGAGTCAAGCTCCACGGAGTATTCCACTAGCAAAGCGTGAAGCTATACATAGATGAAATTAAAAAAAAAAATGGGCGAAAGTTGTGTGATTGAACCATCAGCGAGTCCATTCAGTTCACCGGTAGTACTTGTGAAGAAGGACGGTCACATGCGGTTCTGAGTGGATTACTGGAAATTAAATGATGTAGCAAAGAAATACAGCTATCCTTTGCCCAGAATCGATGATACTCTGGACTAAATTCCTGCAACGAATCACAAATATTGAGTTTCAAACTACACCATTGAAACCAATTCAATAAAATGGCGTTGAGGCGCCAGCTGGTTTTTTTTTTTGATTCTTTTCAGCGATTCTTTTTGATTATTTTTGATTACTTTCAATCCAAAATACCAAACAACTTTTCTCTTTAAATTTGAAGACATTTTTTTATATGTATGTATATATGTATATATATTATATTATTATAAATATTATATTATAAATGATGATATTTTTGCTATTATTAATAGCAATTCAGCCATTCAATATAATCAGCCCATCGCGAAAGTTCCCAGTTCTGATCATCAGAATAAGCTTCAATGAGCGTAGCTTATATTTACACCTGTGTGAACAGTCCAAGGCGCCAGTCAATGTCGGACTTATCATTTGAGAAATTTGTGTTATTGAAAGCAAATTCTAAATGGAGTTAGTTTATATTTTTGTTGTTATTTTGTTATAAATGAATTTTGTTAATTTTTTGGTGTTACATTTAGTTATTATGTCTTGAATAACTTTATTTGTTATACAAAATTGAATAAAAAAATTTGTTAAAAATTAAAAAAGCAAAAAGAGAAAAGTTGTTTGGGGTTTTGGATTGAAAAGAATCAAAAAGAATCAAAAGTATTCAAAAAAATCGCTGAATAGAATCAATTATTTATTTTGATTATTTTTGATTCTTTTCAGTAATCTAGAGTAATCCTGATTATTTTTTGATTATTTGTAAGCTTAATCATTACGATTAGTAATCAAAACTTAACAGGTTTGAATGCATGGCAGAGAAGAAGATAAAACAGTCAAAAATTGGCCTAGGCAAAAAAATTTGCACGAGCTGTGTAGTTTTCTTAGACTGACCACTTGTTACCGTCGCTTTGTTGCTAACTTCGCTAGCGTTGCAATAGCCTTCATTAACTTACAAGGAAAAACAAAGCCTTCGAGTGGAACAGAGAACAGGAGGAAGCTTTCGAAGCTCTGAAGTGACGGTTGTGGAATGCAACTATGCTATCGTACCCGGTTCCAGGGTCAACGTTTATTTTGGCTACAGATGTCAGCTTCAGCCTGCACCCATACCGGCAAAGGTCTCATGACCTGGCCCAACTGGGGATGGTGGGCAAGCAGCCGAACAAAGAGTTAAGCAAGGAATGGTTGCGATGGCAACTACGGGTGATTCCTTGCATGGTTCGTCGGGCGGGCGGTCCACACACGTTGCCTCAGAGTGCAAGGGAGGCGGTAGAAAGAGCGAAAGCTCTACTACCCAACTACCGAAGCACAGAACGGGTAGCAGCTAAAGACAGAGCACCCCTAACCAAAAGACCTCTGTCTCTCTGTCAGTTGAGGAGCAACGGTTCCGACCTGGTGTGGCCAGACCTAGTTTTGCGGATGTTGCCAGAGACAGGATCCTTATCGGGGTTCTGGACCGCGGCAACGAGCACGGGTCAATCCCAAGGAACCAGTGGAGGTGGGTGAAGGCGGCTCTGGCAAACGTCATCATCCGATGCGGAGGAGGAGATACTCTTTAGCGAAGGGGAAGACAGCGCTTACGTCACTGTCGTTGCGGTGGAGGAGATGACGAGAATCTCAAATGATGAGGGTTCTGTAGATCAATCTCAATCGGTCTAGGGCAGCATCCGCTGCTCTCCTGAGTCGCCTACTTGGTGACATCGCACTTATCCAGGAGCCCTGGGTTAATAATTTGGGGGTCTGTGGTCTAGGTGCGCTGCTTGTTGAGCGTGGTAAAGGTAAAATAACAACCTGTTGACATGACGACAACACTGCTGGAGATCGGAGGCAAGTCCTTGTTACTGTCCTCCACATACATGGCGTACGAGGCTGAGGATCCCCCTCAAAATATACTCCGCAAGCTAGCGAACGACCACGCAGAGGGTTTAGTTCTCATCGTATGCGACACTAACGCCCATCATATACAGTGGGGTAGCACCGAAGTTAACAATCGAGGTGAGTCTTTTTTTAATTACCTCTTATCTACTAACTAAGTTATATGCAATAGGGGTACAGAGCCCATTTTTATTGTTCAAAATCGACAGGAGGTCATAGACCTCACTTTGTGTAGTGAAAACCTATGTGATATGGTAACCAATTGGAAGATTCTTGATGAACACTCCTATTCAGACCATAAATACATTGAGATAACTCTAGATCTGTGCACCAGTCCTCCGAAGGTTCGTAAGAACCTGAGAAACACGGACTGGCTTCTCTATAGAGAAATTCCTGAAAGCAACCTACCACATCCAGTACTGGTAGAGCCCAAACCCATCGGTAAACTGGAAGACATGGTGGACTTTTTTACTGCGAGTTGCTCGCGGGCCCTGGCCAGAGCCTGCCCTGACTCCAAAACGTGGGGAATGCGTAGGCCACATTGGTGGTCCCGCGACTTAGACTCGCTGCGTAAAGATTGCCGCAGGTGGTTTAATAGGGCAAAAAGGCTAAGTCAGGAGTTAGAAAGGCAGACCTACAAGCAGCTTCTGCGGGCCTATAAAAAGCCCTACGTGAAGCGAAAAGGTCCTCATGGATAAATTTTTGTACTGGCATTGAAGGCGTCAACGAAGCTGCCAGACTAAGAAGAATTCTGTCGGGCACAGCAAACCCGATTGGATCCTTACAGAGACAGGATGGCTCATGGACGGCTTCAGGAAAAGAAACGGTCCAGCTGCTTCTCGACACGCACTTTCCTGGAAACTCACAATCAAGGGACGTAGAGTGTCTCCCTTCCTGTGCAATTGTATATCTTCCTATCACAAGAGAAAATATTATTTCGGCGATAAAAAGCTTTAAACCTTACAAAACAGCTGGGCCAGATGGCATTATACCTGCGCAGCTGGCTGCAACAATCGACACTTCTGCAAATTTGATACTAAGCATGCTTAGAGCCTGCTTTAAACTAAATAACGTACCAACGGCATGGAGATCTGTTTACGTGGTCTTCAATCAGAGGCCGGAAAAGTATCACATACGACCCCGAAGGATCTCAGACCAATAAGCCTGTCATCCTTTGTTCTCAAAACTCTAGAGAGACTGATTAGTAACCACCTCTCTTTCACAATCGACAAAGGACTTTTGTCAAATAACCAAGATGCTTACCTAAAGGGAAGGGCATCAGACACTGCGCTGCATTCCCTAGTCAGGTATACTGAGAGATCTTTCAGTTACGAAGAATTTTGTCTTGTAGCTTTTCTTGACATTGAAGGAGCCATAGCATACATGAGCAAGTTCCCGCAGACCTTGTGTGACTTGATGCAAGGAACACTCCGCGCTGTAGAAAACTGGTCCACGCGACGTGGTCTTAGCGTCAACTCGGAAAAAGTGGAGTTGGTACTCTTCACTAGAAAATATAAGATACCGGAGTTAATTCCGCCGGAATTAAATGGTATTCGTTTAAACCTAAAGAAGGAAGCCAAATTCCTTGGCGTTACTCTAGCCATGAAACTAAGCTGGATAAATAATATTGTCCAGCGAACTCATTAGGCTTGTGTGGCCCTAACTCTAGCAAAAGAGCCATTGGAAAGAAATGGTTTAAATCCAAGTGTATGCCGCTGGATCTATATAGTGGTGGATAGACCGATTCTTCATCATCGTATGGTGGCCTGCCTTGAGCAAAACTGCAAACCTCGGCTTACTTGGTAAAGTGCAGAGAGCCAGTATGATCTGCATTAGCGGAGCGTTGCGAACAACACCAAACGACGCCTTGAATGTCTTTCTGGATCTTATACCCCTCGACTTAGTGGATCAACAGGTGGCTCTTGCCGCGCTTCGACTAAGAGAGACATATCAATTGAGTCTAGCCTATGTGGGCACTCAAGCATACTGAGTAAGTATAGCTTTCTTCCGGACTGCACCGATCACCGCGTCGATACTATGGTCCCAGACGTGAACTTCGCGATGTTGATTTCAGGTAGGGAGGAGTGGTCTAAAAATTTCTGTACTCCACCTGGAAGTCTTACGGTTTTAACAGATGGTTCGAAGCTGAATGGTAGAGTGGGAGGAGGGGTCTTCTCGCGGGACCTATCTCTGAGCTGTTCTTTTCCGCTGCCGGACCACTGAAGCGTTTTTCAGGCTGAAGTTTTAGCCATTAGGGAGGATATGGACAGGTTGCAAACCGTTTTAAAAGACAAAAACGTCTATATATTAAGTGATAGCCAAGCGGCAATAAGAGCTGTGAGCTCAGCTGCGATAGATTCAAAGATTGTACCTGATTGCCGCCGAACTCTTCAGGAGATGGCTAAGCAGGACAGACTTAACATCATTTGGGTTCCAGGCCACAGGAACATCGAGGGTAACTTGCGAGGGAAGGGACAACCCAGCAGATTCTTCCTGGAGAAGAACGCATTGGTATGCCCTTTGGTACTTGCAGGCTGCTCTTAAAAGAATATGCTTATGCTCGTGCAAATGACAGCTGGGCACAAACTACGACTTGTAGGATTAATAGGTAGACTTGGCTCAGATGGGATCGTAAACGATAGCGCAGTCTGTACACCTAAAAACGAGATGATATATCTCAACTTATTGGAGCCCTTACAGGGCACTGCATCATAGGCAACCACGCGGAGTACCCTTTCACAGGTGTTGTAGGAGCTGCAAAAATTATGAAGAGGAGGAAACTGTTCTTAATCTTCTATGCAATTGTCCAGCGTTAGCAAGAAGCAGGCTACGTTTTTTAGGGGTACCACTTTTTAGAGACCTCGGAGAATTATGTGTTATAGACCCAAGATGCTTGACGAGATTCGTCAAGAGCACTAAATGGTTCAGCGAAGGGGAATGAACGCTAAGCTAGTGGTATCACAACGGGCCTCCAATTTTGGGTCGCTGAAGCATCAATGACAGCCACATATACCTACCTACATAACGGCAATTAAATATATGGAACACAAGAGGGCAGTTTTTTGACTGGAATGCAAGGTGGGTATACTAAATGATCCTGTTATCTTTGCGTGTGGGATAGTAGGAATGATGCTGCTCACTACCACCAAAACATTGGCCGGTACGTTCCGATTACGAAGTAGGAAAATGCAATATTAAATGGGAAGCAATTGTCGATCCTCAATTGGGACTTATTAAACAATTTGTAAAGGTTTTTAATCATGAGTCCTAGGCGATAAAAAAAGCTGGAGCCTTTGCAGGCCCGCAAATAAAAAAAAAATTATGACAATTTTTTTACTGGCAATTTCCTCCATACAAAGCAAATCGGCGATTAATGTTTATATGGAAGAAAATGCGAAGTAGCGTCAGTATAAAAATTGTCAAAAATCAGTGATAACTTGTAGACACTTGAAACTTACACTTTCTTAGACTAAAATTAAATGAGCCAAGCAACTGCATACTCAAAAAAATTCTAAACACTTTTTTTTAAAAAGTTCGAAATTTTAATAAAACTTTGTTAAATCATTGTACACTTTGTAAATAAATAAAAAAAATTATATTTTGGGGGTTTCTTAGAGAATGAACCATATTTTACCTGAAAAATAATTTTAAGTAATTAGAAGAAAAATAGAGCGCCCAAATCTGCCAATATGTGTTTGTGCTATAATTTGTGAACAGAGTGTAGAAAAAGCTAGAAATTAGTAAAATCTTTTAGTTATATATTGTATTTTCAGTTTTCGTACATTAATTGGTACAATATTTAACAAAAAGATAAGACGATGGGAACAAATCTATTTAAAAAATAAACATATCGAAAAGAAAATTCATACTAAAAACAAAAATTATAAATAATTTATCAATTTATTTATATATTATTATTTCCAATATCATTCATCAGATAAGGGTAGAGACAGGGTACTTTTGGAAGTATCAGGGTAAAGCCGACGACAATCCGCTACCACCTGAAGCAGGAATTGTTTTTGCTCCTCATCTTTTGTAAGAATACTATTGAAGTCTTGAATTAACTTAACCCCTCTCTCTGCCGTGTCGTTTCAAAAAGTCTTTATTTTCGGACCATTTCTTGGGGTCCTCTGTCAAAAAATCAGTTTTGACTTTGAAATATTCGAAAAAGGCCAGGCTTTGATCCGAAACAAAGTTCTGAAGCGAAATATTTTTAAATAGGTTTACAGCTTCATTTTCAGAAACTTGCACCCTCATTATCCTTGAAGACCGTTCTTCTTCTGTTAAATTCCTGTACGAGAAAATCTTTTTTGCCATTTTTCTTTTTATTTCATTTGAAACATTTTTGTCAAATAAGCTAAGGCAAATCAGTTCCGGGTTCAGATACCACAGGTGAAGTAAATATTTTCCCAATACCTTTTCTGATACACCTTGATCAATACGTCTGTACTTAATTACATTCTGAACAAATTGTAAATCATTACTACGTGCACTTATTGCGTTTGAAGCTTGACATCTTCACATACAAATTAACAATAAATAAACAAATAGCTTTTAGTGAACTGAACTCCTCTTCGGACATAGAAAACTGTTCTCTAAAAATTAACATTTTCAGAGAGTAAATGGCTTTTGCCATCCAACGGGCGTGATGATAAGCAGCAGGAGTGTTAAACGAAACATCGTGAGAAGGGACTTTTCCTAAAAATATTAAACATAACTTAATAAGTTCTAAGTAATCATCCCTCGGCTGTTTTTCAGTTAACTGAAAGAGAAGAAATTCCGAAACCTCTTTTTCGAACTCTTTCACTGACTTCTTTACCGAATCATCCTGTACCCCTTCAATGTATTTAGACTGATCTATGTTAGGCCAATGTATTTGAAATCTTCTAAAAATGTCAGGTTGGGGAGCAGTCGTTGATGCCATTTTGTACTCAAATACTGACCGTAAAACGACTTCTAAAATGTGATGGCGGCAGGCTAAGTACAACAAACTTTTACCTAGCAGTTTTTCTAACAAGGTGCATGCGCCTTTCATTCGTCCTGTGTTGGAAGCCGTCGTATCAAAACACATACCAACCATTTTATCGCCAATATCCCATTCTTCTAGACTACCGCTAACAGCTTCTGCCTGACTGGCGCCTGTGGAATTTTCTAATTCCGGGACCCCCAGTAGTTGTTCATAGTCTCCTTTGCTTACCAAGATTGCCAACCGTTCAGCACATTCTTTCTGAAGAAGGTTTGGTAAAAGTTTTCCATCCCAATGAACAACAATACCCTCTAAGTCTAAGTTTTTAAACCTCGCCTTGATTTTCTGGGCCCGTTGACTTCGAAAGGATATTCTGCGTTTTCTTAAAGCACTTCTACTAAGTGCAAAATCCCAGACTTTCAGCTGTTGCGAAAATTATTCGCACAGCATTTCTATCAGAAATTTTGCACCTATCTAGCAAAATTGATAATTTTTCCGTCATTACTTCTTTATAACCACGACTGTATTTCCTTTTTTTACTCGCTGTCTCCGCTTTGCTGGCTTTTTCATCATCGGTAAATACTTCGTCCGAGGTGATTTCTTCCACTTCTGATTCAGAAGACAATGAGATGTCTCGTACATTTTCTGTTGCAATGAAAAAAGGAAAGAAAATGTATGGATTTTGGGAGAAAAATACTGTTGATGTTGGTAACAAATAGGAACGAATAAAGGCTATAGCTTCTAAGAGCCTGCATTTTATTACCTATTTAAGTATGGGTTTGAGTATCTAATTTTTAAGTAAAATTGGGCAACTATACTATAAACTTACCAGCGCTTACTGGTGAAATCTGTCGCCATCGCCACTCTTCTGCTTTTGCTTTTCTTGCTTCTCTTCTTTGTTCAGCTAGAGCTGTATTCACATCGATACCTTCCATATGGCCTGGACGTCCTTTCATTCTCTGATATGTCAAAAATTTAATATCTTCCTGATTAGACATTTTTGAAATGGCATCTTCCACTGCTACATCAAAAAGATCGGACAGTTTGGATGTGAATGCAAGATTTTTTTCCTCTTGACGTTTTGTCTTCAATCTTGAACACTTCTGAAGTGCCCTCCATTCGTTATATAATTTTTCGACTTTGCGAACAGCATTTTTTTATAATTGATAAGGTATTCTAGCTTTCTCCCAGAACACAAGAACTTCCGTCAGAGTGAGTTTTGCAGCATCACTAAAAGGTAATCCAACTTCACGAATGTTGTAAAACAATGACTTTAACACTTGATGATTAGATGGCAGTTTACTCCCGATTATTTGATGAGATGAATACCCAATTAAATAAATTAGGGTTTTAGATCGAACACGAACATTAGATGAGGTAGTAGCCATTTGAATTTAATTATATAACTATGTATGTATGTATGTAATATCTTGCAGTTTCTTATATCGAACTGTTCACTTAGCACAACAAACTTTAAAATAACATTTCTCTTAAAGCGTCAAAATCAAATAGGGGATTCCCCACTTTTTACTTACTACCAGAATACATAGCGGTAAATATGAGCAACAAGTCAGCCATGAGATGCCAGAAATATACAATACCAAATAATACTAGAGATGCCAGCTTATTGGAGAAAAAATATGTTTAGTGAGGTTGAAATGTGGAAAAGTAGTAAAGTAAAGGTTAATAAAAGTTATTCTGATCTTTTGTTGTTGTCGCTTTATTTTAGTAAAAGTATAGGATATACTAAAGTAAAGTTGCATAGAATGAAAAGTAAAGAAATTTGACGGTCCAATCATTTTCATGAAAGGTATAAAAATACTTAAGCGAGCCTTAAATCCGAAAAATATTATGTATGAGTGTCACCAAAAAGGCACATAACACGAACTTGGTCCATTAAACGTTAAATATCTTCCAAACCATGCATTTCTAAAGAAAATGTATTATAATAGACTTTAATTTCAACAAAATTACCTTTCATTTGATAATAAATTTATTGTAATAGGTGGAATCAGTCGTAAGTTAAACTCGAAAAATAACGCTTTTCCGCGAAAAATGGCCATTTTATCAAACTTCAAGGCTCTTTCGGCACGGGAAGGCAAAGTTCGATTAAGCTGAAACTTTTACAATTGTATTTTTACACTAAATGGCACATTCCTAGAAGTGAGCACACACAAATTTCAGAAAAAAAAATTCACCTCTATTCACTAAAACCACCCTAATAGTGATATTTTCCCGAAGTTACTTAGCAATGAGGAGGAAAAAGCCTGGAACAATTTTAAGGAAGTAGTGCATGGTTTCCTTGGAAACCATAGGGCTGACAATTATGACAGCTGATCACTGACATGATTACGAATTTTTCCATCATCAAATGTAGAATGTCTCTAAAGAAGCACGTGTTATATTTTCATTTAGATAAATTTAAAGATAATATGGGAGCTTATTCGGAAGAGCAAGGATAACGCTTCCATCAAGATATAATGGAATTTGAGAGACGTTACCAAGGCCAGTATACTGAAAGCCATATCTACCTACATACATACCTACCTATCCATAATGGACAATATGAGTTTAATTTCGTACCGTTTGAAATTTCGAACTTACCAGCAGTTTTTTGCAGGATTAGTGTAAACACCATCCACCATCCCAATCTGCTCCTATTGTTGCAAAAACTGTAGCACCATTGGATGAGACTGACTGCTCTGCAAAGAAGCTGGTTGTGGTTCCTTTGAGAAAATCGATTTTTGTTTCTAGATTTGCTAGGGACACTTCTTCTGATGATATAGAGTTTTACATTTCATCAAAAATTAAGACTTGTAACTTAGCAATCCGAAAATTTAACTTTAAATACGAACGTAACGTATCATCTTTTAAAATTGATGTGGCACCTGAAGTTGTTGATACTTTGCTTAACAATTCTTTTTGGCCAACCGGGGCATTTGTTCGCGAATTTGAATACAAGCCACATAAAAATAAAAATAAAATAAATAACTTAGCTTCAATTCCTAATCGTGACACTGAGCCAAAAAACTAATTTTAAATTCTGCTTTAAGTATTTTCCACCAAAACGTTATAGGTTTAAATACTAAATTGAACGATTTATATTTAAAGGGCTTAGACTGTAACTATAACGTAATTTGCTTTACTGAAACCTGGCTTAAACAACGTATTTTTAATTCAGAGATCCTTCCTAATCAATATCAAATTTATAGAAATGACCGTAAGGACAGAATCGGTGGGCGTTTCTTTTTGCAGTTCATTCTTCAATACCATCCGAAGATGTTAATATCCCCCTCATCGAGTTCAACCGAATTTAAAGCAGAACGAGTTATGGTAGGAAATGGTTTCTTTTATTTAGCTGCTTGCTACATCCATCCTAACTCTGACTTATCGGTTTATTCTCAACATATTGCGTTACTTAGATCTTTAAGTTCAATGATTACTGCACATGACTCGATGATTGTACTTGGTGACTTCAATATGCCAGGCATATCATGGAATCTTATAGACGACTTTATCGTTCCAATATCTTCAAAGGATAGATACAATGTGTTTTTAGAAGATATGGCTGAGCTCTGTCTAAATCAGTTAAATTTAACTCCAAACAATTTTGGCACCATTCTGGATCTTGTTTTTGTTGATGACGTATCTAAGTCATCTATGAAGATGTGCGAACCCTTGGTTAATCCAGAGGACTCTTATCACCCTGCGATTGAGGTAAATTACGAAGTTGGAAATAATGTTGATAAATCAAGTCGCTCAAACGCTCGTTTTATTTTCGCGAAAGCCAATTTCAAAAAATTAGATCGGGAATTATCAAAATTATCATGGCCGACGTATAAGGATGATGTTGAACGTTGCGTCCAGCATTTTAATAACACTATATTTAGCTTATTTCAAAAGTGTGTACCAAAACGGGTTTGCGTACCAAAGAGCAATCACAACCTTGGTTTACTAAATAACTAAAAAAATTTAAAAATAAGAAGTCGCGAAGGTTTAAATTGTACAAAAAAACTGGTTTGCACACTAACTATATTAAATACTCAGTTATCCGACACGCTAATTTTGAATTAAATAAAAAATGCTAGAGATCTAATTTGTGCGAAGTTAAAAGGAATCTAATAAAAAACCCTGAATCATTTAATGACTTCGTTACCTCTAGGCGCAGAGTGACTAGTTTTCCGTCTGCTAAGAAATATCAAAATACCGTTTATTGTGACTCCCAATCAATTTCCAACATGTTTGCCCAATTCTTCAGGTCAAATTACTCCATTAACTCGCCTCTGAGCAAACCTTATCCATATAAACTCTGTTCCCTCACCTCTGCTATTATTCCGCAGATATCTTCCGAGGAAGTATTTTATTATTTGAGTAACTTAAAAGAATCGTGTTTCCTCATAAACTGTGCTAAACATATTTATGAGCCCTTAACTAATTTATTTAATCTTTCTCTTAAGCTTAGGATTTTCCGTTCAGCTTGGAAAGAATCATTCATTATACCCCTTAATAAGACCGGGAGTAGGTCCTCTATAGAATATTACCGCGGTATAGCTAACACAGTACAACATTTTTCAGTTCATTGATTGCCAACTCAATTCTGAGAACTGTATGTGAAATTAGACCCAAAAAGAATAATTTCTGCATCATTCGTTACCTGCCAAAATATTTTTAATATCGATTTGAAGTTAGTACTATCGTATAGGGGAATTTATCACGTTTTAGGCCCTTTTTAATTTTTGAAATTCATACCTTTACTCAATTGCGAATAAAAGCGAAACGCGTGCATCGATTTTCAGGATCTTTGCGAAAAAGTAACTAGACTTGAAACTTATTTCCGTTTTGTATTTTTTATGAATTAAAAAAAAAAATGTTTTTTCGCCATGCGCTTATTTTTAACTTGGAAACTGTTGCTTGTATAGGAAAACAATATATAAACAGATTAAGGGAATTGTAATTCTAAATTTTTTTAAATTTATTTCAACTAAATCGGGCTAGTGGCTGTCGAGCTATGTCAAACAACAGGGCCTAAAACGTGATAAATTCCCCTATACGATAGTACTAACTTCAAATCGATATTAAAAATATGTTGGCAGGTAAGAAGACAAAACGAATGATGCAGAAATTATTCTTTTTGGGTCTAATTTCACATACAGTTGGCAAATCATGTGTTGTACTGTGTAAGCTTTCTGCTATTCCTAAATTATTCGAAGCTATAATTGTTGACCATTTAACGTATTCCATATCCTCTACAATTTCTAGCACACAACACGGGTTCTCTAAGGGTAAATCTACCGTTACAAACTTGCTTGAGTTCACAACTCATGTTTCAAATGGATTCAGAGAATTTATGCACACTGATGTTATATACACTGATTTTAGTAAAGCATTCGACAGAGTAAGTCACTCTTTACTGATCCATAAACTCGATCTCCTTGGTTTTCAACCTAATCTCCTTCGTTGGATGTCTTTTTACCTCATTGACAGAACACAACGAGTTCTTTTTAAAAATAGTACCTCAAACATTATTCATGTTTCTTCAGGGGTCCCGTAAGGAAGTCACCTTGGTCCGATTCTGTTTTTACTTTTTATAAATTACTTACCTTCTGTAATAAATTATTCAAAAATTTTATTTTATGCTGATGATGTAAAGCTTTTTAGATCGTATCATTCTGTTGAGGAAAGGTCCTTACTTCAAGCTGATTTAAATAGCATGACTAACTGGTGTGAATAAATTACATGCCACTAAACCTTAAAAAATGTAAAGTAATGTGCTTTTCTCGCAGAGCAGTTTAACCAGCTTCTTATGAAAAATGTAACCATAACCTCGAACAAGTGTTTAACTTTGTTGATCTTGGAATTATTAATTTTAATCTTCACATAAATGTTACAGTCAACAAAGCCAGGGTGTTTTTGCATTTGTAAAACGGTGGTCAAAAGAATTCAATGACCCTTACATCACGAAGGCTCTGTTCACAACGTTAGTGAGACCCATACTGGAATATGGATCTGTTGTTGGGAACCCGCGCTATCAAGTTCATTCCGACCGAATAGAGTCAATTCAAAAACAATTTCTGCTTTTTGCTTTAAGAAATTTTCGTTAGGATTCTCAGTACAACCTGCCGCCATATACATATAAGTCGTTTAAAACTCACTAATCTTCCTACACTTGCTAGTCGCAGAGAAATGCTAGGCATTGTTTTTTTGGTCAAGTTACTGACATGCTTGATCTCTAGCCCATCTCTTCTTAGCGAAATAAAACTAAACGTTCCCTCCAGAATTTCAAGACATTTCCGGCCTTTCTTTCTGAAGCCATGTAAAAGTAATTTTGAGTTAAATGAGCCACTCCGTAGTTTGTGTCAGGATTTTAACCCTCACTCCGGTTCTTTTGATATTTCAGACTCATTTTTTTACATAAAGAAAACTATACTCAATGCTCTCAATAATTGATACATACATACATACATACATATACATATATTACTATTCGATCAGCTGATGAGCATTTGTTCTGTAGCTGAACAGTTTTAGATCTCGACACTTAACAAACCTCTGCCTTTCATGACTCGGCGCAATCTATATGAAAAAAACAACAAATACAATTTTTTTTTATATATATCCGTGCGTCATGCGGATGCGCCCCTCGCGTCGGTCGGGCGGGTATGGCGGGATAAAACCGTTGGGATTATTATTATTATTATACATAGCCTCAACAACATTGTAAAATGTATCAACTGCGCTTGTTGGTTTAAAGGCAATAACCCGAGGTTCTTTGGTATTAAAACTGCACTCAGTAACATTGTCGCCAGGTCAACAGATTTTGTTGCGGAAATGAACTTTTACTCAAGTGATCGCTGTAACTTCGCAGGTAGTATTTACATACATATATGTATGTATGTACATATATGAAAATAAGCAAGTTTATTTGTGTGCATACTTGCTGAGTATATTTGAAAAGATTTAAACTAGCAGATAACTTAACGACCAAATTCAACTCCTACTAGTATTTGCGTCAGAAGTACAGGCTGCAATGACAAACACATGGTGTAATCAAGTGTCTTTAGATAGGCGGTGATCAAACCACCCTGTGGGAAAAGGATATACTTATACATATGCAATGTTTCGCAAATATTCAATTAAGAAGTTCACAAGCACTGTCGTATCTCGTATTTCGCCGTATCGCTTATTAGAATAAACTTGTTGTTATTGTTTCACATGTTAAATTTTCGTATTTCATTACAACTCTGAAAGGTATGTTTAGTGTGTTATTCCATCAGTTATTTCGGTTTATCATCATTTTAGCCTTATTTTTGATTAAAAAAATGTTAAATAAAGTCAAATAGTGATGTTCGTATACATATTTTAAAGAAACCGACCGCTCAAATTTATTAAAAGTGATTTTTTGCGGATTAATTGCTTGAATACCACATACAATAGTAAAGGAAATAACAAAGTGCGTTCACAAGCTCCTCTGTTATTTAAATAACGCACTAAAGAATACGACCAATAACACGCTTGTGAACTCCCTAAATATTATTTAGTTGAGTTAACGCAATATGAACTGGTATTTTTAAACGTGCTTGCATCTAAAATTGAACTTTTCCGCTGAATGCAGATGTTGCCGACTTCGAGAAAGTGATTAGGAATTATGTATGTATGTACATATACCATTCCCAGATTTATGGTTATTTGCCGTCTCAAGCATTTAACCATTCGACAACAGCTGCTTCTTATGTGAATGGAGAAAACGATGTTTTTAAGTTTCTGATTCTGAATCAATTTTGACTTTTGCACTCTTAACCGTTCGCTTAACTGAGGATGTAAGATTTCCGTCAATTGGTTTCTTTAATTCTTTTAAATTTGAAAAAATAATGAATTACTAATATTCCCTCTGGGTTGTTCGTCGCTACACGAAATCTATGACAACAACATTGGCAGTGAAATTCAATCTAATCGCTCGTGATAAGGAAATTCAAAAATGCCCACCACTGCTTTAAAGTTATTCTAATGTGGGAGTAATCTTTGTCGTAGTTCTTACAATTGAAATGGTGAATCGTAATTGTAGTTTGCTTTTATCACTACTAATTTGCATATGCTACACCATGTACATTCATATGTACATATGTACATACATACTTATGTATGCTTACATTAGTGAGCAAAAAAAATGATAGGCCAACCACTTTCTGTTACACTTATGGGAAAATTTAGTCAACTGTGCTATCTATAGTTTCATTAATTTAAAGTGTGTACTAATAATCTTTTTCGAGGCGCTATCATATATTCAAAAAAGGAGAGTATCGATTTGTCTATGTTTTTCTTTTTTATGAATGCAACCGCTTAATGTTTTATCTGCTTATTATCAAACTGAGTTATAAGTTTATCAAAATAAGTATATTGCCCAGATTAACTTCAGCATACAATTTTTCATGAAACTGCTTTTTTGTCACCCCTACTGTATCTATGCAAGCATGTACTTAATATTACGTATAAACTACAATAAATGAAGAATCTTCTCTGAGCTGACGTTTTGTTCTTTAATAAAATGTGCAGTCGATGGTTTAGTTTGAGATGTGCATTACTTTAGGTTGGATGTATTTTTTTTTAAATAAAATTCTATAAAATATAAGTGCATTTAATCAAAATTTAGTATACTTCAACAGAGTATTAGAAAAAATGAATTTTTCTTCGCCTACTCTGTCGACGGATAATATATCAGATGAAGCCTCGACAACAGAACATCACATGAATGTGGAGGAACTGAGCTCTTCCCTGCAACATTTCGGCATCGTTGACTATTTCGTGTTTGTGCTTATGTTGGCGGTGTGTGCGATAATTGGCTTCTATTTTGGATTTATTGATAAGAAAAAGAAGAGTGGCGCGGAAAAGCGCAGGGGATCGGCGGCATTAGACTACTTGGTGGGTGGAAGGAAAATGAAGGTACTGCCAGTGGCTTTGTCGCTTGTCGCCAGGTAATTCTCTAAACGTCCAATGAGAACTTTTCGTATTTACTACAAACAAACAAACCTATCATAAGCACAGTGGCAAAATCTCTCCCGGTGTAGGTCCAATAGAAATAGCAGCTCGATCAATGTAAAATTTAATAGACAACTTCATGAAATCCTCGCAAAGAAACTACATATATATTCCCAATTCTATTTAAAGTAATTTAAAGCGTAGCAAATCACGCTGGTATGCTTTGTTAACCAAAAGTAACCTAACTAAAATTCGATAAAACGGCTAACACAACTCATTAATTTTTAACTTTTTGGAAGTTTCTTTATTAAACCACTGCCTATAACTTACAATTTAACAATTTTTGAGAATTTAAACACGTTTATCACTAAAATTCAGCTGTACTTTGTTTTTCTTGTCCTTAAATTCTTATTTTTACTTGAGGTATGTCATCGGTCGGGTGGCCGCTGTGGTCGAGTTGGTAGCGGTGCGTGCTATAACTCGATATGCCGGTGAGTCCGAGGTTCGAATCTCAGTCAGGGCAAACAAAATCTTAATCATAGAAAAAGTTTTTTCTAATACCGGTCACCCCTCGGCAGGCAATGGAAAACCTCCGAGGGTACTTTTGCCATGAAAAAACTTCTCATTAAATAAATCTGCCGTTCGGAGTCGGCACAAAACTGTAGGTCCCTCCATTTGTGACATAATATACCAGAAATGGTAGGAGAAGCTCGGCCAAACACTGAGCTATATAGTGTAAGCGCCAAAATTATATATTATGTCACTGAAACGTAAGTTTTGGTGTTCTATGAGAAAATTTTAAAAGTTATTGGTTACAAACACATATGAAACTGTAAACTTATAATATGTTAGTATTTTATTTTTCTTGTTCCCAAACTACTTTCTAATAAATGTAGTGGTGGGAATATTAAACTAAACAACGGGGCAAATATCAGCTAAAGTCAATTGGAGTACACTAAATTTAGTGGTAATAATCACATTCTGGGACCGCTGTGGACGAGTGTGTAGCGGTGTCTTTTATAACACGCAATGTTCCTGAGTTCTGGGATGGAACCTCAAACAGGACAAGTCAAATATAAATTATAAAAAAATTTTTTTTTTCCAATACTGCAGTTCGGAGTCGGCATAAAATTGTGGGTTATTCCATTTGTAGCATTATATAAATGGTAGCAGAAGTTCGGCCAAACAGTAAAATACATAGTGTTAGCGCCATATAATTATACCCGAGCGTACTTGTACGCAAGGGTATTATAACTTTGTTCGCATAACGGTTGTTTGTAATCGAGATAGATATAGACATATATGTATATACTAAAATTATCAGTATGAAAAGACGAATCGATTTAGTCCTGACTGTCTGTCCGTCCGTCTGTTAGTGGTTACAATAAATTGTGATATCTCAATAAAATTTGCTACATAGATTGCTCTTTGGACAGGCTAGGTTGATATTGAAAATGGTCAAGATCGGTCAATAACCGCGTCCACCCCCATATAACAGAAGTTTTTGAAAATGCAAAAACTTCGTTTTTTCGGTATCTATTACAGCAAACTTAGTGAAATTTGGTATTTGGAGCGATTTTGAACTAAGAAATTAGGTATTTATGAAATTTTAAAAATGAGCGTTGCCACGGCCATTTATGAAAATTTCTGTATCTCTATAACGGTGTAAGCTATCGTCACAAAATTTGGTGAACAAATTATCTTCAATATCGCTGTTATCATTGTTAAAAATTTTGAAATCGGACCATCACCTCGCCCACCTCCCATATAACGGAAATATTGAGAAATGCAAAAATTTCGTTTTTTCTTTATCTATTTGAACATATTAATCAAAATTTGATATTTAGAGAGATAGTTAAAAACGTCTGTAGGTATCTCAATAACAATGTAAGGTATCGTCACATAATACGGTGAACATATTGCCCTTGGCCGCTGTGGTCAAGTTGGTAGCGGTGCGTGCTATAACTTGATATGCCGGTGAGTTCGAGGTTCGAATCTCAGTCAGGGCAAGCAAAATCTTTATAATAGAAAAAGTTTTTTCTAATAGCGGTCACCCCTCGGCAGGCAATGGCAAACCTCCGAGGATATTTCTGCCATGAAAAAGCTTCTCATTAAATCCATCTGCCGTTCGGAGTCGGCACAATACTGTAGGTCCCTCCATTTGTGGTATAATATAAAGACGCACACCACAAATGGTAGAAGAAGCTCGGCCAAACACTGAGCTATATAGTGTACGCGCCAAAATTATATTATATATATATTGCCCTTGATATCATTAGCATTGCCGTCAATAATTTTTGAAATTGTAATATAACCACGCCCAACTCCCATATAACGGAAATTTTCAAAAATGAAAAAAAAACTTCGTTTTTCAGTATTTATTGGAACAAATCGATTAAAGTTTAATACTAGCAGCGATTTGAAACAAAAAAGTGAGGGTATATAAAATTCGGTTTCGTCTGAATTTAGCTTTCCTTACTTATTTTCATTATGCATAATGCATTCAACAGTTACAGCATAGCCATGGTTAGGTTAGGTTAGGTTAAAGTGGCTGCTAGCGATCGCGCCAGCACACCTAGGCCTTCTTTAGGCCCATTGTGGCACCACGCGGATTTGAAAAATCCCCCTACTCGAATCAACATGTGGAAACTGTAAATTTTAATAGCTGGCGAATCTCTACTTTGGCCAGATCGCTAGGGTCTAGCGTGATGAAAGCGGAGTGGATCCCCCTTTATGCAAGCTCATCCGCTGTTTCGTTGCCTGGTATGTTGCTGTGCCCTGGCACCCATACCAAGTAAAGAGCAAACTGCTCCGCCATCTCGTTTAGAGATTTGCGACAGGTTGCTACCACCTATCAGCCTGAAAGACACTGCAATGGTCAGGAAGACGGAAAGATTTTTCTAATCCTACTTGAGCCATAAAAACACCCCCTCTCACTCTGTTCTCATGCTTTGAGCCATCAGTGTAGAAGTGGAGTGAATTCTCCGATCCAGGGGGTCCATCGGACCACCAATCTCTTTCAGGAATTAGTATGTTGAACTTCTTTGTGAAGCTTTGAATAGGGGCGCAGTAATCTGTAACTTGTGAGCCTAATTTGTTTGCGATTGTTGCGTGTCCTACTTGACTAGACTTCCATACGGGTAACTCCCGTAGTCTAAGAGCGGCACACGCAGCGAATTGTTTTCCTGCGATATCAATCGGGAAGATATTTAGTATGGTGTCTAATGCTTCCGAGGGGGTTGTACGCAGAGCGCCACCTATGCATATCACCGCCGATCTTGGCACCCTTTGCAGTGCTGATTGTGTGGTTTTCTTATCGAGACATGGCCACCACACCAGTGCCTTATATAGCAGGATTGGTCTGACTACCGCTGTGTATATCCAGTACATAATTTTGGGAGATAAGCCCCTTTTCTTCCGATGGCTCCCTTGCAACTGTAAAGGGCCACCGTTGCCTTCTTACTGCGCTCCTGGACGTTCTGTGTCCAAGAAAGCTTTTTGTCTAGTATCACACCTAGATATTTTGCGACGTTCCCTAGCCTCAGTGCTCTGTTTGCCACTACGGGAAGCCTAAGGGGTGGGATCTTATATTATTTATCTTGTAAAAAGAACAAGTTCGGTTTTGTCCGGGTTTACACCCAGACCTTTGTCTTTGGTCCAGTTCTCTACCTTTTTAAGTTTTTCCTGCATGATGTCGCGCAGCGTCTGGGGAAATTTACCCCTTACTACCACCCCAAGGTCGTCGGCATAAGCTACTACCTTCGATCCTCCCCCTCCTCCAGGGCCTTCAGTAGGCCGTTAATAGCCACCACCCACAGAAGAGGAGAAAGGACCCCACCTTGCGGGGTTCCTCTGCTTGTACAGCGTTTTAAAGTTGCCTCCGCTAACTGTGCCTTCACAACCCTGTCAACCAGTAGGTTTTGTACGAGGGATACCAGATGTTGATCGACGCCCAGCTTCGCCAGAGCACTTGTGATCGCTAGAGGTTCTATGTTATTGAAGGCACCCTCAATGTCTAGAAATGATATCAGTGTGTACTCCTTGACCTCCAGGGAGTTCTCTATATGCAACACAACTTGATGAAGCGCCGTTTCAGTGGACTTCCCCTTCAAGATATTAATTTGTGCGTTATTGAATCTCTGATGTGACAATCAATTACTCTCTCTCGTACCTTCAGTTGAAAGGAGCAGAGACTTATAGGCCTAAAGTCTTTGGAATTTACGTGAGATATTCTACCTGCTTTGGGGATAAAAACAACCCTTTATTCCTTCCACATTTTAGGAATATAGTTGAGGTTTAACACCGCTATATACATAGCATGCAGCGAAGTTGCACTTAGCTCCAAAGATTGCTGAAGCTGCACCGGTAACACTTCATCTGGACCCGGCGCCTTGTAGGGTTTAAATGTCTCAATTGCCCAGGTTACTTTCTCTAATGTGAGAAAGTCAGCAGCCGCCGATTGTTCCTTCACTGCAGTCGATCTGTTCGGGAGCCCACCCGCCGCGTACGGAAAGTGCGTCTCCAGGAGAAGTCTGAGAGTGTCCTCTGCCGACCCCGTCTACGTCCTGTCCGGCCTTAGCAAGGTTCTTGGAGCTATACGGGGTGAGCCGGAGAGAACCCTTCTTAGCCTTGATCATTCTATTCTGACACAGATTCCATAGAGCCGCAGTAGTCCCTCCAAGAAGATCTCTTAGACTGCCGTAAGAGCTTTTTATAGTCCCTTAAGTGGGACCTGTAAATTTCCCATTCTGAGTCACTTTGGGTTCTTTTGGCTCGGTTAAATAGAGTTCGACAGATTCTGCTAGCCTTGTCAATCTCTACACTCCACCACAGTGGTTTCTTTTTGCCTTTTGGCTTCTTAATTGGGCAGGCCTTATCAAGAGCCTTCCCACATGCCATGGTAAACTGGTTTACGATGTATTCTAGCTTCCCTGGACTACACGGTACGCTTACTCGTTTGCCTGAAAATCGCTTATCTAGTTCATTCCTGTATCTAGACCAGTCGGCATTTTTAAAGTTTCTAATGGGTTCAGTCCTAATCGAGACCCCCTCTAAGTAGAAGGAGATATATCGATGGTCCGAAAAGAAATGCTCTTCAAGCATTTTCCAGTTTCTGACCACCGCCTCTGATTCCACCGAGAGTCACGTCCAGGACTTCCCTTCTACTACTGGTTACAAAGGTGGGTTCACTACCTCTGTTACTTACAGCTAGGTTGGCTTTTAATATGAAATCGAAGAGTGACTTACCTCTTTCGTTGGTGTCGCTGCTGCTCCATGTGAAGTGGTGCGCATTCGCGTCACCGGCAAGAATCAGCGCTCCCGCTGTGTACTAAGCGACCTTTTCCACCATCGGTTTTGGAATTGGTCTATCGTGGGCCAGATACATAGAGGTCAGCCAGATCACCTGACTATTGACCTCTAGGCTCATGGTCGTCGTGTCCTCGTCACTAAATTGAGGAAGAAACAGAAATTTTAGTTTCCAGTTAACAAGAATGCAAGCTCTAGGTCTACCCACAGTTGCCCCACTTACCAGTGTATACTCCGTCGTCTGGAGTCCACAAATTCTATGCCCAACAGTCCAGGGCTCCTGGATGAGGGCGATATCTGCTGCCCCCTTTTTGCCAGCTGTAGCAGCAGTGCAGCAGACGCTGCTTAACAATGGTGGAGGTGGACGCATCCTCTTTCCCCCTCCACCATTGGTTTCGTCGTCATCGTCCGAAATAAGCTCCTCCTCCGTATACTTGCGGAAGGTGAACCCAATGCCCAGCGACGACGTCGAGGACGCATAGCTCCCGGACATTTCATCCATCGGACCAACCTGGCTAGGCTCTGCATCCCCTTTATCCTCGCTAATCTGGTCCACCTCCGCTTCTACGCTGCGCGCTGCATTGATGTCGTTTGAGTACACCGTAACGCGAGCGGTGCCGAACCCATATTTAATAGTCCCTTCCGTCTTTTCCAGAAACGGTGGGGATTCTCTATTCAGCATCAGAACCACCTGACGCGTCGCTTTGGTGCTGCTCTCCACCTTCAGCACCTTCCAATTTCCTGCTGGGGGCGCCGGATTAAAAAGGCGGATATTCTTCAGAATTCCCTCTGGCTCAGCGGGCTTCGTTGGCACCCACACTCTTGCCCTCGGTCTGGAGGGGACCTCCTTGAAGCCCATGGCCCGGAGCTTCGCACCCGGGTAGACCTCTCCCAAACTGGCAACCGCCTTCTTGTACAACTCGGCAGACCTTTTGTCATCGCATGCAACCACCTTTACACTGCCCTGGAACCAACCCGCATCCTTACATGATGGTGGCGGTCCTGGGTTCGCTCGAAGGACGCTTACCGCAATGCCCGATAACTCCGATTCCACCCATTTCTAATGGGCTCGCAAAACCGGTTCATCGCCGTGATTTTCATGCACCACTAGGATGATCTTCTCCTTTGTGACTTCCATCGATCTTTCGCGCTTGTTTGCTGTTTTTTGCCCCTCTGGAGCAGTCAGCTGGCATGATAGCATTTGCCCACTCGATTTCTGCCAGAATCTCCGCACGACCACCGGGCAGCGCCCGATTACTGAGATCCTCCGCTAGTTTAGACCTTTTCAAGATCCTAATGGCAGCCTTCCTGTGTCGCGAAGTTGCTGCCTCCGTGGTTGGCCTGTCGTCCGGCCTTGTGAACGCCGTGGGTGTTAGCGGGGGCGCCCGAGGGATCCGTGCACCAGCTTTAGCAGCCCCCATGGTAGCAAACTGCCTACCAGGTTCGCCTCCGCTGGTGCTTGGAACTATTCTCAAGGGGTTCGCGCCCCCTAAGCGTTTCTTTGAAGATGCAAGCCTCGGCCTCGCCACAGGATTGCTGCCCTTCACTAACATGGCCACTTCGTGGCTGGTGGAGGGGCCCTACATCGCACGGTCCTCCTGCTTCTTGGGCGACTGCCCTTCCGACATATTGCGAGTGTCGTTCTCGTTGTTTTTTTTTTTTGTTGGTGTGTCCATAACTTGATCCCACGAGTAGCAGAGAAAGGGGTTCGTCCACCCCAGGCAGAGATCCGCATTACCCGGGGTAAGGCCTGAATACAACTGGGTGCGGCCCGGTTCCCAGAGGGCGCCGTACGAGATTGGGCTATTTGGGGATTCCCAGCCAGGCTGATCATCAGCACGGTACGCATGACACCTTGATCCAGCCCCTACCTTAGAGACCACGATCAAGAACCATTTCCATATAGCAGAGCCATTGAGAGATATAAGCACATGAAACTGAGCCCTGATCTTAGCTGAGCATCTTCCCGACATCATACGGGATTGCTCTGTAGTGCTCATTTCCAGTCGGCACCCTCGCGGAGGGCTCAGTCCGAGGATTTTTGCCAACCAAAAGCATAGCCATATTTTGTCGACAATATTTTTATTGGAGAGCGTAGAGTTTTTTTTGAGTATGCAGTTTTGTAGTTCATTAAATTTTGGTTTAAAGAATGCAAATTTCAAGTGGTTGATTTTTGACATTTTTTTTACTAAATATATCTATGTTTCCTTTAGTAAAATATAAAAAAATGTCAAATTTCAAGTGGTTGATTTTTGACATTTTTTTTTTACTAAAGACAATATTTATGCTTGGGTCTTCCTGCCCAAGGTATTACAATCCTCAAAGCCATGGACGGCTTTGTGAAAAATAGTTTAAGTGAACAAGTTTACTTGTCGGCAGTGCCAGCCAAGCTGCGTTCAAGGCATTGGCCAGCTCTCTAAACTGCTTCCAAACTAGTTCGGCAATGCAAGTATCGGCTAAATCGTTGATAAACATAACGAGCTTGGTATACTTAGGGTGCCAGGGCAGGTGGTACAAAGCATTAAAAATCGAAGTGTGGACTTGCCTTGCCCACCCTCTCTCCATTTTCCTCGCTACGTGAAATTACCGTCAGCTATTCGCCATATCGTAAACAACAGACCAATTTTCATCTGCCTCAAGCAAAGTGTCTACAAGGTTTTCAAACGAAAGTGGGCCTCCCACCTTTTTGCTGGAGTCATCTCCTACAATAGTAGACCGCGTACATATACGAGTATACATATTGTATGTACATGCGGCTTATTTGTATGAAGGCAATCTTTGGTTAAGCTACAAAGCAACACTCCCGCCAGAAAAAATCGGCTAACGGAAAGACATGCCTCAAAGGCCCTAAAGTTCAGCATAATTATGAAATTTTTTTTGCATAGTCAGTGGGTAATTTAATATGTTTTAATGGAACTAACTGTAGTTTTGTGCCCCGTTGTCAAAAATGTTATTGAGTTTTTGTCCTCGAAAAATTATAGTTTTCTAGATTTTGAGAAGTTAATTATTAAAAATGTACAACATACATTTGTGTTTACTTGATTCTTATATAGCACAAACAAATGTAGGTTAGGCTATAATTATAAATTGATCATTAAGAAATTTATAATTATATATTTTGCAATTTTTTTTGCAATTGTCTGAAACAATTCGCATAATTACCTCCGAGGGTATTTCTGCCTTAAATAAGCTTCTCATAAAATACATCTGCCTTTCTGAGTCGGCACAAAACTGTATAACCCTCAATTCGTCCAATTTTGTCAATTTATGTTAAGTAAAATGATTTGACATTTTTTCGTGTGGACCTTCATGTACATTTCTACCTACTAAGTTTTCCAGTGTAACATTTTTATTATTTTTTATTTTAGTTTTGTATCGGGAATTTCACTACTTGGCACATCAACTGAAATATATGTCTACGGCACTCAGTATGCTTTTATTCTGATAACGTTGGTTATTTCGGGAATAATATCGTGGTACGTTTTTCTGCCAGTATTTTGTAATCTGCAACTAACTTCAACATATGAGGTAAGTTGTACTATCGCGTTAATTTTTTTAATTCTTTGCTCGATGACAAATAATTTAAAATAAAATAATGTGAATATTTTGGTAAAACAACTATTTGACCAAACCAAAAAAGTATCGACTTTAAGAAAATATGTATTCTATGAATATTAAACTGTATCTAAATTTTATAAGGGATTTATTTTCTTAATCAAATATTTATGAGTAAGAAAAAAAATTTAAGTCTTCAAAGACTTTTATTTTCAGACTTTTATTATAAAAGTCTTTGCATAATAATTATGAGAAAGAAAAAAGTTTTTAAGTCTTCAAAGACTTTTATTTTGAGACTTACATATGTTGTAAAAGTCTTTGCATAATAATTATAGGTGAGACAAATTTTTTAAGTCTTGGAGGATGGAACTATTTGGTATCCATTTCGGAACTAGTTTGAAATCATTTCGGGACCAGTTCGAGATCACTTCTGGAAAAGTCCGGTACTAATTCGGAACCAGCTTAGGATGAGTGCAAGACTAATCACTTACTCTGGCTGTGCAAGACACGCAAAGTAATAGATTAAATGCAATGGAGTCTTAACGAAATATATTTTTACTAGGAAAATAATTTTGCTGTTGCCTTTTTGCAAGTCTTCCAAAACTCTTTTGATTATTGGTTGGAATGTGGAATGTTGGCATTTACGATTTGTGAAGGCTCTAAGGACTCCAACTTTCCGGTGGGAAACATTAAAGTTTAAAATTTTTATTTTATTTCTAGTTTTATTTTTTAAAGGTGGGGTTAGGGAAACCCCCATTGGAAGTTCCAACAAGGTGGAATTCCACCTTTACAATGCTGCAACGAGTTTGTGAGTACATATCAGTATATGTAGACTATTTGACGAACGCACTACTTCAGGAGGAGTGGGATACATTGGAGGAGCTGCTATCAACATTGAAGCCCGCGTTTGAGCTCACTCTTCAGCTGCAGCAAAAGCAGCTATTATTGGGTGACTTCTATAAGGAATGGTTGACACTAAAAGTTATTTTGAAAGCTGAAGGACAAAAGTCACCAATGGCTTCAGCGCAATATACTTTCGTAGAAGGAAGAGAGTCAATTTTACTTGATAATAATGCTACTTTCGGCAATATTTTTGGACCCACGCTTCCGCCGAACTTACCAGCAAAGTAACCCGATTGCTACCATTACGTCTTCGCCGCCAGTGTTGACTTCCGATTCGCAAGCATTTTTAATAGACGAAGCTTCAAACACGACCACAACATCGCTTCTTCGACAGACATTGAATGAGTTGGAAGTAGATTCAGCTTCAGAAGAAGACAAAGAAGGCCAAAATATTTCACGAGAAGTGTTGGCAGGATGCAAAGAAATTGAGACATACAAAGCGCCGCCAACTGATATTGAAGCAGATTTGTTTGAGCATTGGGAGTCACAGAAGTATTCATTTCCCCATTTGCGTCAGCTTGCGTACGTAGTACATGCCGTTCCAGCTACGCAAGTGTCAGTGGAAAGAGCTTTTTCAACACTAAGACACGTATTGACGGACAAACGCTATAACTTCGCAAATGACGTTTTAACCTCAACAATGTTTGTCAAACTCTACAATGATACTATTCAGTAAAATTTGTAAGGATTATACTTTTCTTGTCATTAGCAAATTTTTAGCCCAACGAATAGAACCTTTTTTCATATTTAAAACTTTTTCCAATTCATCCCTTTTTAATTTGAAGTCCTTTCTAATATTTCGATTTTTACGCTTTGCGTCAAAAAATAAATATAAAAAACCAAGTTCGTGGTATTCTGAACTAGTTAGAAGTAATCGCAAACCGGTCCCGAAATGATTTCAAACTAGGCCCGAAATGGTTACCAAATAGTTCCATCCTCCAAGACTTAAAAAAATTTGTCTCATCCATAATTATTATGCAAAGACTTTTACAACATAAGTCTCAAAATAAAAGTCTTTGAAGACTTAAAAACTTTTTTCTTACTCATAATTATTATGCAAAGACTTTCATAATAAAAGTCTGAAAATAAAAGTCTTTGAAGATTTAAATTTTTTTTCTTACTCATAATTATTGTGCAAAGACTTTTATAATAAAAGTCTGAAAATAAGTCTTTGAAGACTTAAACGTATTTTTCTTGCTGATAATTATTATGAAAAGAATAGTTAAAATTATTCGAAAAATTTGCATCTTACTATAATAATTATTGAGTAAGTTTTATTATTTTTTCTTATAATAGTTATGTCTCTGCTCTTAAAGCATATATTTTATAATTCAGGTAGTATCGGTACTTGGGTAAATCTGGTACCCAAAAAAATTATTGGTTAAAAAAATACTTAAAATAATATATTTTTTATAAACCGTGGTTGAAGCTAAAATAAATGTAAATTTTTCTTAAACGCTGATATACAAATGTTGATATAAAGGAAAGGATGGTTTAGCTTTTCAAGTGCGGCGAACGATTACGGTTGTTGCAGCATAAAAACCAATTTTCTCAAGAATGTAAAAAAGTTAAGCTACGTGGTAAAAGATTCGTAACTTTTCCATTTTATATTAAGTGTGAAATAGCAGATGGCAAGTAATCTTGACGTTTGATTATTCATTGATTGAACACTTTGTTCAATTAATGCAAAAATGGTTCTTCTAAAATCTGATGACAATTATTACCTTTCTAGTCATAAAGTTTATAATCCTTTAATGATTCTCATTGATTTGTTCTGCTGCTTCTGCAATTTATTGATGTGGCCCTCGTTCATTAGGAAGGAAATTTTTGGATAATACTTGAGAAGTGAATCAATCTTTATACCATAACTTTATATTTTTTCTTAAATTTACAAGTACTTTGCAAAACGAATATAATTTTTAGGTATTTTGCTCAAACTATAGTCAATTTGATCATTAAACTTTAGTTTTTGATAAATTTGTGTGCCCAAATAACTAAAACTCTGCACATTTTATATTTCTTGCTGGCTTATATTTAAATTACGATGTCAATTCGTGTCAATACTTCTTCTGGATATAACCATTTATTTGATCTATGGTCTCAAAGGCACGCTTAAGAATAAAAAAAAAATTGCAATTACATATGTATGTATTTATTTTGGCAAACATTTTTTTTCCAGCGACGTATTATAAGTTCAGTACAGTTTCTCACGAGTGCCTTTCCTTTTACTCTTGTATAACGAATTCAAGAATTTTTAATCACCTGGTAAATTATAAGTTGGCCTCACCTTGGCTAATATTTATTGTGCTCTTTAATTTCAGAATTGACACCACAAGAGATTTTTTTCAGTTACCACGAAAAAATCATTCTTTAAAATTGCATAAATTAATTGTATGTAGGTATTTTCTGTATTTGTTAATGAATCTTTAATAACTTCTTTAGAAAACTATTTTTTTCTCTATTTTTATTTTTTAAAACGTTGACATTTTGAAACACATCATCTGTTTCGCTGCACATGCT